>BPLQ01014592.1:55000-216519 GCA_021605075.1 Caerostris darwini
TGTTATATATATAAGCTATAGGACAGATAGCATAATCCTAATTATCCTAGATTGAAGTATATATATATATATATATATATATATTCCAGAGGTTATATGACTTTCTGTTCCGTATTTATTATAAGAATCATTTTAATGGAATGAAAAATATAGAAAAATTGCAAAGATTGCGCAGTCGTGACCTCTCGCGGCTATATAATAATAATAATTAAACCTTACACATACACTGCTATTGTTATATATATAAGCTATAGGAGAGATAGCATAATCCTAATTATCCTAGATTGAAGTATATATATATATATATATATATATATATATATATATATATTCCAGAGGTTATATGACTTTCTGTTCCGTATTTATTATAAGAATCATTTTAATGGAATGAAAAATATAGAAAAATTGCAAAAATTGCGCAGTCGCGACCTCTCGCGGCTATATAATAATAATAATTAAACCTTACATATCCACTGCTCTTGTTATATATATAAGCTATAGGACAGATAGCAGAATCCTAATGATCCTAGATTGAAGTATATATATATATTCCAGAGGTTATATGACTTTCTGTTCCGTATTTATTATAAGAATCATTTTAATGGAATGAAAAATATAGAAAAATTGCAAAAATTGCACAGTCGCGACCTCTCGCGGCTATATAATAATAATAATTAAACCTTACATATCCACTGCTATTGTTATATATATAAGCTATAGGACAGATAGCAGAATCCTAATGATCCTAGATTGAAGTATATATATAAATATTCCAGAGGTTATCTGACTTTCTGATCCTTATTTATTATAATAATCTTTTTAATGGAGTGAAAAATATAGAGAATTGCAATTATTTGAATCTGTTATTATCCTGGTTCTCTGCAGAAGACCATTTTGATTCGATAACTGTTAGCCTTGGAATCTCACAGAATGTTGAAAATAAACTTTATGAAATTCGTCAATGAGACCGAATGGAATAAAATTGAAACATCTGAATGTATTTTTTAACTGTTCCTTCATAAGCACCCCACAAGCACAAGTACAGATTTATAAGTTATAAAATTTTGAACTTTAGAAGTTTTCGTCTCTGTTTACAAGCATTATAAGAAATATTCGGCCAATATCACAAAATTATGCAAAGCGACCGTCTTATCACGGAACGAATAAAATTTACTAAAGAAACGATAACACTACGATGCATAGCTTTCGATAAAGGTCTGACGTCTCATACAACACATTGAAAATGATTTTTAATAGAAAAATAAACATTTATGTGTGGCATTGTATTTAGTTTTAAACTATGCTCAAAATGACAACCCATCAATCAAGGCTCATATAATGACTAACAGTACAATATCCAATAGCCTCGTGCGGACAAAAAAAAAGTACCATGCAGACCAGCAACTAAATATTATTTCTGTAGTAACTGTAATTTTATGTCTCAATTTCGTCAGATTTCCTCATAGAACAAATGAGTCAGATCTATAGATTGTGGTAGCAACACAACAGGTTTGGTTTGTCGCTCTGCAGACATTTAGCGCACACTTTAGGTTAATTAGACCGGGACCCACAGTTTAACGTGGATTTCAAACCACCAACAAACATCCATGCCATTGCAGGATACGAACCTGAAACCTATGGTACCAAAGGCCAGAGCGCTAGCCAATTGGCCATCAGGCCGAGCAACACAATAGGATTTTGATATTCAAAATGCTTATGACATCGGCAATGGGAAAATCGATAGAAATTAATAAATGTGCCTCCTCAAAGTTCTTAAATCATTGCCACTACATTCACAGTAGATAAAATATATTACATCGCAATTTTCACGAATATAATGCATTAGTACTATACAGCGGTATAACTCTTAAACTACACAACAAATTAAACCTTTACAATTACAATAACTACATTTGAATATCAAGAACAATTAGTCTTTTTCGAGCGATTTTTGTTCATTTTATGCTTCCAATCCAAAATCGATCAGAAAAAATTTGCAATTAAAGGATATTTTAAAAATTTTGTCGAAATAGCAACTTTATCGAGCAAAGGCAAATAGTATTTAACATTTTATTTAATTAGCTTAAGATTTCAATCTAGCCAAATTATACGAATTGTTTTATTCATTTATTGTTAAGAAACACACACACACTTATTTACATATATGCAGTGTATTCTTTGTATACAGAGTCATTATCAAACCAATTGTTTTGCATGGCTCTGAGACACGGAGTATGAGAAAGTGTGATGAAGAATTGTTGAGATTATGGGAAAGAAAGAATTTGAGAGAGAGATTTTCGGTGCAGTGCATGAAAATGGAGAGTAAAGAATTAGAGCAAATAAAGAAGCATATGATTATGATAAATGGAATTAGATATTGTTACGGGGATAAGAAGAAAGAGAATTCAATGGCTGGGTCATGTAGAGAGAATGAAATTAAACAGAACAAAAGACTCCTTAAGGAAAACCCCAGCGGATCTACAGCCAGAGGAAGGCCTGGTGTTAGACGGAGAGATAAAGTCGAAGAGGACTTGAAGACACTCAAAGTTACTACCTGGAAACAAAGAGTAAACAGTCATGTGGAATAGTAAAAAAAATTTGAAGGATGTCAAGGCCCTTCAAGGATTATAGCGCCAATGATGATGATATATACAGCGTAAAAAGAGATTTAGGTGTACTGTAATATAAAACAATTTAAATAATGTTCTTTAATACGTATAATTAAAATAAAGTATCAACAATATACATCAGTATAAATATTATACATATAAAATAATAAATACAAATGTTACGCTATAAAAATAGTACAAATGCTAAACTATAAAAATAGTACAAATGCTAAACTATAAAAATAGTACAAAGAAATAGTACAAATTCTACACTATAAGAAATAGTACAAATTCTACACTATAAGAAATAGTACAAATTCTACACTATAAGAAATAGTACAAATTCTACACTATAAGAAATAGTACAAATGCTACATTATAAAACTGAAGCATAAATGCTACATTATAAAACTGTAGCATAAATGTTACATTATAAAACTGTAGCATAAATGTTACTATAAGAAATAGTACAAATTCTACACTATGAAATAGTACAAATTCTACACTATAAGAAATGAGCAAATTTACAAAAATAGTATAAATGCTACACTATAAAAAATGTAGTATAAATATGCTATACTATAAATTAGTATAAATAGGCTATACTACAAATTAGTATAAATATGCTATACTACAAATTAGTATAAATATGCTACACTATAAATTAGTATAAATATACTACACTATAAATTAGTATAAATATACTACACTATAAATTAGTATAAATATGCTACACTATAAATTAGTATAAATATACTACACTATAAATTAGTATAAATATGCTACACTATAAATTAGTATAAATATGCTACATTATAAATTAGTATAAATATGCTACACTATAAATTAGTATAAATATGCTACACTATAAATTAGTATAAATATGCTACACTATAAATATGTTACACTATAATTTAGCTGTATAAATATGCTACACTATAAATTAGTATAAATATGCTACACTATAATTTAGTAGTATAAATATGCTACACTATAAAATAGTATAAATGCTATACTACAAAAAAAGTGGAATAAATACTACACTATAAAAAAAGTGGAATAAATACAGAACTATAAAAAAGTACTATAAATACTACACTATAAAAAAGTATAAAACTATGAAGCAATGCAAATACTATAATTTAAATCCGAATAAAAGATTAAAATTAAAATATTATTTTATGGTATTAATACATGTATTAGTTTTAGTAATAAAAAAAATACTATAAATTGCTTTAAATATAAGGCTCGAAAAGGTTACGAAAATATATTTTAAAAGTCACAAGCAATAAGATGGTTGCAGCACCCAATATATTGCTTTAAAGATAATCCTTTGAAATTACATCTTTAAAAGGGTAAAAAAAAAAAAAAAAATCAAGTGATTGTTAAAAAAAAAAGGACCATGAATCAGTCTAATCCTTACAAATCATGGCTGTGATTTACAAGGATTATCTAAGAAAACGTCTCATAAGCACTTTTTATTTTCTATTTCGCCCCTATACTTTAAAGTTTAAATCTCTAAAAATCCTTTCCTTTTATCCAAAGCGCCCCATTAAACAAGGGCGAACACTTGATAAAATTCTTAGGGCTGCAATGTTCTAGCCTTTTTTTTCCTTGTTCCTTATTTCTTTTGTCTTTTATCTTTTGAGTAAGAAGGATTTAAAGGAGAGTTTTCTAGATTGAAGACACAACGTTGCATTATGCTGTGTTATCAAGCATGGTACATTTGTGTGCAATTGTTTGTGGCTATCAAGCATGGTGAATTTGTGTGCAATTGTTTGGGATAACCAAGCGTGGTTAATTTGTGTGCATGCTATATATTAGAACTATTTTTTACAGCATTTTTGAATAGAAATTGCATATGTATGAAAGATTTATAATGTTAAATTTGTTTTACGATTTATAATGATAAATTTAATTTAGCATGGTAAATTTCTGTGCAATTGTTTGTGGCTATCAAGCATGGTGAATTTGTGTGAAATTGTTTGGGATAACCAAGCGTGGTTAATTTGTGTGCATGCTATATATTAGAACTATTTTTTACAGCATTTTTGAATGTTTGCATATGTATGAAAGATTTATAATGTTAAATTTGTTTTACGATTTATAATGATAAATTTAATTTAGCATGGTAAATTTGTGTGCAATTGTTTGTGGCTATCAAGCATGGTGAATTTGTGTGAAATTGTTTGGGATAACCAAGCGTGGTTAATTTGTGTGCATGCTATATATTAGAACAATTTTTACAGCATTTTTGAATAGAAATTGCATATGTATGAAAGATTTATAATGTTAAATTTGTTTTACGATTTATAATGATAAATTTAATTTAGCATGGTAAATTTGTGTGCAATTGTTTGTGTCTATCAAGCATGGTGAATTTGTGTGAAATTGTTTGGGATAACCAAGCGTGGTTAATTTGTGTGCATGCTATATATTAGAACTATTTTTTACAGCATTTTTGAATAGAAATTGCATATGTATGAAAGATTTATAATGTTAAATTTGTTTTACGATTTATAATGATAAATTTAATTTAGCATGGTAAATTTGTGTGCAATTGTTTGTGGCTATCAAGCATGGTGAATTTGTGTGAAATTGTTTGGGATAACCAAGCGTGGTTAATTTGTGTGCATGCTATATATTAGAACTATTTTTTACAGCATTTTTGAATAGAAATTGCATATGTATGAAAGATTTATAATGTTAAATTTGTTTTACGATTTATAATGATAAATTTAATTTAGCATGGTAAATTTGTGTGCAATTGTTTGTGGCTATCAAGCATGGTGAATTTGTGTGAAATTGTTTGGGATAACCAAGCGTGGTTAATTTGTGTGCATGCTATATATTAGAACTATTTTTTACAGCATTTTTTAATAGAAATTGCATATATATGAAAGATTTTTAATGTTAAATTTGTCTTACGATTTATAATGATAAATTTAATTTAGCATGGTAAATTTGTGTGCAATTGTTTGTAGCTATCAAGCATGGTGAATTTGTGTGAAATTGTTTGGGATAACCAAGCGTGGTTAATTTGTGTGCATGCTATATATTAGAACTATTTTTTACAGCATTTTTGAATAGAAATTGCATATGTATGAAAGATTTATAATGTTAAATTTGTTTTACGATTTATAATGATAAATTTAATTTAGCATGGTAAATTTGTGTGCAATTGTTTGTGGCTATCAAGCATGGTGAATTTGTGTGAAATTGTTTGGGATAACCAAGCGTGGTTAATTTGTGTGCATGCTATATATTAGAACTATTTTTTACAGCATTTTTGAATAGAAATTGCATATGTATGAAAGATTTATAATGTTAAATTTTTTTACGATTTATAATGATAAATTTAATTTAGCATGGTAAATTTGTGTGCAATTGTTTGTGGATGTCAAGCATGATAAATTTGTTTGCATGCTATATTAGAAATCTTTTTACAGCATTTTTCAATTGAAATTGCATATATATAAAAGATTTATCATGATTTTTTTTTTTACATTTTTAGTAAATAAATCAATTTTATTGCTACCATGTTATAAATTAGATGTGATTTATTGAAATATCACAAAGCATTGCATAATACTGCATTTTCAAACATGGTTAATTTGTGTGCAATTGTTTGTAACTGTCAAGCGTAGTAAATTTGTGTACAATTGTTTATGAATATCAAGCATGGTAAATTTGTATGCAACTGCTTGTAACTAACAGGCATGCTAAATTTGGGTGCTATTTTTTGTGATTATCAAGGAGGGTTGTTGTGGCAGGGTTTTCGTGCAATTGTTTGTGGCTATGACGCATGGTAAATTTGTGTGATTGATATATTATAAATCTTTTTACGGCATTTTTCAATTGAAATTTGGATATGTATAAAAGATTTATATTGGTAAATTTGTTTTACGATTTATAATGATAAATTTAATATATTGCAGTAAATATATGTGCAATTGTTTGTAACTGTCAAGCATGTTAAATTTGTGTGCATGTTATCTTAGAAATTTAAAAAAATTTTTTTACAGCCTATTTGAATTGAAATTATATATGTATAAAAAATTTAGAATGGATTATTTCCTTTTTTAGTAAAGAATAATCCATTTGTATCGCTACCGCGATATAAAATTTCAATAAATCACACATTGCCTTATGCTGCTATATCAAGCATGCAAAATTTGTTTGTAACTGTTAAACATGGTAAATTTGCGCACATGGTATATTAGAAATCTTTTTATACTATTTTCAATTTCAATTGCAGATGTATAAAAGGTTTATAATGAATTTTTTACGTTTTTATTAAAGAATAATCAATTTTTATTGCTACCACGATATAAAATTTCCATAAATCACACAGCACAGCTACAACAACATGCTACCAAGCTTGATAACATGGTAAATTTGTGTGCAATTGATTGTGACTGTCAAGCATGGTAAATGCGCATGGTATATCAGAAATCTTTTTAGAGTATTTTTCAATTGAAGCTGCATGTGTATAAAGGATTTTTAAGGGATTTTTTACGTTAAAGAATAATTCATTTGTATTGCTACCACGATATAAAATTTCACTAAATCACATGCCATTGCATAATGCTGCGTTATCAAGCATGGAAAACTTCTGTGCAATTGTTCGTGATCATTAAGCATGGTAAATTTGTGTGCATTGTATATTAGAAATCTAGATATCTTTTTTACAGCCTTTTTTAATTACAATTATATATGTATAAAAAAAATTATGACTGGAATATTTACGTTTTTATTAAAGAATAATCCATTTGTATTGCTACCACGATATAAAAATGTCGATAAATCGTACAACAAAAACATGTGAAATAGTTAAAATTAAACAATTTATCATGTAAAATTCTTTTTAAAACAAATAATAAGAATTTCCTTTATTTTACTGTAAACAAAATGTATAATGCTTTATAATCTGCGATGTCTCAATATTGTTTTGCTCTATATTCTTTAATGTTTGCAGGGGATCATGTTCAGTAACATTGTAATCTTCATTAGAAAACTTTTTACGAAATTCACCTAAATCATAGAGTGAACTGAGCGAAATAACCCCGAATATAGTAGTTATTACATATACTTTACGAGAAACTACATCATATTCTAAGTCAAAGAATGAGGTGGAACATTATAAAATTGTATTTATTAGCAACTGAATAACTCTCACAGCACTTACTCCAAATTATTCGATATTTGGGGTAGATTTTATAGGAACACTTTAGGTTTTATTTACAAGCATTATATTTATATATATACCAAACTCTGGATTAATACAAAATTATTTACAAAAAAAATGAAAATTAAATATTTAAATGTTATTATCGTGTCCATGGATTTAAAATATTATTATTAAAGTTAGATCAAGACAAAAGTCGTCATGATAGCGGCCGCTAGCAACGGTGCCGCTTCCCTATGCAGGACTTCTCTTAAGTTGGCCTCGAGTGGCACCATACCCAAATTGCAAAACATGGGGAGAGAGTGATGGGCACTCTAGAATGTGCTTAGGTGTTAGGAAAGCGTTGGGGCAATTTCTGCAGGGAATTTATTCCCTGGTCTTGTCTGGGAGAAACTTCATCCCTCTGTAATGATTAGTTCTGAGTCTGCTGATAACTGATGTCAACTTCCTAGGGAAGTTGAAGTCCGTGATGAGTGGCTTCTTAAAGTTATGAGGAATGAGTCGGCTTTTGGCAACTGCGTTAGCATCTGCAAGTGTGATGGTAGTCCTGGGATGATCATCGTCCTTGGCTTCTTTGGACAAAAGAGTCAGCTCATTCGTTGCCGTCAATGTTGACATCTGCAGGAATCCATTGAAGATGACATGATTTGCCTGAGATTTGAGATTTAAATTTGATTCATAATTGCAGTTCACTTTCAGAGTTCTCGAGTCTACGACGAATCTAAATACGTGGTCTGCGGCAACCCCTGCCCCACACACAGGTCTGATATACGAAATCTCAAGGGGATCACTTTGTAAGCAGGCGGAGACTCCTGCCTGTTCAATTAATTCAGAGAAACAAAATTAAAACAATATCTTCTGGTCGACTCATCGCATAACTCTCTTCCTCCTTCTTCAACACACTCCCTTTAAGAAAATCCGTCAAACGGGGTTTGGTTTGTCACTCTACGGTCATCTTGTGCTCACTTTGGGCTAAACAGACCGGGGCCTACAGTTTAAAATGGATTCCTAATCCAAAACAAACATCCATGCCACCGCCAGGATTCGAACCTGAAGCCTGTGGTACCAAAGACCACAGCGCTAGCCACTTGCCCACAAAGCCGCCCGTCAAATGGGGAGTTCAGTTTCCCTAACTTTTCATTGGATTCAACACTTCTTTATTCTTCGTGGTCTAGGGGCCTGTTGGCCGAGTGGCTAGCGCTCTGGCGCTCGGTATCATAGGTATTGCGTTCGAGTCCCGGCTGTGGCAAGGGTGTTTGTAGTGGTTCGGAATTCACTTTAAACTGTAGTTCCCGGTCTGTTTATCCTAAAGTGTGCATAAGATGACCGTAGAGCGCAAACCAAACCGTGGTCAATCACCAATCCTGATGCAGCAACTCATCACGTAGACGTTATCGAGTCTAATTGTTTCGACTTGTGGAGGTCGCTCAAACAATCACTAATTTCATGAGCTCTATTTATTTATGGCACTGATTATCTGCTATCCGATTTGAGTGATAGGTTGTTCTCATCAGTACAAAACACTAATTATATGTATTCACAACACTGCTTATCTGCTGTCAAATTTGAGTGATAGGTTGTTCTCATCAGTACAAAACACTAATTATATGTATTCACAACACTGCTTATCTGCTGTCAAATTTGAGTGATAGGTTGTTATTATGTAGTTAAATATACATTCCTCTCTAATGGGAACAAAATGCTACAAATCTTTCCCGTGGGAAGTGTATATAAACACTTTGGTTCAATTCCTTCTATTAGCTTACACTCTCCCTATATATATCTTGTTCAAATTTTCAATCGTTCATAAAATACTTTCTATTCATCCACTCAAGTTCAAATACATTTTTTTTTTGAACTTGTAGTGAATGACGCTTGATGTTAATACAGTTTTTCAAATATTAATTCAGTAATTAAATTTAATGATTTTTTTTTTTTTTTTTTTGGATTTAAGTTGCATATATCTACCAATAGATGGCGCCAGATAAACTTAAAAAAATGAATGAAAATGATTTATAAAGGACTATTTGCAATAGAGTGAAAAAAAAAGTAGGAATTGATTTAAAAAAAAAAAATTATGTTACTTGTTTTTTTCAAATAACTGTCTTTATCGAAAATACACAATTATATGATGCTAATACGTACTAACTCTTTAGAGTATTCGCAAAGTAACTCCGAAACCCAACACGAGTATTAGATAAGCTAATAAATACTTAAACTTTACTAAAACACACGTTTTAGGAAACACGAATCTTTTCCACACATAAAGCCTGAATATTTTTAGGAGAAAAATATTGCATTATTTTTAAAAAATAAACGTGTGTAGCAAAGAGTTTTTTTTTTTATACCTTGGAAGAGTTTTCCGAGCAACTAAAAAAAGAAAAAACCCAGCCTATTTTGAATTTGATGATCGTGCTCAGCATTCGCCGTGAATATTTCAAAACTACCCTTTTAATGCTTTTTAGTAACTTCATTTTGATGATGGGCCTGCAGTACTTTAAAACCCATTACGTCTTCGAGTTCATAATCCAGCTTTAGCGCTGTAAGGAAATGAGTTTCAGATGGAAAAAAAAGCGAGTTGCGATGCTTTTATAATAAAAAATATTTAAGCGTAGCGTGAATTCCTTTTTTTACCATTGAAGCGAGTTTTACTGGACGTTTTCTCGTTTTTTTTTTGTCCTGAACCTGCACAATATGTTTACGTGAGCGCATAACAGCAATTGGAGCACAAAGCAATAGCACTTCATTATCGGTAACCTATTGTTATATGTGACTAATTGTCCTAAATGTCGTTATCTGCAATGTCTACTAAGTTGTTTATCTGATTATGATAATTTTACCTTACTCAAAGGTGAAATTATTATACTGAGAATTATTATACAATGTTCAACAATTTAAATATCTTGGACGTATCACTAATAATGCTAAATCATCATCATCAACGTCCCCATAGCGGGTCAAGGCCGTCTACCAACTCTCAGATTTCGAAACAGGAGATGCCTTTTTTTTTTTTTTTTTTACGATATATAGTATTCAGACCGACGACTGATTGTCTACAGTCATGTTAGATCGGGGGTCTGATGGCAGAGTGACTAGCGCTCTGTCGCTCGGTATGGATGTGTGTAGGGGTTCGTAATCCACTTTAAGCCGCAGCTCCCTGTCTAATATGACCGTAGAGCATCACAGAGCTCAATTAGACTTCTCACCCACATCCTTTCCAATCTGTAAAGAGGCAACTCAGCTCTAAGCACAGTGATGTGGTGTGGTGTAGTGTAGTAGTTGTAGTCATATTAGATCGGGATCTACGATTCATAGGCGATTTCGAATTACTGCAAACATAAATGGCACCGCCGGGACTCAAACACGAAACCTGTGGTACTAAAGACCAGAGAAGTATTTATTCATCAGGGCTCTGGGATATAGAGAAATGAAAATGCGAAATCGTCGATCGCGCATCCTAATCCTTGATAATAATTTTCCCTAATCTTTGCTATTTCTTATCCCAATTGGTTGACGCAACATCTAGACAAAGTCCAAGACCCCATGTGGTGTCATGGGAAGGAGGGAAAGGAAAAGCAACTTCTGTTGTGGTGGAGCACCCGTAGGTAGAAGTCTGACTTCCAGTTTTGCGCTGTAAGGAAATGAGTTTCATATGGAAAAAAGGCGAGCTGTGATGCTTTTATAATAAAAAATATGTAAGCATAGCGTGAATTTCCATCCTGAATTCCTTTTTCAATTCCTTCTATTAGCTCACACTCTCCTATATATATATATATATATATATATATATTGTTCAAATTTTCAATCGTTAATAAAATACTTTTTATTTATCCACTCAAGTTCAAATACATTTTTTTTTGAACTTTCAATGGGGGACCCTCGATGTTAATACAGTTTTTTCTAATATTAATTCATTAATTAAATTTAATTAATGTTTTACGTTTTTTTTTTATTTAAGATGCATATATCTACCAATAGATGGCGCCAGATAAACTTAAAAAAATGAATGAAAATTATTTATAAAAACTTTCTGCAATATAGTGAAAAAAAAGTAAAATTGACTTTAAAAAATTTTTTGTATATTACTTGTTTACCATTGAATCGAGTTTTTACTGGACGCTATATATATATATATATGTATATATTTGGTCCTAAACTTGCACAATATGTTTACGTGAGCGCATAACAATTGGAGCACAAAGCATAAGCACTTCATATTAAGTAAGTTAGTGGTATATGTGAATAATTATCCTAAATGACCTTATCTACTATTTCTATTAAGTTATTTATCTCATTATAATAATTTTACCTTTGAGTAGGGTCAGCAATTTAAATATCTTGGAACTATCATTTCATTAATAATGCCAACTCATCATCATCATTATCATCAATGACGCAACGCCCCCATGATGGGCCAAGGCCGTCTGTCAACTCTCAGTTTTCGAGACAGATGTTTTCTTTTTCACGAGGTTTGTCAGACCAACGCCCAGCACTCTACAGTCATATTAGCAGGACCTACGGTTCAAAGTGGATTTTGAACCAATACACACATCCATGGTACTACCGGGATTCGAACCTGAAACCCGTGGTTTTTAAGATTAGAGCGCTATTTAGCCACTAGGCTTGCACCGCTTTTTTTAACCATCGAAAAAAATACGTTTTATTTGCACATTAATAAAAAAATATTGTCATTTTATTCGCAATAAACATTAAAAAATGCATAATCATTGAATATAAAATCAATGATAATCCAATACACTAAAATCTAATAACCTGATTACAAACTTTTAAAACAGTTTTGAATGAACACCTTCTTAGAATTCATTTTGAAAATAAGAATTCCTCATTTGCCTTAAATAGTTCCACGAGATAATTAATGGACAGACGATTCATTAAAATGGCTAATTAACTCGCCTTCTTTGAAGACAGAAAAATTGATTTTTTAGAACATTCAAGGCATTTCTAAGAATTTAGAATTTCAAACATTCTAAAATCAATTAACTACAACGTTAATGAGTTATCACTAAATATTAACACGCTGGAGTCTGTATAGTATTATAAGTATGGAGTGAAAATATATAGACTGAATTTCCGCATATTTTTGTAAATATTCAATAAATATTAAAAAAAATATATATATTGAAAAATTATACTAAAAAAGAAAATATTAAAAAATAATTATATTAAAACAGAATTATACCAAAAAAATATATATATTAAAAAGAAATATACAAGAAAAGAAAAATATTAAAAAAGAAATATACTAAACAAATAAATATTAAAAAAGATAAATATTAAAAAAAGAA
This sequence comes from Caerostris darwini, assembly GCA_021605075.1. Taxonomy (NCBI): domain Eukaryota; kingdom Metazoa; phylum Arthropoda; class Arachnida; order Araneae; family Araneidae; genus Caerostris; species Caerostris darwini. The sequence continues at coordinate 68,104 of BPLQ01014592.1, forward strand.
ATATACTAAACAGATAAATATTTAAAAAGACATATACTAAACAGACAAATATTAAAAAAGAAATATACTGAACAGATAAATATTAAAAAAAGAAATATTAAAAAAGAAATATACAAAAAAACAAGTAATATAAAAAAAAAAACTTTTTAAAGTCAATTCCTAGTTTTTTTTCCCTCTATTGCAAAAAGTCCTTTATAACTAATTTTCATTCATTTTTTAAGCTTATCTGGCGCCATCTGTTGATAGATATATGCAACTTAAATCTAAAAAAACTAAAATTAATTAAATTTAATTACTGAATTAATATTTGAAAAAACTGTATTAACATCAAGTCAAGTCATCCAGTACAAGTTCAAAAAAATGTATTTGAACGTGAGAGGATGAATAAAAAGTATTTTATGAACTATTGAAATTTTGAACAAGATATATATAGGGATAGTGTGAGATAATAGAAGGAATTGAATAAGCAATAAAATGTTAAAACGTGAACAATAAGCAAAAAAAAAAAATGCTTGTCTATATATAGGCATATAGAATGGAATTGCCCATATAGTATTGGCATATAGTATACAATTGCCCATATAGTATAGTTATATATAAAATTGCCCATATAGTTATATATAAAATATAAAAAAAAAATATAAAATATATAAATATATATAAAATATAGTATATAAAATATACTATATGGGCAATTTTATATATAGTTATATATAAAATTGCCCATATAGTATAGTTATATATAAAATTGCCCATATAGTATAGTTATATATAAAATTGCCCATATAGTATAGTTATATATAAAATTGCCCATATAGTATAGTTATATATAAAATTGCCCATATAGTATAGTTATATATAAAATTGCCCATATAGTATAGTTATATATACAATTGCCCATGTACTTTGGGCCTATAGTATAAAATTGCCCATGTACTATGGGCCTATAGTATAAAATTGCCCATGTACTATGGGCCTATAGTATAAAATTGCCCATGTACTATGGGCCTATAGTATAAAATTGCCCATGTACTATAAGCGTATAGTATAAAATTGCCCATGTACTATAAGCGTATAGTATAAAATTGCCCATGTACTATAAGCGTATAGTATAAAATTGCCCATGTACTATAAGCGTATAGTATAAAATTGCCCATGTACTATAGGCGTATAGTATAAAATTGCCCATGTACTATAGGCGTATAGTATAAAATTGCCCATGTACTATAGGCGTATAGTATAAAATTGCCCATGTACTATAGGCGTATAGTATAAAATTGCCCATGTACTATAGGCGTATAGTGTACAATTTACCCAATGTTCAACATCAAAAATATGGTTGTTTATCTAGAGGCAGGGTTTTTATTGGTATAAAGACTTACTGTAATAATATCTCGTTATTACACATATTTTTTCTGACGAAAACCTCACAACTAATCATTAGAGAATATATACAATAGCATAAATTCCCAATTACCATAAGCCACTTTTCATTTTATGATATTCCTCGCTAAGTGCAATAGGCAGTCCAAGGTAAGTGCATAAGGGCACTTAGTCATTAAGAAAACGTTGCGCCAAAAAACTACTCCCGTATCGAACATCATAGAAAAAAAGAAAGAAAGGAGAAAAAGTAAAACACAGGAACTAACTTTCCCCCTCCCTCAACAAGGAAATTACACCCCGCGACGTTTATTTGACCGTTCCCTTATTTGGAAGGACGCATCTGGAACAAAAAGGGAAAAAAAAAGATACAAAAATAAAAATAAAGTCTACAAATAAGAGAGATAGAAGATGGTAAGGTAGGAGGACAACATGTGGGGGAGAAAAGAAAAAGGAGAAAGTATTGATCCTTCGACTTCCCTTGGCGATGTAGAGAACTTGAAAATGATTCTCTAGTTTATGCCTCTGGAACGTAATGATAGTGGTCATGAGAAGTTTCCAATTAATCAAAGGGAATAGGGCGTTGTGAGAAAGTAAACATAACGACCAGGTCTAACTTTCTATTATCATTTATATCACTTGTCTGCGACTTTAACTAAAATTTGTCATATTATTGACTACTTGCCATTTTATTTTAACATCTTCAGTGATAACACGTCAGATGTAAGTTTAGAATACATTTAATTTAGACATTTACTAATTATATTTAATTTTACGTTAATATTTACATGACATTTAATAATTGCATTTAATTTTACGTTAACATTTACATTTGGTCATTTAATAATTGCATTTAATTTTACATTAATATTTACATTTGGTCATTTAATAATTGCATTTAATTTTACGTTAATATTTACATTCGATCATTTAATAATTGCATTTAATTTTACGTTAATATTTACATTTAGTCATTTTATAATTGCATTTAATTTTACGTTAACATTTACATTTAGTCATTTAATAATTACATTTAATTTTACGTTAATAATTAGACATTTAGCATTGACATTTAATTTAGACATTTAATATTGGCATTTATTATTAACATTTAATTTAGACATTTAATATTTAACATTTAATTTAGACATTTAATATTTACATTTAATTTAGACATTTATTATTGGCATTTAATTTAGACATTTATTATTGGCCTTTAATTTAATCATTTACTATCGACGTTTAATTTAGACATTTACTATCGACGTTTAATTTAGACATTTACTATCGACGTTTAATTTAGACATTTACTATCGACGTTTTAATTTAGACATTTACTATCGACGTTTAATTTAGACATTTACTATCGACGTTTAATTTAGATATTTACTATCGACGTTTAATTTAGACATTTACTATCGACGTTTTAATTTAGACATTTACTATCGACGTTTTAATTTAGACATTTACTATCGACGTTTTAATTTAGACATTTACTATCGACGTTTAATTTAGACATTTACTATCGACGTTTAATTTAGACATTTATTATTGACATTTGATTTAGACCTTTTATATTTACATTTAATTTAGTCATTTATTATTGACATTTAATATTTACATTTAATTTAGGCATTTAATATTTACATTTAACTTTACATTATATTTACAATAATATTAACAACATTTTACAATATTATACAATATTTTATTAATTTTTCACTAATATTTATTTTTAATTTAGAATACATTAATTAGAATACATTTAGTTTAAAAAAAAATTTAAAGCTATAAAATCTGTTTTTGTTGACTATAAACCTTTCAACAATGAAAGCAAAGAACTCTATTTGTAGATTGATTTGGTTTGTCGCTCTACGGTCATTTGTTCACACTTTAGGCTAATTAGACCACTACCTATAGTTTAACGCGGACCACTACGCGTTTAACCACTTCAAACATCAATTGCCACAGACAGGATTTGAACCTGAAGCCTATGTTACCAAAGGCTAGAAAGCTCGTCAATTGGCTATCAGGCCGCCTTATTTGTAGAAGCTTTGATAAAATTTTATACCGTATAATTATATTACTCGCAAATAAATATGTGGACAAATGTTTTTCATACAATTTTTACTTTTATTTTTCTAATGTTTTATTGACTTTTTATCTTATTTAAACTGGATAAAATAAATTTAAACAAATTTTTTTAATTTTTGACTTTACTATAGAAATTTCTGTCGGGAAAGAGGTTTATAAATGCTATGTAGACGTCATCAATAGAAATGAGTGGCAATCAGAAGGAGCAACATCTGGAGAATTTGGATGGTGGTGTAGAACATTCCATCTAAACGTTCCCAGATCGTTTGACTTGTTTCGCAACATGTAGACATGTTTGATGGCGACAAATCCTCAGTGTCCAGAAGCGCGGGACAGACACCCCATGAGTAGTCTACTCATGTATAGAGGGATAGCGGGCAGTTTGTTTTGATGAAGCATAGGTAGAAGTTTGACCCGTAGGTAGAAGTTTGACTTGGATCCGCGTCACTGAAGGAGGGTAGTGCCTTCCGAGAGGACGTTTAGAAGGAAACTACGGAGCATTTGTGTATCATATAGGGAGAAAACTCGAAAAACTCCCACCATGTATTCCGAGACAAGATGCTGAACATCCCAAAAGCCATCGAGTCCCCTCGACTTTTGAAACAGTATCTACAACACTGAAGCCAGCGGATTGAACTTCGACTCTAATGCTTATGAACAAGGTGCAAGTTGCCACTGAGACACGAGTCGGGAAATAAAGGTTTTTTTCAATTTATCAAATGGGATGCAAGTTTGTCATATGGTAAAAACTTTTATCTTAAATGTCTCAGTAAAACAAGTCTCCCCAATTTGTTTCTTATCCCATTTGTTAGACAGCAACATCTAGACCAATTCCTTGAACCTGTGTGGCCTCATGGAAGATGAGAAAAAAGGTTCTGTTGATGGGGCATCCATAGTTAGAAGTCTGACTTGGCTCCAAATCATGAAGAAGGGGCATAGAGCTTTCCCGGGGGGGACTTTTTAATTTGGCTTGGTTGGTCGCACACTTTGGGCTAACTAGACCGGGACCTATAGTTTAACGTTGATTCCGATCCACTAACAAACATCCATACCACCTCCAAGATTCGAACCGGAAGCCAAAACGCTAGCCAATTGGCCGTCAGGCAGCAACTTTTAAGGAGATCTACCTGCATTTGCGTATTGTATGGAAGAAAACCCGGAAATTACCGGTAATCCGACTAACGTGGTAAAATGTTGAGCTTCACAAACGAGCATCTGGTTCTATTGTCAACAAGTTAAAAAATACTATTTTTTTTCCGCAATAAAACGAAAGGATGCCTTTGTAACGCTAAATCCTGATGATATTTGTTTGGCGTTAATTGGTTGCCAGTCTGATAGACTTGGTAAATAATGACTACGAACGACTATATTAGAAAACTGTACGAGTCAAGTTTAATATCTAATAATACACCGTAAAAGCATTACAGTGCATTATTAACGTCAACTATTCTCCTAAATGAGAATGAAAGCAAATATTTATTCAAAGTATATTGCGATTCTGATATCATAATTGAAGACCTGCAGGGAATGAAGACAGTCAATGAATCTCATTTCTCCAAACTAATGGAAAATATTAATTGCTATAAATGTTAATTTATAAATGTCGTTTTATGTAAATAGAGTCGTAGGATATAACTTTGGAAGAAATAAATTACAATTGCTTTGATATTGATATATAATAATTCAGTTTTTAATATCATCACATTTTTAGTTTTCATCAATTTCTTTCAGTTCAGTCCCCCATAGGGACTTAAAACCTTTAGTATCTTATTATTTGTTTTGTTGTTGTTCTAATGCCGCTGACAAAAACTTAGATAATTGTCTTTGATGCTTTAAGGCCAGCGCTGCACCAACGTTATTCACTTAGCACTATCCAGGAGGTGCGTGTAGCTTGAAGATAAGCTACGGACGCGGAGTAATACTACCCCCGCAATGCTCTGCGAACATGTTAGACTGGGACTTACGGTTTAAAGTGAATTCCGAACCACTACATGGCACCACCGGGACTCGAACCCGAAACCTATGGTGCCGAGCGCCAGAGCGCAAGTCACGCGGCTATTAAGTCCCCGTATCTCAATATATGAATAACTGAAATCGCACTGTTTTCAAATAAAATGGTTCTTATTATCAGTCTCCACAGTTACTTTCTACTAAGTTACTTTCTCCCAATTAATAACTCAAGAGCAACATCGGCATTTTACCTTATGAGCTTTAAAATAAATTTTAAAAAAGGTTAAAGAAATGTATGGAATAAAGCTGAGAGAAATTTCTGATATATTAGTTAACTAATTGAAAATATTAATTTAATAAATAAGAATTTTTGACCATGGTTCCACCGACACAACCATATTTCCTCCTACTACCTGCAAGAGCGCTCTTGTGGCGTTGGGAAGAAATCATTAGTTGGCATACAGACTCTCGCCTGAGAGGACGCACTACAAAACTGGAGCTGCCGTTAGTTATCAGCTCTCATCTCGAGTGTTGCCTCAGAGACGTTTAGTAAACAGTCTCTCACCCCGAGAGAAGATATATTTAGCACCATCATGTGTATAAATTGACCTACAGACTCTCATCCAGAGAGGAAGTATATTTCGCTATCCAGCCTGTACCTTTAACTGAGTAACTTTATTTACAATTTAGAAGGGGCGCGGTCAGTACTTGGGTGGGTGACCACCTGGGAACACCGCGTGGCGTTGGCAAATTTGGGACCTGAATGGCCGAGTGTCTAGCGCTCTGGCGCTCGGTGCCACAGGTTTCGGGTTCGAATCCAGGCGGTGCCATGGATGTTTGTAGTAGTTCGGAATCCACTTTAAGCCGTAGGTCCCGGTCTCCTATGACTGTAAGAGCGTCACGGAGCCAAAGTCAGACTTCTACCTACGGGTGCTCCATCACAACAGAAGCTGCTTCCTTCCCCTTCAATCATGAGTACGTATGGGCTCGTGGGCTTGGCCAGCCAAGTGGGATAAGAAACAACAAACAACAGAAGTGAAATACTTCCACTTAGATACAAGTGTCTTTAAATGTATGTTGTATATAAATCATTGTAGTTTGTCGTGCTCGTGCGCTTGTAATTAAAGTAGCGTGTTTTAAATGTGTGTTCTTGTGACTCGACCACTCCTAGATCCAGCTGCACAAGCAGACATCTGTTACGAATTTTTAATTATACATTGTTTATGAAATGCATTTAAAGTTTTATAAATTATTATTAGTAAATATAAAGAAATAAAGTATTTGTTTTGCTCATGAAATAAATTTAATAAACATGTTCCTTCGTGAATCCACTTTAAGCTGTAGGCCCCGGTCCTAATAGGATCGTAAAGCGCTGCGGGGACATTGTTACTCCGCGTCCGTGGCTTACCATCAAGTTACACGCGCCCCCTGGGTAATGCAAAGTGAGTAACATCGGTGCAGCCCTTATGGCGAAGATCACGGTCTATTTGCCAGCTGCATTAGAAGAAAAAAAAATTTCCTTTGTTTTATTTCACACTAGAATAATGAATTGCCTTCGATCAATGAAAATATTTATTTTTACTTTGAATAATTATTTTTAAAAAAATATAAGCAAAAATTTTAAATAAACTACCTCCAAAATATTTAATTAAAATATGCTTGTATAATAATATATACGTGAGCTAATTGTTTAGAAACTAATATTTAATATTATAGTAATTGTTTAGAAACTCCTCATAGATTTGATGATATTTTAATATCAACTGTGAGCTTTGCTGTCAAGACATACGACGTCAAGCCAAGGAATCATAATTTAATGGCATAAAACATTTTACAACTCAATCGAGAAATTACAGCAGATTTGTGTTTATAGTCGAATTTTATTCAAATTATATCACTTTTCATTATTATGCCTTTACTTTTAATATATTACGAATATCGCATGATGTTGAATCTGTATTAATTATTTAAAACAGAAAGTAAACTTGAATTAAATCGAGATTGATACTTTCGATAAACAAATATTTATCAAATCACAAAGATTGGGTCTTAGAATAAAATCGCCTTTTTTTAAATCATAAAGTGATCAGTCATCAATTTATATTTATCATGAAATGAGATGATCATATCAAATACATATTTTCATATGATATGGTAATCAGCTTAGATAAATATTGATCAAAAAGTAAAGCTAATCATCAGTCTAAGGTATATAATCATGAGATTAACAATCTTAAGAAAACGTTTAGAGAGTTATCAAGGCAATATTTAGTAAAATAGTCTATAATGTAGCAATTTTATTACTACCGATCTATTAAACACACATTAATTAAAATTATTAATTATTAAAATATTTTATATGCCGAGAACCATAACATTCATACTTTTAATGTTTCATGAAACATTTACACTTAGTAATCATTACATGGAATAGATTTCGTACTAAAATAGTGATCCTATGTTTCCTGATTTCAATGAAAATATTTATTTTTACTTTGGATAATTATTTAAAAAATATAGACAAAAACTTCAAAGAAACTACCTCCAAAATATTTAATTTAAATATGCTTACATAATAATATATGCGTGAGCTAATTGTTGAGAAACTAGTATTTAGTACTACCATATTTGCTTAGAAACTGATCGTAGATTTGATTATATTTTAATATCAACTCTGCTGCCACGTCATACGACGTCAAGACAAGCAATCATAGATTTGATTACATTTTAATACTATATGTGCTGCCCCGCCATACGACGTCAAGAAAAGCAATCATAGATTTGATTACATTTTAATATTATATGTGCTGCCGCGTCATATGACGTCAAGAAAAGCAATCATAGATTTGATTACATCTTAGTATTATATGTGCTGCCGCGCCATACGACGTCAAGAAAAGCAATCATAGATTTGATTACATTTTAGTATTATATGTGCTGCCACGCCATACGACGTCAAGACAAGCAATCATAGATTTGATTACATTTTAATATTATATGTGCTGCCACGCCATACGACGCCAAGACAAGCAATAAATTTAATCACATAATAATTTTTACCATTCAGTCAAAAAATTACAGATTTTTGTTTGTAATCGCAATTTTATTCAAATTATATAATTTGTTATGATTATGCTTTCTTTTTTACTTTTAATATATTACGAATATCGCATGATGTTAAACCTGGATTAATTTATTTAAATTGAAAGTAAATTTGTATTAAATCAGGCTAGATATTTTGGGAAAACTAATATTTATAAAACCACAAAATTGGCCTCTTAGGATAAAAATGCATTTTTTTAAATCCTGAGGCAATCAGCTCTGAATTAAGATTAATCATAAAATGAGGTAATCATATTAAATCAATACATATTTTCATATATGTTAATCAACTTGAAATATTGATCAAATCGTAAAGTAATCATCAGTCTAATATTTATAATCATGAGATTGACAATTTTAAGTAAACAAATATTTAGAAAATTATCAAGGCAACACTTAGTAAAATACTTTAAAAATGTAGAAGTTCAATTGCTATTGCCCTATTTGACAGGTCCTCAATTAAAATTATTAAAAATAATTTTTTATTGCAGTTATTAATATAATTCATACTTGTTATGTTTCATGAAACAATACATTTAGGAACTTTGTCATTGAAAAATTAACAAGTTGTTGTTTAAAGAAAATTTCTTACTCAAATATTGGTATCAGAAAATGAATATTTTCTAAAATATATACTACATAAATATATTAGAATATATTATATATTCACTTATTTTTTAAATGTATGTTATGATTGAATCAATTAAAAATGTATCACAATCTTCAACTTTACAACATTTGGCAAATGTTAAATCGATATCAACCCAAAGTAAATTCCTTTATGATCATTACAATTAAGTGGTTCAAAAACAAATTTATTCTTCCATTTCAAAAATTTTACACAACAAATTTCCATTTTAAGGGAGTTTATTTTTAAAAATTTGGCAAAGTCAAACAAATCTTAGTTATTTGTTATTATCATTACTTATTTCCAAAAGTTTTTAACGTTGCAACATTATATTTCAAACATTTATTATTAACAAAAAAACATTTGAAAGAGAGCTAATCATGAAAATTTTATTTTTAATTTTTTCACCCTTTTATTACTGCTAAATATTTTATCTTTCCTCTTCATGTTTCTGTTGAACAACACGCTCATATTTTAAAATTCCAAATAATTTATCAGTAGTTAACATCACAAAGTATAAAATACTAACATACCTAACAGATACGAACATTTTTAACATACTAACAAAAGATATTTATGTTAATTAAATACAATTGAAGTTCTATATCAATTTATTTATTCAATAAAAATGGCATGTATTGAATTGTGTGTTATAAATCTTTTTCCCCCTGTTTCATTGATGTTTTGGTTTTTAGTAATATTTTTTTTTTCCTTCAACTTTTTAAATTATGTGGTTATTTTTTATTCTATAATTTTTTTTTCAATGTCTAGAGACAAATTATTTTTTTGAACAGCAGTAAAAACGTGAAAAAAAATCTCCAATTAACACTATAAATACAATAGCACTCCTATCGAATTTTGCATAAACCACTCTGGCAATAAAAAGAACAGATTAAAATTTACAACTAAATCTGCCTAGTATCTTTTGAGTATATAGGAGGCATACATTGCCTTTTATTTTCGCAGATTTCTTTCACAAAGATTTTTATTAATTGGTAGCTGAAATGAAGTATCCTGCATTATTTATTATTTTGATCAGCATGAATTATGCGTTTCAAGTAATCAGATCACGCGATCAGCTCTGAATTAATATCATAAAATGAGGTAATCATATTAAATAAATACATATTTTCATAAGATATGGTAATCCATCAGATTACATAAATATTGATCAAATCGTAAAGTAATCATTAGTCTAAGGTGACATGAGATCTCTCAAGAATCATGAGATTAACAACCTTAGATAAACAAATATTTAGAAAATTATCATGGCAATATTTAGTAAAAGACTTTAAAATATAGCAGTTTATTACTACTGATCCATTTGACAAGTCATAGATTAAATTTATTAATTATTAAAAATGAATTCTGTAGTGTCGCGAACAATACATTTCACATTTTTATGTTTCATAAAGCAATACATATAGGCAATAAATCGCTGAAACATTTAGACAGTTTGATTAAAATAAAATACTGAAATATTGGATCAAAAAATGAATATTTTCTAAAATATATATATTATTATATTTATTTATTTATTTAAGAATATATTATATCTTTACTTATTTTTTAAATGTAACTTGTGATTGAATCAATTAAAAATGTATCGCAATCTTCAACTTTACAACATTTGGCAAATGTTAAATTGATATCAACCCACAGTTTATTTATTTATAATTATTACATTTAATTCGTTTAAAAACAATAAATTTATTCTTCAATTTCATAACTACACACCAATATAAAAAACATTAGTTATTTGTTATTAGTATTTCGGTACTTACGTATTAACGATACCTTGGCGACAGTTGCGCCAATAAAGAGCACACGCGCCAACCGCAATTACAGATTTGGCGGTTTTTAAGTGGCGCCAATCTACACTTAAAATTTTTGTTCCAAATAATAAAATATATAAAACACTTCATTTAAAATCAAAACGCTTTCAAAATTCAAAACACTTTCATCAATTTCCACAATGCAATCTGGTCCACTTACCTTCTTTTTTGGTTTATTCTCCATATCCAAGACACATAATTCACGCATGTAATTGTTCCAATCTATAACAGTTTTATCCGATAAATCAAGTTGCTTTTCACAAAATTTAATCGACGTCAACTCCACGCACCAGCAGTATATGAATCTCAAAGCTGTAAAAAAGGGAATTCTGCTTCCCTCAAACCAGTTGTCTTTTCTAAGTCCCACACGATAAGCACACTGACTGAAATTGCATTTCCAAAACTTGCGTTTAACAAAATAAAGTTTCATGTCATGGGAATCGGGACATTTTCGTTGTTTTGGTAAAATATTTCGCTCCTGAAAAAATAAAATTGCATCTTGTTCTGTTTCTGGCAAATTCCAAATACGCAAATTCCATTTACGTCAAAACTCAGCAAATCTGCAGCTGTTAGATTGGCGCCACTTAAAAACCGCCAAATCGGTAGCTGTTAGATTGGCGACACCGCCAAGTCTGTCGCCAAGGTATCGTTAATACCTAAGTACCAAATTTTATTTTTAATTTTTTCACCTGTCTCCTATTTTTGCTAAATATTTTTCTTCGTGTTTCAGTTGAACAACATGCTCATATTTTAAAATTCCAAATAATTTAACAGCTGTTAATAGCACAAAGTATAAAATACTAACAGACCACATATCATTAATACTATCACAAAGTATAATATACTAGCAATGATTTGCTATTTCAAAAACCGAGTGCATATTTAATTTAAATACAATTGAAGTTCTATATCAATTTATCGATACAATAAAAATGACATGTATTGAATTGTGTGTGATAATTCCTTTCCAAACTATTTCAGTCATGTTTTGTTTTTGATATTTTTTTCTCCTTCCTTAACTTGTTAAATTATGTGGTTATTTTGTATTTTGTTTTTTTAAGTTTTAATTCAATGTCTAGAGACAAAATACTTTTTCGAACAGCAGTAGAACGTGAAAATAAAATAAACTTCAATTAACACTTTAAAAACAATAGCGCTCTAATCGGATTTCACACAAACCATTTCCGGTACTAACAAGAACAAACTGAAATTTTCAACAAAATGTGCTGAATAGCTTTTGAATCTATAGGCGGCACACATTGCCTATTATTTACACAGATTTCTTTCATAAAGATATTTATTAAATGATCGCTAAAATAAAATATCCTGCAATATTTATTATTTTGGTTATTAGTTGCGCATGTTTCATGGATGTTTCTTAAAGTAAAACAATACTAACAATTAACTTTTTGGATAACTGACCTACATTTACAAGCCCATTAACACTATAAGTACACTACGAATTTCTAAAATATTATATTCATTCAAGATTAATTGTGACTAAATGCATAAAAAGGCATTTTGCATAGATATCTAAGCCATATTATCACAAATATTTTAACAGGTAAGGCGCCGGAAAATCTACATGTCTACGATCCACAAATCTACATGTATATTTACATTTTGAAAATATTACTATGAGTTATTAATAAAAATGTTATATCGACTTACCCCACATAAGCATCACAAATCTGTCACCCTCTCTTGAAATAATAGAAGAATGTTCAGTCATCTTGTCTTTCTATACATGAGTAGTTTGTATTGAATAATTTTCAGTCATCTTGTCTTTCTATACATCAGTAATTTGTATAGAAGAATTTTCAGTCATCTTGTATATCTATACATCAGTAATTTGAGTAGAAGAATTTTCAGTCATCTTGTATATCTATACATCAGTAATTTGAGTAGAAGAATTTTCAGTCATCTTGTATATCTATACATCAGTAATTTGAGTAGAAGAATTTTCAGTCATCTTGTATATCTATACATCAGTAATTTTAGAAGAATTTTCAGTCATCTTGTATATCTATACATCAGTAATTTGAGTAGAAGAATTTTCAGTCATCTTGTATATCTATACATCAGTAATTTGAGTAGAAGAATTTTCAGTCATCTTGTATATCTATACATCAGTAATTTGAGTAGAAGAATTTTCAGTCATCTTGTATATCTATACATCAGTAATTTGAGTAGAATAATTTTCAGTCATCTTGTCTGTACATCAGTAATTTGAACAGAATAATTTTCAGTCATCTTGTTTGTACATCAGTAATTTGCACAGAATAATTTTCAGTCATCTTGTCTGTACATCAGTAATTTGAACAGAATAATTTTCAGTCATTTCGTCCATCTATGCACCAGTAATTTTTATTTTGCTTTTAAAATCATTGAATCAATACTTTTTAATCACAATACAAATGCATATAATTCGAGATTAGCCAGTCACATAGTTAAATGAAATCCAGAATAGCCATTCTGTTCTAGTTCTGATTCCTTTAACACATAAGAATTAATGTAACTGTACTTTATTTTCCAAACTTATCATTTTGTGCATGAAAACTTGAAGGCAGAGTTTCTTAATATTTGCACATTAATCGGAAAAATAACCAAATTCGTTTAATATTTCTTAATCCGTAAAGTTTGAGAAGTATAGAAGACAACACATAATGTCATATAAATTTATTCCAGTTCAATGTTTGGCTGTTCTACTGGCAACAAAGTTCACAAAATACGTAAATAATTTCCCTCGTAGGATATTCTGCCATATTTCGACAATAAAACATGTCATAAACTAGAACTACTATTACAATAGAAAATTCCTCTTACAGGTCAGTTAATTTATTTATCCTCTAGAAAACTTATAGATGTGATATATACATTTACTGATTGTTGTGATACACGTTTTTTGGAAGATGGTTTTCAATTGATTCGTTGGTTGGTTTGACATGAAGCATCGTTGATTGCTTGATTGGCTTAACTTGACGTATCTTTCAGTAGTTTTTTGGTGATTGATATACATAAAATTTGTACTAGAGCTTATCTGTTGGATAAGGGTAAGGCCAGGGTATAATAGGACAAAATTCCTAATGATGTAGGAGTAATAATTTCTTCGAGATTTACAAGAGAAGTATAAAACTTAACTACAGATCGCATATCTACAACCTTAGAAATATTTTGATGATGATGAATAACTACAGATCGACATATCTACAATGTCATTCTCCACAACGCTCTACGATCTTAGAAATAAATTCAATACTCAATTTAGAATTATCTACCCTTTAATCAATAGAAATTCAGCTTTACCTCTTAATCTCAAAATTCTAATATATCTCTCTTATCTTCGTCCAGTATTAGCTTATGCAAGCCCAGTTTGGGGTTCTGTCGCACGTACAAATTTTGAAATTATTCAAAGGCTTGAGAACAAAACTCTCAGAATGTTAACGAATTCACCCTGGTACTTTCGTAATGACGATATTAGACGAGCTCTCTCGATTCCAAGTTTAAGACAATTTGTTCACAAAATTTCTACTAAATTCTATAATGATATGCGAAACATTAATAACCCTGTATTAAATATCCTATAAAATTACGATTATGATATTTCTTCCCGCAAACATAGCAAAAGACCTCTAAATATTTTTAATTAATTCCTTACAACTGCCTAGATGAAAAAAGTTCGCTTTTCTCCTAATTTGACCTTTATTCATTTGGGGTTATTGCATGCAACTGATTTCATCAACATTTACATTTTTGAAATTTTTGATATTTTTCATTTTATAATTTTATTAAATAAATAATTCTCTTTAAAAAAAAGGGCATTTAATTATCTATTTTGCTTATTAACTCAAAGGGCATGAGACCACCGCTATGTTTCAACATTTTACAAAGAAGGAGCTAGAGGCCGCTACGCGGCCAAGGATCTCCGTAATAATCTACAATAAGAGAATAAGAGAAGTATAATTGCTTGACTCTATTTTTATTTCCGTGACTAAAATTAAGAAATTATAGTCCAGAGCGCTAGCCACTTGGCCACCTGGCTACCTGGCCGCCCCCAAAGTGTGGAGAAATAGATCGTAGAGCAACAAACAAAAACAAAAGATTATTGAGTGAAGTGAAGTAAAACTATCGTAATTAATTATAAAATAAGGCTTCTTCGTGGTAGGCGGTATTTATTTGAAGAACCTCAATAAAATTTTGTCTGTTACAATAACTTTTGAAAATTTTTTAAACAAATATAATTTTAAGTGTCTTTGCAGTTTATATATTGCACTAGATTAAAAAAAGATGTTACAGATGCCTACATACAAAACATTTAAAACCACAGATTGCAATATTTCGTGCAAGTACTTCCCAAACCATTTTATCGAAGTCAGATTTTATATCCACGAAATCTCTACCAAAGATGAGCTCACGATTTGTCAAGAGTTTCCAAACGAAACCGATGAACACATTGATTTTGGCATCAAATTGGACTTTAAGAATTATACTACGTATGCAACTATGATTATGAAGCTGAGGTTGAATGATCCAAAAATGCCTTTGCTACAGGTAGAGATCAAATCTAAGGCTACAGATCTCGAAGGAAATGCGCTAAATAAAAGAATGCAAAGCACTTACAACGTGGCATCTAACAAGGAGGTCACCTTGCACCAACCTCTTATATCTGCTTCTAATTGGAATAAATTGAACAGTGATTCGCTTTGCTTTTACACTACCATAAAAGTGCTAAATAAAAGCAATATCGAAAAAACTTTTGGTTTTAGAAAGTTCTATTATATGACTTATTGAGAAGTTAAGCATTATATGCTGTTCTATTAATCTTAAGGCATATCTGTAGAATCTTGTTCTATTCAAGCTTAAGCATATGATCTTATTGCTTAAAAATGAATCCAAGTTAAGCATATTTGTGAATCTTATCTTATTCCAAGCTTAAGCATATTTGTGAATCTTATTCCAAGCTTAAGCATATTTGTGAATCTTATTCCAAGCTTAAGCATATTTGTGAATCTTATTCCAAGCTTAAGCATATTTGTGAATCTTATTCCAAGCTTAAGCATATTTGTGAATCTTATTACAAGCTTAAGCATATTTGTGAATCTTATTCCAAACTTAAGCATATTTGTGAATCTTATTCCAAGCAAGCATATTTGTGAATCTTATTCCAAGCTTAAGCATATTTGTGAATCTTATTCCAAGCTTAAGCATATTTTGAATCTTATTGCATATTTGTGAATCTTATTCCAAGCTTAAGCATATTTGTGAATCTTATTCAAGCTTAAGCATATTTGTGAATCTTATTCCATGCTTAAGCATATTTGTGAATCTTATTCCATGCTTAAGCATATTTGTGAATCTTATTCCAAGCTTAAGCATATCTGTGAATCTTATTCCTGAAGGTAAGCTTGAAGATTCCTTATTTACATTGTCATGATTTTAACTATCATTTGTTAATCAAGGCACTTGTTATAACTCTTGTCTGAATCAGGATTTTTAACCTTGTATGACAATGTTACATTTGTGGGTATCTTTACAACTTTCTATAGTTGATTTGTTATACTACGATTTATCCCAAAATCTTCATATTTACACCGTGACATCTGTCAAGGAGATCACTTTTCACCAACCTCTAATATCTGCCTCTAAATGGAATGATTTGAACAGTGATGCGTTTTGCTTTTACACTGCTATTAAAGTGTCAAATAAAAGCGATATCAAAAGATCTTTTGGTTTTAAAAAGAGATTGCAAGAATGGAAATGTAGCTGTTCAATTATATGACCTATTGAAAATTCCAAGCTAAGCATATTTGTGATCATTATTACGGAAGATAAGCTTGAAGTCCTTATTTACATCGTCATAATTTTAACTAGCATTTCTTTATCAAGGCACTTTTTGTAACTCTTGTCTGAATCATGATTTTTAATCTTGTATGACAATATTAAATTTGTGGATATCTTTTCAACTTTCTGCAGTAGTATGTTGTGTTATACTACGATTTATCACAAAAATCTTCATACTTGTAGTCGTTCAATTATACGGCCTATTGAAAACTCTAAGCTATGTTAATTCGTGAATCTTTTTCTGGAAAGTAAGCTTGAAGAGTCTTTATTTACATCGTCATGATTTTAAATATAATTTCTTTATCAAGCAACTTAATCAAGGCACAATTGTAACTGTTGTCTGAATCCTGATTTTTAATCTTGTAGGACAATGTTACATTTGCGGATATCTTTACAACTTTTTACAGTAGGTTGTTTTGTTATATTGCAATTTATCGCAAAATCTTTATACTTGTTGAGATGCCTTTGTATATATTTTATGGCAATATGAAAACTCACTAAGAGTTTAAATCCTTTATATGAATATTTGAATGTAAAATAGATACAACTCGATATACTAGTGTTTGTATCTATCGCTTAGAACTTTTGGTCTAAATAATGTTTATTTTCACCAAATTAATCAGATAATTATCGATTGGGAATTATCCTAATTGGCCAATGGATGCCAATTTGAGTACGATCTTTCATGTGATTGATCTGTTAAACGATTTTTATGAAATTTTTTAATAAACATCTTTTACCAAAAATGCCTAATTTTAATGCTTCCAATTTTTTCAATGTTAAACTGTACAGATTTATAAATTTTAAGGTATATTAAAACTATTCGCCGATGCCAAAGGTCATTTCAAAAATAACTATCATATTCAATCATGCAACTATTGCATTCAATCATCGTGTTGCATGCATAAATATTATAAAAATAATATTAAATTGAATAATATTCATTTTCACCAAACTAATCGGATAATCATAGATAAGGATGGATGCTAATTTGAGTGCGATCTATTAAACGATTAATTTGTTAAAAGTTGTTTCGGTCTGTTAAACGATTTTAATGAAAAATTTTTAATGAACATCATTTACAAAAATATCTCTTCTATTATAATGTTTTCCAATTTTTCAATGTTATACTATATAGATTTACGTATTTTAAGTTACAAAGAAACTAGTACTTACTGATGCCTGATATAATTTAAAAAATTTTTTTTTAAATTCAATCCAGTGTTTTTGCATTCCTAAATAATATTCAATTAATTATATAATAACTCATTTTCACCAAACTAATCTGATAATCATTAACAGGAATTCTTATTCACCAATGGATGCCAATTTTGTCTGTTAAACAATTGATCTGTTAAATGGTTTAGTTAAAATTTTTAATAAACATCATTTACAAAAATGTCCAATTTGTTCAATGTTAATCTGTATAGATTTATGTATTTTAAATTATAAAGAAACTATTCACTGATGGTAGATATCATTGAATTTAAGTAGACAATTATTTCTGAAATGAAGTATTGCATGCATAACTTCACAGATAATTTTAAAAAATTTAAGGGAAAAATCTCAAATGTTTTACAATAGTTATAATCTCAAATATAGTTTTAATTTACTAAGTCATTTACTGTAATAACTATTATATATATATTAACTTTATTTCCTTTGTTCATTGGCAAAAATGTTTCATAAATATAATTATTTCCCACGTTATAAAGCTCTTAAATCAGACATAACAATACATATTAACTTTATTTACATTATTGATTAATATTATCACGTTAGCTTACCGTTGTATACATGGTGACTTTTAATTTACCTACAACTTTTAACTGAAATAACTTTCGATTCATTGCAGATAACACTCGACATTTTTTTTATTGAAAAGAACGTGAGAAACGAATTTAATGGACAAGGTTTTCAAAGTTGTAACCTTCAGAGATGATGCAATACCACAACCTAGTTACAAAGCTGTTACACATTCAAGATTTTCTTTTTAATGCTTGCTAATGCGTCAATCGCAGATATTTTGATGCTAATCAGATCTGTTGTCTCCTTGTAAACCAATCTTACATTTCCCCAACGATAGAAATCACATATATTCATATCTGGTAACAAGTAAAAAAAAAAAAAAATTTAAAGTCAATTCCTACTTTTTTTTCACTATATTGCAGAAAGTCCTTTTTAAAATAATTTTCATTCATTTTTTTAAAGTTTATCTGGCGCCATCAATTGGTAGATATATAAAACTAAAATTAATTAATTAAGCTTAGAAAACTGTATTAACATCCAGTGCATCCACTACAAGTTCGAAAAAAAAAATGCATTTGAACTTGAGTGGATGAATAAAAAGTATTTTATGAGCGATTGAAAATTTTAACAAGATATATATAGGGAGAGTGTGAGCTAATAGAAGGAATTGAAAAAAAAAAGGAAAGGGGGAAAAGTCGCAGCAATTACCTGGGATTAGCAAGAATGGATTGGATTGGTTTGTCGCTCTACGGTCATCTTGTGCACACTCTAGGCTAAACAGACCGGGACCTACAGTTTAAAGGGGATTCCGAACTACTACAAACATCCATGTCACCGCCGGGACTTGAACCCGAAACCTGTGGTACCGAGTGCCAGAGCGCTAGCCACTCGGCCATTCAGGCCCTAGCAAGAATGGAAGAAACCCGAGGGGGGGGACAAACTGCTGTGAGCGTGGAACGGAAGAAACAAATTTCCACAAGATGTTGTGGTAAATCTGGCAATGAATTTAGCCCAAAGATCAATATCCATAATTAAATTAGTAACATATCACACACAAATCATCTGCTATTAAAAGCCAAATTTTGTTTTGCTAGAATTTAAGACCTTGAAGCTTGTTTATGTAATAAAAATTTGTGTGAAGAAAGATTAAAGTAACTTTATAAAAATATTAATGTAATTAACAAAACAAGCAATATAAAAAAACATTTTTTAAGTCAATCCCTAACTTTTTTTCACTACATTGCAGAAAGTCCTTTATAAATAATTTCCATTCATTTTTTTAAGTTTATCTGGCGCCATCTATTGGTATATGCAACTTAAATCTAAAAAAAAACTAAAATTAAATTTAATTACTGAATTAATATTTCAAAAAAAAATTGTATAAGCATCAAGTGTCATCCACTACATTAAAAAAATGTATTTGAACTCTAATAGATGAATAAAATGTATTTTATGAACGATTGAAAATTTGAACAATGTATATATATAGGACGAATGTGAGCTAATATGAGGAATTGAATAAATGTGTGGCTTGCGAATGCATGTTTTTCTTTGTTGGTGAATCGTATTTGCTTTATTAAATTTATGTGATTAATAAGAATTTGAAAATATTTCTGGAGATGCTTGGGTAATTTCTAAAATTTTCATAGATCTCTTATGATTGCATTACAAATTTATCACAGGCATGTGTAATTTGTTTTTCGCACAATTAGCCTAATATTAACACAGAATCTTAATATCTTTATACAACACCGTTTTTTTAAGAAAATTAACTAGTTAATAATTCCATTCAATTTTTGTACCTTTGTTACCCTTCATTTTTCAATTCCTTCTATTAGCTCACACTCTTTCTATATATATCTTGTTCAAATATTCAATCGTTAACGAAATACTTTTTATTCATCCACTCAAGTTCAAATACATTTTCTTTGAACTTGTAGTGGATGACACTTGATGTTAATATAGTTTTTTCAAATAATAATTCAATAATTAAGTTTAATTTTAGTTTTTTTTTTAGATTTAAGTTGCATATATCTATCAATAGATGGCGCCAGATAAACTTAAAAAATGAATGAAAATTATTTATAAAGGAATTTCTGCAATATAGTGAAAAAAAATTATTAATTGACTTTAAAAAAAAAATTTATATTACTTGTTTTTAATATCCCATCTTAGTTTAAGAGATGAGCTACTAAACCATTTAATTCTCAAATTTTCTAAAATACAAGAATCAAGTCACGTAATTTACCTCAGAAATTCTACTGAATTTTAATCACAAATTTTACTAAATTTTATTACATAAATTGGACTTATACGAATAAGATAACATTTTTAAAATTATATATCCACTTGTTAAAAATTATATCAATAACCTTTCTCCATGTAGTCCTTTTTTGCAGAAATGTAACGCTCTTTTGCAAAGCACCCGGAAAGCATTAAAGTGACCAATTTAGTGAAAAAAACAAATTCAACAATAAAATATTTTATTTAAACAAAAACATTTCACTAATAAATTATTGAACATTTATATATAATGAATATATTAATTTCTAAACTGTTTCCATAAGAGAATGTTACAATAAATAGCAATAACTGTTTTTCATGATGTTACAATAATTCAGACATATTTAATGTAATATTAATAAAAAAGGCATTTTTACACAAGGCAAAAATTATTGCTTAATATTAAAATACTTAACATCAAATATAAAAATGTCAATCATTTGAAAACATTGGATTCAAATATTAATAGAAATATTCATCGTTCAATGGATAAAAACCAACCGATATAAATATAAAATTAACAAGGATAGCAGTTCTGGTTTACAGTACATTTCAATTTACCAGATATAATTACTTTAGAAATTGAACACATTTCGTTCAAGTAGCCATTTGGATTTGTATAATTACCCATTCATTAATATTAAGATTTTCAAACTGTATACGAATTCAATAAAAATATATAACAAGTATAGATGAAGAATCAAAACCAAACTTTTTAATCTAGGAAAACAAATCAAATGGATTTTCTATTAGTATTCAATATTAAATCCAGCTTATTTTGGGTTGGCAAGGAAGTAATTTCTGTTTTCACCATTTAGGTACATTGCCAACCCAAAACATAACAGTTAAGCTTTGAATTGTGGTTCAATATTATTACAAAAATTTTGATATGGATTTAATATAGAAACAAGCCATTACAAAAGATTGCATTTACATTTTTTTTTTTTTTTTTTTTTACTTTTAAGTTACACCAAAATTTGGTGTTGTATCTTTAATAAAAAATACTCTTGTTAAAAACTTTTGTATATTTGTCTAAGAAATATCTTGAAATTCTCTTTAAAGAAATCCTTCAATTGTGAAATCTTTTTTGCAATCTTTTTCCAAGGTTTTAAAATTTTTTTGGTTTTGCTGAAGTCCTAGAATTTAATACTCGCATTGAAATTGAATACATTTCAACTTGCCAGATATAATTACTTAGAAATCGAAGACATTTCGTTAAAACGGCCATTTGGATTTGTATAATTACCAATTCATTACTGCTGTATCCTAATGCATAGTACTGATCTTCATAGTGTATACGAGTACAATAACAATATCTAGTAAGCATAGATGAACACTTCTATCAACCAAACTTCTCAATCTAGGAAGACAAATTCAAATAAAATTAGCATTCGATATTAAATCCAATGTATTTTTGGATGTCAAGGAAATATTTTTTTTGTTTTTACCATTTAGTTACAATGCAAAAACTAGGCGTAGTTTCCAGCCAACTCAAAATATATGGATTTAAGATTTGATTTGTTGTTGCATATCCTTACAAAAACTTTGATATGGATTTAGTATAAAGACAATCCATTTCAAAAGGATGCATTTACATTTTTTTTTTTACTTTTAAATAACACAAAACTTTTATGCTGTATTCTTAATAAAATACTCTTGTTACTGTCGTTAAAATACTTCTGTATATTGTCCGAGATATATATAAATATACTTATCTTGAAATTCTCTTTAGAAAAATCATTCAATTGTACAACCGTGAATTCTTTTTTGCAATCTTTTTCCAAGCATTGAAATTTTTTTGGTTTTGCTGCAATCCTGGAATTTGATACTCATGTTGAAATATAACTCAAAACCAAGCAAAAGAGTCAATTTGCGTGCAGATACAAGAGGCTGATGAAGAGTGACCATTCCACCAGAACCAAGGCTGCAATTACTTCGCAATTTGTCACAAATATCTCTTTCTGCAGTATCCGTAACTCTCGATACTATCTCTGTGGACACGGTAGGCATTCTTTGGTCATGTATCATTAGCGTTATGTCCATAATTGCGTATACGCTGTCCTGCTTAATCTCCAGTTCTATACCAAAACCAATTTGTTCATCAGTTTCTTTTTCAAACTCTTGATAAATCAGCAAGTCCTTCTTGTTGGAAATTCCATGGAAAAAAATTTTGATATCGGCGAAGTGGTTTTCAGAGTAAGTAAATAGAATATTGTAATTTTCATTGATGAATGTTCTTTTAGTGGCCATGTGGAAAGCCTTTATTTGTAATCTAGATATCAAGGCGAATGTAAAATCTGCAAGGTCAGTTTTAGTTGTTTTGGAAATGACGGATATAAATAATATTGATCTAATCTTTATAAAGTATTTTTAGTTTGAATTCATCAAAGTGTACTAACTGCCCTGATGCTTCCTTTTATGATACAATGCCATCGTTTTACTTCACTTGACTTGAAAGTTTTCGGAGTTTATACTCGAAGTTGGCAGACCAGCGAGTGTCAACTGTGTGTTCTTTTAGTTGAACCCACTCTTTCCCAGTCATGTATTTTTGATTTGATAAATTTATCTTTAATTCCTTCAACCAAAGATTTTACAAAAATAGATGAATATAACAAAATCACTTCGTTTCTAAATGTTTTTCTTTCAAGTCTAAGCAATAACGTAAATAAGCACACGATCAATGACATTCAAAGAGTGGCAATCTGAGAGATAGAAAATTAATTTAACTTTGGAACTATTGTATTTAAAATTGGGTTTAAACTATCAATTAGTTAACTTGGATTTAACTTCTTTTAGTTCAGGATTTGCGGATGGATTTGGTTTGGTTTGTCGCTCTACGGTCATCTTATGCGCACGTGGGCTAAACAGACCGGGACCTACAATTTAAAGTGGATTCCGAACCACTACAAATATCCATGGCACCGCCGGGACTCGAACCCGAAACCTTTGCGGATGATAGCAATGCTGCTGTCTCTCAACCATAACCAACGGTGGATCGTGTTACTTACACTCTGAGCGTCAGCATATGAACCAACGAAGCTTAATGACTATTTTTTAAATACATATGTCTCTACTAAAAACAAATTTGGTCCATAAGTTCTATCTAGTTTCATACCTCTTCAGACTTAACAGAGATGCTTAAGTTTAAAAGCAGTTAGTTTTCTTAAAAAACAAAACAGTGCCTCCCGTTATAAATTAAATTCTTTTAAAGAAAATCATTTTTCATATGAAAATTGGGTTTAATTTTCCTAGGCCAACTATTTCCTGCCAATTATTACACATTCGTCAGCACAGTGATGAGGTTTAAAAAAATAATAATTGTGCTAACATGAAATTATTCATAAAATATAATATCCAATTTGACAATAATTGTAATGTTTTCAAAATTTCTAACCCAGATGCAGAGTCTCATTAAAAATTATGATTTTTACCCTAATTTTTCTCCTTAGTCTAATCCCAATCCTCGGTATTAAAATTTGTTTCAGCTCTAGTGCGACGTTAAAGAAATTTTTGATGAAATTAGTTTGATATTTTTTTCCTAATGCAGCGGGCAAATACTTAGTGACAGTTATATTTATGCCATAAGCAAGGGCTGCACCGACGTTACTCATTTAGCACTACCTAGGGTGCACGTGTAGCTGGAAGATACGCTACGGACGCAAGTAAAACTACCCCTGCAATGCCATACGATCATATTAGATTGAGACATGAGACCTACGGTTAAAAGCGGATTCTGAACCCCTGAAAACATCCTTGGCACCGTTGGGACTCGAACCCGAAACATGCGGTACCGAGCTCTATAGGTGCTAGCCACACGGTCATCAGACCGCAAATAGTTTGATATTATCGTATAGAAATGTAATATCCGATTTGACATAAATTGTTTCAAAATCAATGAATGTTCATAAATAAATGTTTTCCAAAATTTTAACTTGGGTACAGAGCCTCATTAAAGATTACGATTTTTCCCCTAATTTTTTGTCTTAGACTAATTCCAAATTTCATTATTAAAATTTCATTCAGCTCTAGTGCGACGTTAAAGAAATTTTGATGAAATTAGTTTGATATTAATGAGTAGAAATAGAAGAATAAACAGTACGTCCCCACAGGATTTATCTCATATTTATAGCATGAAATAAGTAGCAACTATCTTTATAACGAAACTCAAAAATATTCATCTATCAATCAGTTTTATTTCTAAATTTTCACAGATTAATTTATATTTTTTACTATTATCTTAAATCTTCTGGCTGCATGAATTAACTTTAATATAAATAAGATGCTTTAACTGAAACAATTTATATGCTAATAACATGGAGAATTATGATTCGCATGAAGTTAACTTAAAGTTTTCAATTGGAAGTTCAGAAAATCCAAAATGTGTCAGCTATCCTGAAACTTTACAGACACATCCTGCTACTTGGAAAGTGGATTTAAAATGCTTAAGAACTGTTACCAAGAAAAATGTGATTGGAATAGAATTCGACGTTTTACCAATGAAAGGCCAAATATCTTCTGTTGGCGTGTATTTAAAACTTCAAATAGCTAATTATGTCCAACAGCAACTGATGAATCGTACTTGGGATTTGATTTTCACAAGAAGATCAAAGGAATTTAACAGCCAAAATCTTACTTTTTTCATATGGTTGAACAACAAGATCTTGTTGAGTCCCCAAAATGAAGAACTAGATGTTGAAGTCTTCATGAAGATGAAGGGAAGGTCTGCTGACAGTGTCCAGACACCAATTAAGAAGAACAAAAGGATGTCTGATGAATATAACAGAAGCATCTTGCAACAAGATTTCAAGCAGGCATTTGAGAACAGACACTACACAGACGTGACCTTGAAAGGAATGAATGGAACAGTTCTTGCCCATAAATTTGTTCTATGCTGTAGGTCATCGGCGTTTGAGAAGTTAATTCAGCAAAACACCAAGGAAATTGACATTCCAAATCTATCTAAAGATGACCTTGATGTATTTTTGGAATATCTGTACACGGGGACACTCGGAAACGTTAACGTTGAAACTATTATTGCATTGTATGAAACTTCAGTCTTTTACGAAGTGATCTCATTGAAATCCTCCTGTTGTGAAGCTCTAGTTTCTCAGATAACGTTGAAAAATGCTAACAAAATTTTAACGTTAGCTCGCAATTATGACGATCCTCTTCTACAAGGTGAGGTTATAGATTTTGTTTGTGAAAATATTCCTTACTTTAAGACGTTAGAGAATAAACAATTTTTAGCGTCAAATATATTGGAATTTTTGGAGCAAACAGCAAATGTTTGCAATGCTGAGAATAATTCAATTAATTCCAATAGACCATTTAATGAATAAACTTGATTGTTGTTTGATAAACTTTAAGAGTTATGAATGTATTTGATATTTTAATTCAGTGTTATAATTAATTGTTCGTTATATTTGTAAAGCTCAAATTCTAATGTAAATAAAATATTTTAATTCTTGTGTTCGTCTGAAATGAATTGCAACTTTACTTTCTCTTTCGAAAACATACAAATGTACGACAAAACTTTACTTGTAATGTATATTTTAATTCTTTGAAGAGATGTAAATACAAATTCAATTTTTAAAGACTTTAAATTCAAAGCTAAATTTGGGCAGAGTAAAATTTCATTACAAATTTAAAAAAAAAAAAAACATCTTCAGAATTTTGGGGATAAAATTTTTAGGGATTTGTTAAAATGTAAATGAAAAAAAGGATGGCAAAGTAATTTTTTTAAGTACAATTAATGTTACTTCTACTATATTTCGACAACTGGGGATATCTTAAGCCAAAGTAAACTATTAATAATTCTATATATTAAGGATTTTATACAATTCATGTGAAATTTATAAATTCCTAGATCATTTCTTCTTACAGATTCATATTTTTCTCAAGAATTTATTAACTTGTATAAATATAAGGGTTTACGAAATAAAAATATTTAAACTAAAATAATATAAAGTTTATTTGTAAATAAAACGTTACATTTTAATTA
Organism: Caerostris darwini; assembly: GCA_021605075.1. Taxonomy (NCBI): domain Eukaryota; kingdom Metazoa; phylum Arthropoda; class Arachnida; order Araneae; family Araneidae; genus Caerostris; species Caerostris darwini. Next base: position 94,967 of record BPLQ01014592.1, read on the forward strand.
AAAATATTTTAATACATTAGCTTAGTAAAGGTTTTCCGATAAATTTTGGTTTCTTGCAGCTGAATGTCAATGTATCATAAAATTTGAAAATTGTTTAGAGGAAAGGATATCATAAATTATATAAAATCAAGGAGAATTCAATGGCTAGGACACACAGAGAGCATGAACGATAGCAGAAGCATAAAGAGGTTTTTCCAAGGGGAAGTGCTAGGGCCAAAGAAATACGGGGAATGCAAAAAAAAAAAAAAAAAAAAGAGGTTTGATGAAGTGGAAAAGGACCCGAAAAACCTAAAGATCCCAAATTGGAGAACCACAGCTCGTGACAGTCAACTTTGGTTTCGTTTGTCGTCCTACGGTCATTTTTGCAATATAATTAGGTCAAACGGTCATAATTAGACCAGGACCTACAATTAACTTGGATTCCGAACCATCAACAAACATTTATGCCACCGCCAAGATTCAAATTTGAAGTCTGTCGTACCAATGGCCAAAGCACTAGCCAATTGACCATCAAGCAGGAAAAGACTTTGGAGTTGTATTGTTAGGGAGGCCTTGGGAATCTACAATCTCTGTATCAGCTGTGATACATTTTCCACAAACACTCTAGCCCATGGGTCCTTAAACAGGGATCAACGATCAACTACCTATGAGGTGTTGTGGATTTTATTCAGACCATAATTTGGATGACAGAAAAACATAATTAGTCCTAAATTTAGTATTTCTTCCATGAATAAGGGTGTTGTAAAGCTCTTTTAACGAAATTAAACAAGTGATACCATGCATCAAGATGGCAAAATTGACTGTGGAACTGAAAGTAGCGTTCAATTCTAAATGTTGGAAAAGACTAATTTCAACCACGTCAACAAGCACACGCCACTACTTTTTACTTTATTGTTTCTTTTCAATATGATAACTTTATTGGCATTTACAACATGTGAACTTCCAGTGCAAAAAAACGGTATCGTTCGGCTTTTGAGATGGAAAGTGGGATAAAAGAATGCAGCTGGAAGCCCGAATGAAAAAATATGGAATTACTGGCCTGTCTATATCAACTAATATATTTACAAAGAATTGCTTCGCGCAGACGAAGACCGTGGATGGATCAGACGGCATAAAGATATGCCTGTCAAATGAGAAACCAAAGAGAAGAAGTTCCCCCGTGGAAATGTTGGACCGGACAGAACTAAAACACCTCTGCTGCTCTTCTCACCTGTAACCAAGAGTCAAAATAACAAGGGTGAAGTTTCGCCATCACCGACGTTTAACTCCATGCAAAGATATTCTACCGAGAATGGCATGCTGATTAATTTGTAAGTAATTTCATTGTTTTATTTGGTTTGCATTCAGTACTTTCTGTGATATATTGCATAAAATGTTTCGTCTAGGTTGGGGAGGTTTTAGAACTGTAAATAAAAGAATATTTCGCTCTAACTAATTAAATAAATGACTCCGTTATCATATACAGTCAAACCCATTATTGTACTGTACTTTTTTGTGCGCATTGTTTCTTGTGAGGTACATAAAAAAATTTCATCCAATGCATATTATGATAAAAAAATTAATTCAAAAAGAAACAACGTACAAATTAAATTCCAATAGAATTACCACCTCATATATCATCCCATACCACGAATGTTATTAAATGCGAAGTAGTGCTACACTGTGAGGTTCTGATATACATATTTCGATGCGGTCCCTATTAACCACATATTTTTTAAATGCATTGCAAACAATACACTTTATAGCTATTTAAAAAGTTTCAAGATATTTTTTATGTAATTTGTTTTACTTAATCATATTAAACCGTCTTCCTGCCTTCTAGATTCATCCATCAACAGTACATATAATATAATAACATTTCTTTTCGCATTCTTTCGAACCCATTTAATAGTGATCGTTTACCAATTCAATTGTCCTTTCAACTTAGTCATCAACTTAAAAATTATAGACAAGACATCTGTTCGCTTAAATTTCTTCCTGATCATCAAAATTTCTCTCCTACTTTTGAAACTTATTCTGAGTTACAGGATTCTCTGTCCAACATGTTACATAACAACAAGCAAAACTATATTATTTCTTATAAGCCCTCTCAAACTTGGTAAAATTCAAAATGTTAAAAACTCCTCCATCATAAAAGAAATCATATATAGAACCCGTACTCAACTGGTCAGAGATTTCTGGATCGCAACAAGAAAATTTCGGCTACTTTCTGTCGTCTAATATTTACTTAAACGAAAATTGTGCTTATGATTCTGCAAGTTATAATGGAAGAATTTATCAAATCATCAAAGCTATTCATAACAGCAAAATACTCTAGATAATAATAAGATATTTCGAATTAGCTCTAATCTTTTAATCATTGATGCAGACCAACTAGCAAATCTCTTGGCATCGCATTTCAATAAATCATCTGTCATGCATTTTATTCCTTTTGACTTTACTGGAGATTCTTGTCATAATTATAATAAACTTTTTATTTAATTTAAAGTTGCAATTTATATCATTCTGAATATATCGTTTGAAAATGATGGTATTCCAGCCAAATTACTACCATCAACTCTTCTACGAATTTTCAGTAATATCTGAATCACAGGCAACATCCCGGATTAGTGGCTTACTGATCAAATCATTCTTACTTTAAAACCGAGCAAAGATAATAGTTCTCTTAAATTTTATCGTCCAATTGCTTTAACATCCATTTTAAATAAAGTGTTTGAAAGAATCTTGCTCAAAATAATAATTCATTTCTCTGATTTCAATATCGTCATTCACGTTTTATCCTTTTTTAAGGGCTGCATATATACTGTCTCACATCTTCACCACAAAATAGTTGAATTATTTCCAATTTTATTTCTGTTAGTCGCAGCTCTAAAGTCACATGTCACCTCGATGATTTATTTTTTCAAACAAAGTATTTAACCCATCATGTCATCAAACAAATTTATGAACAATAGAAAAACGAATATTGGAAAGATAAGATAATTTTAGCTTCTGATTCATCTAAGACAGATCTTAAATATTCAATATCAATAATCTCCTTTACTTAAAAGTATTCATAAGGACAGATTTCAAATTACAACATAATTTTCTCCAAAAAATAATAAATATGTTATCCTCGCAGGGTCTTTCATTTCTTCGTACATTGCAGAATTGCAACATCCATTCCATTCGTGTCATGCAATTCCTTCGCAATCAACGTCAAAATATTTGTTATAGAATTTTATCCAATCCCTCTGGACCCCATGGAATGTTGGTATCACAGATAATGAACTAGCAGATATAATAATATTTCATACGTCAGGAAGATCCTGTACTACAACAAAAATGAAAGCACAAATAAAAGCAACAGAACAGTGTGTAGGTGGACAATATGCTCAGGAATTGAGTCATTTGCATAATATTAAACTTTCTCATATAATTCTTCTTAAAAAAGACATTCTTCTGTCAATGTTTCACACAAAGACATCCCCTTCTAACTCCATAAATTTGACCCAAATTCATCTCTATTATGCCCAAACTGTAGTTAAGTTTACTATCAAGGATAATTCCTAAGCACTTAGTTTATTTAGACCAGGTGGTATAATTATTGTATATTTTAATATTAGGAGGGTTATAGGATTTTTTGCAAGTGAAAAGAACTGCTTCAGTCTTGTCTACATTTAATTTTATCTTCCAGTTAATGAGCCATTTTTCTAAATCAATGATATAATTTTGCAAATTTTTCTGGATGGTGCAAGTTTTTCGGCCTTGCGTTAAGACTGCAGTGTCGTCAGCATACAGACTAATTTTGATATTGTTCTTTTGTGGAATATCGTTGATAAAGATATTATAGAGGAAAGGAGCTAGAATAGAGCCCTGGGGCACACCAGCATGACTATAACGAATTGAGGAATCAGTATTCGCTACTGCGACAACAAAGTGTCTGTCTGAAAGATAGTTACGAATTACTTGAATCAAATAATCGTCTTTCAACTGTTAAAATATTATAGTCTATTTGATCTGCAGTTTCATCAATTCTTCCTTTTTCACATTTATTCATCTAATTTATTTTCTTTTGTTTGCCGGATGATATGTGCAACGATTCCTTTCTTTTAAAATTTAATTTGTGATAATATAGGCAATGACGTCAAAAATTTTGAGTTTTAAAGTAGTTTTTTTTATAAATGTTTAATTTTCTCTTTTCTTAAATTATCTCTAATATTTTTAACAGCATTTGAATAAATTGAGATAAAGCAGCATAGGCGAGGGTAAATCTCAAAGCACCAGTCAAGCATTGGTCACCTAGTCTAGTAAAGTGATGAAAAAGTTAGAAAGTCTTTTTTTTTTTTTAAATGAATATTGTTTGCAATGCTATTTAATTTCGAATAGAAAATTATTGGATCATATAGCAAATCGTGTATATTTGCTTCAGAATTTCTTCAGTAAGAAAGCAGACCTTTTTTTTTTGTAGTGTTGATTGCTGTATCTTATCTCTATTTTTAAATTGTTGATAAATCAAACCCTCAAACTCTTCCGTACATTTCTGTTTTACTTATTCCGAAAAAAGTGAATGAGCATAGTGTATATTTCATTTTACAAAGATATATATATATCATGATGAAATATCGTCAAAAGCGAAATCGCTTTAAAAGAAACTTGATTTTACATACTAAAAATCCAGGTCATGAATGTAAAATTGCATGGACTATAGAAAATGTTTTAAATTTTCCTGATGAAAGATTAGTCTCAAAAATTGATCTTGGACGCTGCAAGACTAAATTAAATCTTGTCGTAAAAATCAAGAGTTATGATAACTATTCAGAGTTTTCTGTTAGATTTCTTAGAGATGACAACACTAAAAAAGCTATACAAATAATTTGTGATTTATCTGCTGAAAATTTGAATGGAGATATCTATGTGCAAGAAAAACTAAACATCAAACCTAAGGCTTTAAATTCCAGTAAGTTTCTAAAAATAAAGTTTGCTGATCCTGAATATTTTACTATGTCAGATCCATTAAACGAAAAAAACTTAATAGAGCCCAGTGACATTCTTCGAAACTTGGCCTCCAAGCATTTGGTAATGTATGATGCAGAAACCTTATCTAAATTATATTTGCTTACTGATGATACCATTGTGGTAAAAGGCACAATCAAAGTATTTGCATGTTGTATTCCTAAGTCTATGAAACAAAGTGTTATTACAGATTTACCATCTCAAATCATACGAACTGATCTAGTGAAAGATTTTGAGAATGCTTTCGAGAGTGGCCAGTATACTGATATCACATTGAAAATCGGTGACAAAATTGTTCGTTCTCATAAATTCATACTGTCAGCCAGATCACCCATATTAAAAAGTTATCTAGAGCAAATTTCAGGAACTGATACAGAAAGTGAAATTTGCATTGATGATATAGAGTATGATGTTTTTTTGATCTTCTTACGTTACTTGTATGTGGGAATTGTGGGTCAAGTGACCTATAAAGTATTGACCAAATTATATGAAGCATCAGTGAGATATCATGTGGATTCATTAAAGCAACATTGCAGTCATTATTTGATATCAAATCTGGAGGAAAAAAGAGTATATAAAATGCTTTTGTGGGCACACAATCACAAATATGATGATTTGAAGAAGTCTGTTATGAACTACATGAAAGATCATTTTCTTAGATTAAGAGACACTGATGTTTGGAAATCATTTTTTAAGGATTACCCTAATTTAGATTTTGAAGTTACAAAGCTTTTTTCAGTGAATTTATGACATCTGTATGCAGTATATGAAATATTTAAACAAATATTTTATTCTCTTAAAAAAATTTCCATAATTAAAAAAACAACAAATTTTTAATTTTGATAGTTTATTTTGGTCAATCCTTACAGAAAAATTAAAATAATATATGTTAAAATACATGACATTTTATAAAATGTTGAGAAAATAAGAAGACAAATTGTAAATATTTAATTTTTCAATTTGATTCATACTCTCGAAGAACTTGTTTTTAAACTATTTTTCTATATCAGAATTTTTTTTAATTATCATGACACATTTTATTTATTTTTATAAGTATCATAATATATTGTGAATATTTTATTTATCAATTTAATACTTACTATTTAAAGTATTACATTTTTTTGTTTTAAAAAAGTGAAATACATTATTGTTGGGTAAAATAATATTGTTGTCATTTGAGAAAGTATTTTATGATAATTTACCTATCTATTTACTGAAAAGTGTTTTCTAAGATAAAAAAATTATTAAGAATAATTTTAAAAATCATTTAGAAAGAAATTCATTATATGTGTCAATGTCATTCTTTGTATTTTGATAGTTATCAATTTTTTATGTGGTTATATACTAGTCTATTAAATTTTAGAAACAATACTGCTTTGTTTTCTTACATTTCTTTAGAACTGAAGTCTGCTTACAACTAAAGAAATATTGTATTAATGTGCATTGATATTGCTATATATGCTTTTAAAACTAAAATTTTATGCTTAAGGAATGTATGAAAAATGTACAATATTAGCTTTAAAATATTTTTTGTTGAACTATATTTTTATAACTACTAATATTATGAAATGTTTTGTTATGCTAAATGATTTTAATATATTGCATATTTTTTATAAAGATTTATATATTTGTTTTGACTACAGAATTTATTGTTATATCCGTATTTAATCTCAATTTATTAATGATGAATTATATTTATTATCATGTTAAATACAATTATCTCACAATTTTTATAAGAATTGCATTAAAAGTATTCTTTGTAATAAATAGTAATTTAAGACAAAAATTAAGAAGTAATTAACTGGAGTTAAATTTTTTTTTTAATAATTGTAATTCGATACTTCATTTAAAAAAATCTGTTAAATAATTTCATTCTAAAGTTTCAAACATATTTTTCTATTTTTAATTAATAAAAAGTATAATTTTATTTTATATGCTTATAAAATAAGTTGCAATTTTTTTCGGCTTTAATGCTTATATGTTTTAAATGCTTTATTTGTGTTTTAAATATTTTTATATATATAAATATTTTTTCTAACTTTAAGGTTGTTGTTATTAAAGAAGCGTTTTATTAAAAAAAGATATTTTTGAAATCTAGAGCATTTTAAAACTTGTTTTACTTTGTACATTCATATTAATTTTAATCCCTTATATATATTTTTTTACAAATAAATATATATATATATAATGTGTTGCTTCTAATTGAGAAATTTTATTGGTGCTACTCTTTTTTAAAGCAACTTTCCAGGGTCAGTCGACAAGTGATTGAGATGTGTCAGCACTATAACTTGTTGACATTTTGCCAAAGATACGATATATATCTGTATTTTTATTTATTTTTTTATGTTACCAATTTCATTTTTAAAATTACTTTTTCTTTGAATATGTGGTTAATATTTTTCAGTTTTCCAAACATTATGATGAATGCCATATCATTTTCTCTAGAATGAGCTCTTTTATCTGTTAAAGAAGTACATGAAACTAATTAATGTATGAAGTATATTTGTAATGAACAATTCAAAGATGCAATATAAAAAGATAAAGGGCTTCCATATTTGTCAGACTGAGCTGTTTCACAATAACTTAGGTGAGTGCTGTAAGATTTATTTACTGTTGAACAAAAAAGAACTTGTGGACTGAATGCTGGGAAAATGATGCAGGCTTTCTTATATAAATTTGGGGTTGAGATGCCAATATACTCATGGATAAATGATCTCTTTAGACTATTGTAAGAGAGATAAAGCTGCAGAACTTGATGGACCAGGTTACAGTTATTCTACTGTGAATCTTAAATATAATTCTGTTGATCCGACAATAGGTGTTAACTCAAAAAAATGTAGCGACAATGTCGTTCTCTGAAATGGCATAGGCAAAGCTATCAAGAAATAGCTTGGCAGGCTTCAAGTCATATCTGGCAGAATTGATGTGGATTTGTTTTTTGATAAAAAATTGAAAGCATTTTTGTAAGCATTTCCCATATTGCATAATGAAATATCACGATGGTCATTGAAATATACTTATGAAACATGTACTTGTTATGTTATGTATTTTTTTTTTTTTTTCCTATTTTTTTTAAATTTCTTTATTTTGGATGTGCTTTAATATGATACAAAACAAATGCTTTATATAAATGTTTTATTGTTATATTTTGAATTTTATTCATTTTTATCAGCTTTTATTTGTTATGCATGTTATATGTTAAAATATCTTTTGTGATATCAATATTTACATTCTTTTGTGCTTCAGAAAATGTAAAAAATAACATTTTTAATTTTAAATATTATATTTTATTTTGTATATATATATTTGTAAATTAACAGTTGATTGCAAAAAATTTCTAAATTCCCTTTTTTATTGAGGTCAACAACTTTTTTTTTTAATTAACTTTTACATTTAATATAATTTATAAATAGAAATATCTATATGCCAATAAGTTTTAGTTGTATTTTTTTTTTTTTTTTTTTTTTTTCATTTTACCTGCTTTGCTTATAAATTTTTTTTAGAGCTATGGATGCTGAATTAAGTGCCTCCATAATAGCAAACATATTTTTTTACTCAAATATTTCTATCAATTTACTTTATAGAAGTTATATTTTTGTCATACAAATATATTAGAAAAACTTTGTAAGAAAAAAATGATGAAAAATAAAGCTTTATTGTATATTTAAGATTTCATAATTTTTTGTTAAATTCTAAATAAACAAAATTAAGTAATTTAAACCAAACACTATTTAACATAAATCTAGTGAAGGTAATGAATTTAAAGAAAAATAATTCTTTCTTTATAATTTTTAGAGAATATATGTTAAGAAATATGAATGATTTACATGACTTAATAATTAAGTTTACTGATTTGCTAATTAATAGCATCAAAGTTTGTAAATTGCTACTTGCTCATTTCAATCAATAACATAATAGAAATTGTCATTTTATTAAAAACAATATCATTTAATACAATGAATTCATTGTTAATTATACAAAAATTGTTTGAATTTGTACATTTTCCATTTAGTGTTGGATAAAAATATTGAGGCTTTTAATGATAATTTTGTTATGTTTTTAAATGAATATAAATATTGAAATTAACATTGAATGAAAAATTAAATAATAATTTCTTTGTGATGAAATAAATAAATATAAAATTATATACATATTTCAGTTTCAAAACATAAATATATTGTTATTAAAATTGTCATTAAGTGGTTTAACTAAAATCTTATTAATTTTTTTCATACATGAGCAACATAAATCTGCACGTTATCTACATGGAATATAAATTTCTTTTTAAAAGTCTTTAAAAATATTTTTTTAAAGACTTTCTTTTTTTAATTTTCAAATCATTTTCAGAATTGATTAAGTTCAGCATTTGAATTTGTTATACAAATATTGAAAAAAAAAACCCTATTAAATGTTATGCAAATTAAAATTATTTATAAAAATATTTCTTTATATTTTATTTGATAGGAAAAAAAAGCATTTTTTTTTTTATTTTAATGGGATACTAGAATAATAATTAGAATAATTTTAATGTTTAGCTTTTGTTTTATTTTATTTCGTTGTATTAAAAAAAAATATGTTATATTTTTTTTATTTATTATGTTTTAAGCGGATGATATTAATGCTACAGAATTTAGTAACCAATAAAAAATGTATTTTGGATTATATAAATTTTAATTTTTCCCTATAATTTATTGGTGGTTTCTCAGGAGATTATATATCAATCTTTAAAGTGTTTTTGTTGTTTTATAAAAATCAATTCTATAAAAGTAACATCTGAAAACCCTTTTCTGCCATTAAATAAAAGAAAAAATAAATTTTTTAAACATAAAGAAACAAAAATAAATTTCTTCAATATAAAGAAAGAAAAAATAAATGTTTTAAGCATTCTTTATGTTTAAAAAATTTATTTTTTCTTTCTTTATTCCTTTCCTTTATTTTCTTTCTAGATAAAATAATTTTTTTAAGCCTAAAGAAAGAAAAATATATTTTTTAAACCCTTAGCAAAAAAAAATAAATTTCTTCAATATAAAGAAAATTTTTTTTCTTTAATGTAAAGAAAAATAAATTTTTTTAATATAAAGAAAAAAAATACATTTTATTAAACCTAAAGAAAAAAAAAAATTTCTTAAATATAAAGAAAGAAAAATAAATTTATGCAGCATAAAGAAAGAAAAATAAATTCCCTTGATTTCAAATAAAAAGCGCCGATGGAATGCTGTCAATGAGAAAAGTCTTCTGATTGGCTAGCTTTCTGTGCCTTGAAATTTTAGTATCCGATGGGAATCCAAGAATCATGATATTCCTGAAAAAAAAAATTAGTACAAATATATGCAGTGCCTATAATATGCACCAAAAAGTTATATAAGTTTTTATGTGTATAATCCACAAATTGTAAACAGGCAATTATGATATTTTAATTAAGTATAACACGGAGGTTAAATTCCTAAAAAAATTATGTGTTATATAAAACAAATAGTCAGCACCTAAACAAGGATAAGTTATAAAATGTAAATGCTTTTTTTTTTAATTATGAATTTTTTTAAATATGAATAGAAGAATACGTTTTTGAAATCTTATGTTTCTCGAGAAATGATAATAATTATTTAAACATTATTTAGAGAATAATTAATTATAGCGATTTAGAATCTGTTATTTCAGGGGGAGAGGCTGAAAAGGGTTATTTTAAGCGACAATTTCTTTAATAATTGTAGTTAATATTCAAGGATACACGTTAGCTATAAAGAAATAATATTCTTTTTATAAAGGCATATTATAAAAAGAGGCTTGATGGCTGAGTGACTAGAGCTCAGTGGCACTGTTTTCGGGTTCGAGTCCCGGCGGTGTTATGATTATTTATAGTGTTTCGGAATTTACTTTAAACTGTAGGTCTTGGTCTAATATCGCTGTAGAGAGTTTGGTTTATCATTCTACTGTCATTTTGTACACACTATAGGCTAATTAGACCGTGAACTGCAGCTTAACATAGATTGGGGTCGAGTGGCCAGTACTGTGGTGGTCGGTACCGCAGGTTCCGGGTTCGAATCCCGGCGTTACCATGGATGTTTGTAGTGGTTCGGAATCCTCTTTAAACCGTAGGTCCTGGTCTAATATGACCGTAGAGCGTTGTGGGGGCATTGTTACCCCGCGTCCGTGGCTAATCTTCAAGTTACATGTGCCCCCTGAGTAATGGATTTTTTAAATGGTACTGTGCAAGTTCTTGTGCTCTGGAGCTCGGCGCCACAGGTTTCGGGTTCGAATCCCAGCGGTGACATGGATGTTTGTGGGGGTTAGAAATCCACTTTAAGCCATAGGTCACGGTCTCATATGACAGTAGAGTGTGACAGAGCTCAGTCAGACTTCTTCTCACCCATATCATTCCCAAACTTTAAAGGGCAACTCAGCTCTAGTGGTGGGCAGTGGTGTGGTGGTGGTAGTAGTAGTAGTTTAACGTAGATTCCGAACCACCAACAATTATCTATACCACCGCCAGGATTAGAATCTGAAGTCTGTGCTACCAAAGTCCAGAGCGCTAACCATTTGACCATCAGATCGCTGTAGAGCGTTGCGCGTAGCCTTACCCCGCAAAAAGAAAAATATCTCCTGTCTCGAAATCTGCTAGTAGGCAGACGATCTTGGGACACCATGGGGCTGTTGCCATTGCGCCAATGATGATATTAATAAAACATATCTTGAAACTTTCATTCCGTTTAAGAACACAGTAAAACAGATAAATTGAAAGTGTCCCAAAATATATTTATTTATCCATGAACTCAACAAGAACGCTCGAATAAAATAAATGAATTGTCTCCTCTTATATCTGGGGGCCTGAATGGCCGAGTGGCTAGCGCCCTGGCGCTCGGTACCACAGGTTTCGGGTGCGAGTCCCGGCTGTGCCATGGAATTTTTGTAGTGGTTCGGAATCCACTTTAAACTGTAGGTCCTGATCTGTTTAGCCTGAAGTGTGCACAAGATGAGCGTAGAGCGACAAACCAAATCTCTTATGCCCTTTGAACAGAGAATTCTTTTAATTCTGTAAACTTATAAGACTTCTTGAATCTTGTTAGAATATTCTAGGAAACTGTACAAGAATACCTACACTTCAAAATTGACTTTTATTTATTTTTAATTCTTCTGTCAGTAGAAGATGAAAAATTCTAAATGATAAATAAATGGAATGGATAAAAGCACTTCTAAGTCGAAACCTAAACTAACTAAGATTAAATATTTGAACCATATTTGTTTGAGATAAATAAATGGAATCTAAAAAGGCACCTCTAAGTCGAAACCTAAACCAACTTATCTGCTCGTACACTGATAAACATTTTTATCAATAAAATTTTTGTAGGCAAGCTTTGATGGTGAAAAAAAAAAAGAATGATAAGAAACTGTGCGTGAAAGAGTAACTAAATGAGACTTTGAACAAATAACTCTTTAATTCTGTAAACTTGTAAGATGTTATTGAATCATGTTAGAATGATATCATATTGTTGGAAACAGTAACAGGTGGGCTGAAACGTTCATAGGCTGACACATAGATGACGCTACTAGTATTAAATCCATATGATTTTTAGTTAGCTCTAACCTTCAAAAGACACGTGTATAAATTTGACAGATGTTGCACTATTAGTATGTGGGTTATAGCATTTTTAGTGAAGAAACTTTTGTTAGTTTGAAAAAATGTATAAAAAGGAATTTCGTGTGTTAATAAAGCATTGCTTTTTGGCGAAAAAGAATACTATTGAAGCCAAGGCTTGGCTTGATAAACATTACTCGGACTTTGCACCAGGAAAATCAACCGTAGAGAAGAGGTTTGCTAAATTTAAACGAGGCGAAATGAGCTCCGACGACGATGCATGCAGTGACGCCCCAAAGAGGCTGTTACCGACGAAAACATCAAAAAAGTCCCCAAAATAATTTCTGATAACCGTAAAGTGAAGTTGATTGAGATAGCTGAGACCCTAAAGATATCAAAGGAACGTGTTGGACATATCGTGAATGAATATTTGGATATGCGAAAGCTCTGTTCAAAGTGGGTGCCGCGCAGGGCTCACAATAGAAAAAAAACAAAAAAAAAAACAACAACGAATTGATGATTGTAAGCAGTGTTTGGAGCTGTTCAATCGTAATAAATCCGAATTTTTGCGTCAATGTGTGACAATGGATGAAACATGGCTCCATCATTTCATACCGGAGTCCAATCGACAGTCTGCCGAGTGGACTGCAAGTGATGAATACTAAAAATGCTATAACTTCACTAAAAATGCTATAACTCCCATACTAATAGTGCAACAGCTGTCAAATTTATACACGTGTCTTTTGAATGTTAGGGCTAACTAAAAATCATATGTATTTAATTCTAGTATTACCATTTATGTGTCAGCCTACGAACCTTTCAGCCCACCTGTTACAAGAATACCTACACTTGACTCTTATTTTATTATTATTTTTTTTAATTTTGTTTCTTCTATCAGTAGAACATGAAAAATGGAATAAAAATGATAGATAAATATATAAAAAAGCACTTCAAAGTCGAAACTTAAACCAACTTATCTGCTCTTACACTGAAAAATATTTATCAATAGAATTTTTGTGGGCAAGATCTAATGCAAAGGAAAAAAAAAGATAAGAAATTGCGTGAGAGAGTAACTAAATGATATTTTGCTTTAAACTGTTTGATGTGTGTAGCAAGATAATTTATTCTTATTATTGTTATTTAAAATCACTGCCTTATTTGAATTTAAATATTTGCACCATATTTGTTTAAATACTTTAAAATATTCGATCTAAATCTAGACTTCTCACTTCCTATGGTATTCCAGAGATATATGCATCCAGATATAAAAAAAAAATTTTAAAAGCCAATTCCTCCTATTTTTTCACTCTTTTGCAGAAAGTCCTTTATAAATAATTTTCATTCTTTTTTTCAATTTATCTGGCGCCATCTATTGGTAGATACATGCAACTTAAATGTAAAAAAAAACTAAAATTAATTAATGAAATTTAATTAATGAATTAATATTTGAAAAAACAGCATTAACATCCAGTGTCCTCCACTACAAGTTAAAAAAAAATGTATTCGAACTTGAGTGGATGAACAAAAAGTATTTTATTAACGATTGAAAATTTGAACAAGATATATATAGGGAGAGTGTGAGCTAATAGAAGGAATTTAATTAATATAATTACTCTTTTTCTTTTCAGTTTTCTTGTTCAGGGACAACTTTCATTATAAACAACTAACTTTTCTTGTTGCTTTTTTTCTCTTCTTTTATTCACATAAAAAATGCCAAACAGCGATAATTCGCCAAAGAATGTTTCCTAGAAATCATGAGAGGTATTTCGATGGTTGGCTACTAGATGTCTATAAAATTTTCACTGTTAAAAAATTTCCGTTGCATCCTAGGCGATTCCGCTGTGTGTAGGTGGTGGAATAGATAATTTAATATTAACTGAAGAGGGGCCTGAATGGCCGAGTGGCTAGCGCTATGGCTAGATTTCGGGTTCGAGTCCCGGCGGTGCCATGGTTGTTTGTAGTGGTTCGGAATCCACTTTAAAAAGTAGGTCCCGGTCTAATAAGATCATAGAGCGTTGCGGGGGCATTGTTACTCCGTGGCTTATCTTCAAGTTACACGCGTGCCCTGGGTAATGTAAAGTGAGTACGTCTGTGCAGTACTTGCCTTAAGGCATCCAACACCAAGGTGTCTGTGTTTGCCAGCTGCATTAGAAAGAAAAAAAAATATTAACTGAAGAAGAAGAACTAGTAGTTCCGTCCACTGATCGTGGATTGAGAATTAAATATAAGGGTGTAGCATTTTTTCTCACGCTAAGAATTTTGACATTTCATTATCAGGAGAGAAAAATGTATATTCTTTGAGAAGTACTTAATAACAACCCGTCGTCAAATTTGACAGCAGACAAGCAGTATTGTGGGTAGTTACGTTACATGCAATTAGTGTTTGTACCACCGCCGGATTTAGATAAAAAGAGGCCCTAGGCTATTCCACTTATGAGGCCCTTTCACCTCCCATTTTTAAGTTTGTTAATTACTTATTATGTTTGTTTATTATTCATATGTGTAGAATTTCTCCTTATTTTTGATTCAGTGTTTTAGTGTTTACTGTTTTTAGAATAATGTAATTCTAATTTTGCCAACAATTTGAATGCAGACCCCTCTTGATCTTGAGGCCCTAGGCTGAAGCCTAGTTAGCCTATAGGAAAATCCGGCCCTGGTTTGTACTAATGAAAGCAACCTGTCGCTCAAATCTGATTGTAGATATTCGGTATCATGTACAATAATGAGACTCAGGAAATTAGCGAATGTCTGCGTGACCTTCACAGGTCGAAACAACTGCAAATTGAATATGAATTTCAACGTGTGTTGTTCCATGGTGATTGGTGATCGCCTGTGAGATGAGAAATGTCTACTCCATTGAGAAGTGAGGAAAGGTGAACCCCCTCTTGACGGATTTTTAAAGTGAGGTTTTTGGAGAAGAAAAGAGAGAGTTCTGCGACGAGTCGACCAGAAGCGTTGTTTTACTTTTCTCTCTGATGTGACTGAATAGGAAAGAGTTACCGCCTCTTTTTCAAAGTGAATCCCTTGTGGTTTCGTGTATCACGCCGTGTGATAATTAAGGTGTGCCGCAGATCAGGCAATTATATTCGACGCAGACTCGAGAACTCTAAAATTCTCAGTCCTTGGAATGAGCTTCCCTTGTGATAACTTAATTTTTAATAATTAAAATTTTAGAGACACAATATTAAAAGAAAAACAGATTGAAAAGAAAATTCCATGTATAACTGTAACATTTTTTGTTCAAAGCAGCTTTTGTGGTGTTGTTACTCAACTTTAAACCATTAAATAAACAATAATCCTACCCCAGAAAGAACATGCTAAACCATCTAGCCAGCACACACATTAAGTCTTAGCTGTCTTGATAACCGGTCACTCTTGACCATATGATACTTTAAAATTCCGCACGACCCCCGCCAATTAAAACACCGCTCAGAGATATCATTTTCAGTCTTAGTTGTAGCAAAAAAACATGCAACCCCCGAAAACTGGTCATCCCTTTGAACATATCGGAATCGCATCAAGGCTAGGGACCATCATATACAACCTTCGAAGGGACACACATAAAATATACTATTACAGTACTAGAATAATATTAAAATTATATACAATTTTACTTTAATACAAAATATATTTATATACTACTGTGTCCAAAATGTAAGATCATTTTCAATTTAAAATTCCCAGGGCTTATTTAAGTTCAATTTTTTTCTTTTTTGGGTTGCTGGCACTGTCTTTGTCCTCTGTGTGAAATTTGACGTCAAAATATTCATTAGTGCTTGAGTTACGCTTGGCTTTGTGAGACGCTAAAGGTGATTCCGGCGATTTTTGAAATGTCTGAATCAATTAAGCAAAGAATTTGCATTCAATTTTGTTTGCGGAAACGTATAGAATGTTGCAGAAGGCATTCGGTGAGCATTCCTATATCGGAAAGAAATGTTTACAAGTGGTATAAACTGTTCAAAGAAGGGAGAGACCGCGTTGAAGACGAAGAGGCCTCTGGTCAACCATCCACCTCAACCGAACGAAGCTCACGTCCAAAAAATTAAAGATTTGGTGCTTACAAACCGTTGATTTACAATTAGAGACCTCGCTGTTGATGTTGGAATTTCAAAAAGATCGGACAATTCCATTATGGGCCTCAAACGCGTCAAATTTCGATTGGTACCGAAAACACTGAATGCGCCAGCTCACACTGCATTGATTCTTCGTGACTTTTTCGCCAAAAGTGAAACCCATATCGTTCCACAACCACCGTATTCACACCGTGTGACTTCTGGCTATTCCCTAAACTAAAAAAAACCACTCCGGGGACACCGTTTTGAGTCGATTGAAGAGATTCAACGTGAATCGGCGCGCCCTTTGGAGACCATCGCTGCCGATGACTTATTAGCATGCATTGCGGATTGGAAAAAAAATCGACATAAGTGCATTGTGTCCGGAGGGGATTACTTTGAAGGCGATGAAATAAATTTGGAAGAATAAATAAAGAGTTTTTGAAAAAAAAAATAATTGCTTTTTGAGCACAGTAGTATATATATATATATATATATATATATAAATGCACATTGGCATCCGCATCTATCTGACTAACAGCCTTAACAAGTAATTGATTCCCCCATTTCCGGCGTTTAACAGGATGTTTACCATTCCACGCTAGCTGTGGTCGGACAGTACCGACATCTGTGAAACGGACTCTTAAAATAAATGTATCTATTAGAATTCGTTCTATCATCACTGTTTATCTTTCAATGACCTTGAGATACCCTTGCTATTATCGTATGTTAAATATTCCTTTTATTTTTTCACATTGAATGACTGGGTATATCCCGCGATTGTTCTTATTTTGTTTTATGATCTTTTCTCTCTCAAGCCAAATTTTACTATTTTTTTTTTTCCCCAAAAAACATTTATTTTTATTTATTTTTGCTAGAAATAAAGAACAAACATAAATTAATAGATTGAATAAAGTATCATTTGAGATCCTTATAGGATGAAGTAGAAACTTTAAGGAAAAATTGATAAATCTGGTAAGTTAAGCCTTACAAATAGAATTACAATAATCTATTTGTAAGGTTTATCTTACTCATCACAATAGCAACAGTAATGCAATCTTGCGGTGAACAACATAACTTTTCTATATTAAAAGAGGACACTTTTTATACTAATTAAAATAAAACAATTAATGAAAAAAATATATATATATATATATATATATATATATATATATATATATATATATATATATATATATATATATATATATATATATATATATATATATGTATATATACGTATATATATATAAATGTGTGTGTGTATATGTATGTATATATATGGTCGAGTGGATATGGATGGTCGAGTGACTAGCGTTCTGCCTTCGGTGCCACAGGTTTCTGGTTCGAGTCCCGGCGGGGGCATGGATGCTTGTAGTGGTTCGGAATCCACTGACTGTAGAGCGTTGCGCTTAAGGCTGATCCCGTAAAACATACCTCCCGTCTAGAAATCTGCCTCTGCCACTAGGCAGACGGCCTTGGCCCAACATTTTAAAAAAAATTTTAAATCCATAAAATTAGATTTACTACCCTGAGGACAGTTTTATCGAGGAATAGGTACCATCAGGACATTGTTGCGCCACTGATGATGATCAAGGGTTGTTGCGCCACTGATGATAATTAGGGGTTGTTGCGCCACTGATGATGATCAAGGGTTGTTGTGCCACTGATGATGATCAAGGGTTGTTGCGCCACTGATGATAATCAGGGTTGTTGCGGCACAGATGATGATCAAGGGTTGTTGCGACACTGATGATAATCAGGGATTGTTGCGGCACTGATGATGATCAAGGGTTGTTGCGCCACTGATGATAATCAGGGGTTGTTGCGCCACTGATGATGATCAAGGGTTGTTGCGCCACTGATGATGATCAAGGGTTGTCGCGCCACTGATGATGATCAAGGGTTGTTGCGGCACTAATGATGATCTATATATATGTGTGTGTGTGCAATGGTCCGTCCAGAACAGGGTGAATAAGGAGCAAGTGGCTGTCGTTCCGAGCTTCTGCGTCTGATCGCGAAAATCTATTCACATTATCTTTGGCTATGAGTAACAGTTGGTTGTAAATGGGGATTGATATGCGGAAAAAAACGACTCTTGTCAGAGCGTCGTCGAGGCACATGATTCTCTTAAACTGGTGTTTAATGGATTCGCGAATAGGAATCTTTCTCGTCTGGACGATGCTTAACATAACACAACACAAAAGTCAAAATGGAAATGAGAAGAAACGAACTGTAAACATGATAATTTTGAAAGACAAAATGAACAAAAAAAAAATATTCATTTCACCAAAATTGTATAACAAAAATCGCCATGGAATTCAAAATACAAAAAATCTGAAGTGCCTCACAACCAGACCTCTCAAGATCTATGGATCTTGAAGTATTTCATCAAGGAAAAACAAGATGACATTTTTCAAGATCCGCGTAGCATATGAGCTTGAGCAATGAAACTGAAAGTAGACAATTACAATGATCTAAAGGTTCAATAGCAAGAACTACATTGATAGACTTTATTTTTTTTCCTCTAATGCAGCTGGCAAACACTTAGGCAATTATCTTTGATACCTTAAGGCAAGCGCTGCACCGATGTTACTCACTTAACACTTCCCAGGTGGTGCGTGTAGCTTGAAAGTAAGCTACGAACGCGGAGTAACAATACCCTTCACAACGCTCTACGATCATGTCTGGCCGAGACCTATGGTTTAAAGTGGATTCCGGACTATTTCAAACATCCATGGCACCGCTGGGACTCGAACCCGTGATACCCAGCTCCAGAGCACTAGCCACTAGGCTATTCAGGTCCCATAGAATTAAAAATTAAATCCACACAAATTTATATAAAATATACAATGGCATGACGTAAAAATATTGGCCAGGAAATCCGTAAAACCTGAAAAGAAATTTCTAAAATCCATAAAATTAGATATATTACCCTGAGGACAGTTTTATCGAGGAATAGGTACCATCAGGACATTATAAATAAGGTTATTTCTGCTCTCTAAATCAATGTCAAAAATATATCTAAGGACGTATTCTGATAACATGGAGTAAGCAGAAAAAGGTTCCGTTACGATTCGCTGAAGAAAAAAAAGAAGATTTGGCAGAATAGTTTGTTTTATGTAGCAAATTCTTCTTCTTCTTTTTCTCCATTGACGCAGCAGTCACATAGTGGGCCAAGGCCGTCTGTCTACTGGCAGATTTCGAGATAGAAGATGTCTTCTTTTTACGAGTTACGGTTGTCACTCCTACGCCCAAAAGTAATATGAGAGAGTGACCTACGGTTTAAAGTGGGTTCCGAACCACTACAAACATTCATGCCCCTTCCAGGATTCGAACCCGAATCCTGTGGCACTGAGCTCCAGAGAGCTAGGCATTCGGCGATCAGGCCCTAGCAAAATTATAGTCACGTAGAAAAATCTTTATAATAATACGGCCATTGAGCGAATGATTGATTGACCAATTGTAATTAAACATTTGTATACAGGTAGCATTGGAGTTTCAAATTATATCACTTATATTTTATGAAACAAACATTTACGATTTTTTAACATATCTATAATAAACTTGAGGTGGAATATTGAAAACTGGAGTTAAAAATTACTCCTTGTCAAAATTTTGAAATATTTATCTATTGAGTATCTCTCTCTCTCTATATATATATACTAGCAGAAACCGGCTTACATTGTCCTGTCAAAAAAATGGATTGTAGAAAATTACATATCTCGAATGTATTCTCCATGCTCTAATATGTGTGCATACTAATTTTCATGGATATCGTTTGAACGGTATCTAAGTTGAAATGCTGCAACACCATTTGGTGGCAAGTAACAATAAAGTGGACAGGGCGAACATATTCACCATACTCGAATACATGGTATTACCAATTATCATAGCAATTGGATGTACGGTATAGAAATTGATATACTTCTAGTCAAACACACAGAAGTCATCTGATGGCGATTTATAACAAAGGGAATAGCATAAAAACATTCCCCATGTTTTTTCCAACACACACACAAAATTTCATCAAATTCCGTCCAGTCTTTTAGGAGGAGTGGCAAATGCACGTACAGAAGAATTATATTGATTGTAGAGCCACCCACGGCGTTCAATTGTGAATCTAAACCCTTCAGAGACCTACTCAAACGCAGACAAAAAATTTCATTAAAATCGGTCCAGCCGTTTTCTTAAATTAATACTTCAAAAATTAAAGAGGGAAATTTGCTGGCAAGTCAGAGACTTCAAGAAAGCGGAGAAATGCCTTGTTTCGCGGATATTACTACATGAGTCACTATTATCTTACTGTTTGTTTCATCGGATCCATACCCCTCTTGCCGCCCTATTGTTTAGAGACGGAGTTTGAAGATAGGTGGATCTTGAATGGAGTTTGAAGAAAAAAAAAGAAGTTATAAGATAATTCAATAAGAAATAAAGTATTGACTTATCTTATTCAATTCCTTCTATTAGCTCACACTCTCCCTATATATGCATTGTTCAAATTTTCAATCGTTCATAAAGCACTTTTTATTCATTCACTGAAGTTCAAATACATTTTTTTGAACTTGTAGTGGATGACACTGGATGCTAATACATTTTCTCAAATATTAATTCAGGGAATTAAATTTAATTAATTAATTTTAGTTCTTTTTAGATTTAAGTTGCATGCCATAAGTTGTCGCCATCTACCAATAAATGGCGACAGATAAACTTAAAAGAATTAAGGAAAATTATTTATAAAGGACTTTCTGAAATAGAGTGAAAAAAAAGTAGATTTAATTTTTTTTTTTTAATATTACTTGTTTATCCGCCTATTCTCTCACTATTAAAGTATAAGAGTGAGGAAAAAACAAAAACAAACAGTGCGACGGAAATAAAAAAATAAAAAATTAGCCCAAACGAAAGTGATAATATTGCAATCCCCGACAACACTGGTCCAGAGATCACAGCCCTGTACACATATCCAAAACCAAAGTAAAATTATTGAAATTTGGAAAAAATTACACCTTATATTCATATTATTGCATCATATGTTACTTACAAAGGTCGTTTTGAAATATTAAATGATCAAGTAAAAGTTTGTGATCGAAAATGGACATTACAAACTTAAAGGCACTTTTAGGTAGTACTTTATTAAAAAGATAAAACGATGATACTTTGCATTGAAGAGCCTACTTTGAAAATTTTTGCCCTGGGCTTGAAATGGTATAGTTACGCCGATCTGAAAACTCTTTAGGTCGGTGTCTTTGTCAAACAATTTAGTTTCTTCTATATTAGTTTTTTCAAGTTATAATAATGCTACAATATAATTAATAACTCATTTACTGCCTATGCTTCTCTGTTTTTAAAGTTATAATTAGAAATAACTTAGCTAAAAGTTAATGATTTGTTTATTAGCTATGTTTGGTATTAAATTCATCAGTTTTCCTAAATTAAAATCAAATACTTCAAATTATTTAAATCCATTTTTTTTATCTCTTTTTATTATCATATGTCTCAAAAATCAACTTAGATTATCAATCAATATTAGATTATCTATTGAAAGTAATAATCCAGGAATGTTTATTTCAATTTGTTTATCTTTTGAAATGAAGTTAAACTCGACACTTTGTACAATGGTTGCCCGTAATCTTCTAATTGCAGGTAATATTCTTCATAGGTTATAAGGGCATATAATTTCTTGAAATCAAGACGAACACCCCTAAAACTAAACGGGACTAGAGTTGTTTAGAATACTTTTATTTATGGGGCCTCATACTTTTTTAACACGAAATTTTTTTATTTTTTGAAAGATATATTGGGCTCTAGTCTATACGAAACATTTTAATATTAATTGTTTTATTGTATACCAAAAACTTCCAAATATATTTAAAAAAACAAACAAAAGGTATGTTTACAAAAATTCAGTCTTAAAACGGTGGCTACCATACCCATTTTTTCACTTTCGGTTTCGATAAACTTTTTTTTTTTTTTTTTCCCCGATTGCAAAGATTTATAGTTTGCTTTTTAATTGTGTAGAAGTGAGAATAACTTGAACAACCCAATCTAACTCTTGAAGTTATTGTTTATATCTGGTTTAAATAGCAAAACGTTTGATTCTTTTTGTGTTCAGGTGTTTCGATTTCTTAGTGTTAAATTCTTCATTACCTAAACAAATTTTTGGAAAAAACACGTAGCTAATTTGCATAAAAATAAAATGTTTGATTTAAAGAAAGTAAATCTTTTAATCACGGATACAAAACCCCTACTTAATAGTGTCATGTTTAGAAAATGCCATTTGGTCGTTTGTCTGTGAATAGCAATATGATGTAAAGATTGATGTAATAACTTATATGATGTTGAAAATTCTACTTATGTTTTAAAAAATAATTGAAATGCTGCTCAATGTGAATTGTCTATTTAAAAAACATTTAGGTAAAACAAATATTAAAATTAATTT
This sequence comes from Caerostris darwini, assembly GCA_021605075.1. Classification (NCBI taxonomy): domain Eukaryota; kingdom Metazoa; phylum Arthropoda; class Arachnida; order Araneae; family Araneidae; genus Caerostris; species Caerostris darwini. The sequence goes on from BPLQ01014592.1 coordinate 118,026, forward strand.
AATTTAATTTTACATAATATTATTTTATTTTAGAACGCAAAACAATTAATGTATTGGTTTTAAAACATTTTAATCTTATTTTATATAACTTGATGAGTATGTCATTTCACGTTTGTACACTAGATGACAGCCTGCTATGCTAAGTTAATCGCAGAGCAAGAATGTATGTATAATCTATGGTTATTCAATGTACACATTTTACTTTCCAATACGACTTTTGTTATTATAATTATTGCATGTCATAATTTATTATTACTCTATAAATATGATAATTATTTCTTTAAAAGAATACAAAACTGAGTTCCTGCGTTTATTAAAAGTGAATTCGTATATTATTAAACCTTTTGGAAATCAATAAAAACTTTTTGCTTAGATAAATTATGTCATTATGTCATCTTTGCTTAGATAAATTATGTATTCAATATGCTATAATAAATATGGTTAAATTTAATGGATCTTTAAATAGGTGGTAGTTCAACAATATTTAATTTTCACATCTTTATTGTATTATTAATTGCTATTCAAGTACATTTATTTTTTAATCACATTTCTATCCAATTATTCACATAATTAAGTCTTTATAAATTTAAATAAGTCTAATAAAATATAAAATATTGATTTGTATTTATCATTCTATTATCAATATATTTTATTCTATTGCTGTGAAATTAATGAAAACTACAAAAATACAAACTAATAAACTATCAAATACACATTTCTATCCAATTATTCACATAATTAAGTCTTTATAAATTTAAATAAGTCTAATAAAATATAAAATATTGATTTGTATTTATCATTCTATTATCAATATATTTTATTCTATTGCTGTGAAATTAAATGAAAACTACAAAAATACAAACTAATAAACTATCAAATACAAATTAAAACACTACTAATAAACTACCTTCTCTTATATTTCAATGTAAGAGAAGGGAGCTTATTAAATAAAAGGCATATTTAGAACCAATAATTTCAATTATAATAAACTTGAAAGTTTGAATATCTAAAATTTCTTACAAATTATATCAAATCATATTTATAGCTGCATCATATTCTTATGCATTATAAGTATCTTAAAACTTAAACGTAATATACTTATACGCACACACACACATATATATATATCTAATATATAAAATTCTCGTGTCACAGTGTTTGTTGCCAAACTCCTCCGAAACGGCTCGACCGATTCTTATGAAAATTTTTGTGCATATTTGGTAGGTCTGCGAATCGGTCGTAATCTATTTTTTAAACCCCTAAGTGATAAGGGGGTCCACCCCTAAATATTTTTAAAAATTTCTTTGGCAGACCAATGTAGTGGCAACAATGTAGCGTTTTTTTTTTCGAACAATATAATGACTATTTTTAGATGGCGCCGTGTCTCATGTTCTGAATATTATTGTTTTATGTACTACTTTAAATGTTGTGAAAATTATAATGTATGAAATTTATATTATTTCTATGCGAAATAAATCACATGTATGCAAGTATTACCTGATTTGATTATCAATATTTTTTTTATTTTCTAAGTTTGAATTTGAATTGGAATAAAATATATGGAATGAAAAGTTGTGAATCAAAACATTGAACTTTTCTATGCTTAAAGTTTGTCAACATGTGTTTTATTTGATTAAGAATTCTAAAAAGAAATGTGATCTGCAAGATAATATAATATATTGATAATATTAATCTGATGAATTTTAAGCATTTTTTGAAAAGTGTCAAAATGAAGTAAATGGTACTTTTAAATTGGAAGTTATTTAAAGAAAGCAAAACAAATAAATAGGTTTTTATATTAATAAAGGAGAATTTAAAGCTCCATAACATTTTTATGTCTGTACATTTGTTTTTATTTACATTTAGAAGTTGGTTTTAATTATTTCTTATTTGAATTTTTATGCATTTTGTGTTCATTCAAAACATCATAATACCCATATATTTTTATTTAAATGCTTTGAAACTTCATGTAAAAGTTTTCTTTAAATGTATGAAAGGAATAGAACATGGAAATTAACCTAAATTCATAGATTATTTTTATTTCAGTTTTTAAAGTAAGAATTTTTGTAAATTTAAAGAAATATGATGAATTTTAAAAATTTTTTTAAAAGTGTCAAAATGAAGTAAACTCTGCAATTATTTGATATAATGATAACATTAAAATTTTATAAAAGGTATTATAATAGTTGCAAGTTGAAAATCAAGGACATTTTTTTTTTTAAACTTTTGTTATTTGAAAAACAAAGAATTTGAGTTATAAATTTGAGTGATTTGAATATTGTCGAAGAAAAATTGATAAATGGTACTTTTAAATTGGAAGTTATTTAAAGAAAGCAAAACAAATAAATAGGTTTTTATATTAATAAAGGAGAATTTAAAGCTCCATAACATTTTTATGTCTGTACATTTGTTTTTATTTACATTTAGAAGTTGGTTTTAATTATTTCTTATTTGAATTTTTATGCATTTTGTGTTCCTTCAAAACATCATAATACCCATATATTTTTATTTAAATGCTTTGAAACTTCATGTAAAAGTTTTCTTTAAATGTATGAAAGGAATAGAACATGGAAATTAACCTAAATTCATAAATTATTTTTATTTCAGTTTTTAAACTAAGAATTTTTGTAAAAATTTAAAGAAATATGATGAATTTTAAGCATTTTTTTGAAAAGTGTCAAAATGAAGTAAACTCTGCAATTATTTGATATAATGATAACATTAAAATTTTATAAAAGGTATTATAATAGTTGCAAGTTGAAAATCAAGGACATTTTTTTTTTTTTTTAAACTTTTGTTATTTGAAAAACAAAGAATTTGAGTTATAAATTTGAGTGATTTGAATATTGTCGAAGAAAAATTGATAAATGGTACTTTTAAATTGGAAGTTATTTAAAGAAAGCAAAACAAATAAATAGGTTTTTATATTAATAAAGGAGAATTTAAAGCTCAATAACATTTTTATGTCTGTACATTTGTTTTTATTTACATTTAGAAGTTGGTTTTAATTATTTCTTATTTGAATTTTTATGCATTTTGTGTTCCTTCAAAACATCATAATACCCATATATTTTTATTTAAATGCTTTGAAACTTCATGTAAAAGTTTTCTTTAAATGTATGAAAGGAATAGAACATGGAAATTAACCTAAATTCATAAATTATTTTTATTTCAATTTTTAAACTAAGAATTTTTGTAAATAATTTTAAAGAAATATGATGAATTTTAAGCATTTTTTGAAAAGTGTCAAAATGAAGTAAACTCTGCAATTATTTGATATAATGATAACATTAAAATTTTATAAAAGGTATTATAATAGTTGCAAGTTGAAAATCAAGGACATTTTTTTAAAAAAAACTTTTGTTATTTGAAAAACAAAGAATTTGAGTTATAAATTTGAGTGATTTGAATATTGTCGAAGAAAAATTGATAAATGGTACTTTTAAATTGGAAGTTATTTAAAGAAAAAAAAACAAATAAATAAGTTTTTATATTAATAAAGGAGAATTTAAAGCTCAATAACATTTTTGTGTCTGTACATTTGTTTTTATTTACATTTAGAAGTTGGTTTTAATTATTTCTTATTTGAATTTTTATGCATTTTGTGTTCCTTCAAAACATCATAATACCCATATATTTTTATTTAAATGCTTTGAAACTTCATGTAAAAGTTTTCTTTAAATGTATGAAAGGAATAGAACATGGAAATTAACCTAAATTCATAAATTATTTTTATTTCAGTTTTTAAACTAAGAATTTTTGTAAATATGTAAAAAAAAGTTTGTGTCGACAAACTTTAAGCATACAAAAATGTATAAATAATTAAGATATAAATTTGAAAACAGTATATTACCTACATAAGGATATTCCCAGCATAAAAATACTTGCAAAGGAAAAACTATTCATGTTTTATTTATTTTTGAATTATCAAGTTTTGCAACAATATCACATTTTTGCAATGTTTATCCATATTTTAAAGAATAAATTGTATAAAAAATAGTTAAATTGATATTTTTATGTGAAATTCAAAGGTTTTGAATATATTTAATCAAAACACTTGAAAAAAGGCTAAATATTTTAAATCCAGGTCATTTCATATTAAAACGCCTTTGCAAATAGGAGGAAGTTGTAAAAAAAAATTTTGTCGAGCAAATTTTAACTTTTCCAAAACAAAGCTCAGAAAATATTTAGAGCTTTAAGGAAAAATAAAACTATATTTTTTAATAAATAAGACTATGAAATTGATAATTCAACTTTACAACAATTTTAAAAGTAATATCTCTAATTAAAAGTTGTTTTTAGCTTTTTCTCAGAATGAATTTTTATGCTTTTTGTTTTCATGTGAAGCACCATAACACAAGTAATTTTGATCCAAATGTTACAAAACTTTGTATTTATGTTTTTCATAAATGTTTACAGGTAATAAAACTCTGAAATGATTATAGCTACATAAATATTTTTTATTTTAATTGTTAAGCTTGGAATTACATGCAAATTTTGAAAGAATTTTGTGTCGACAGCATTTAAACTAGCACAAAATAATAAAGATATAAATTTACCAGAGATCCATTCCCTGTAATATGTTAGTACAAACAAGTACAAACTTAGAAATTTAAAAAATATTGATTTAATTTTGAGTTATCATGTTTTGTAACAGTATCAAGTTTTGGCCATTTTTACCCTTATTTTAGCTTATAAAAATAAAAAAAAAATAATAATAATGAAATTTTTTTATGTGAAATCATTAGTTTTTAGATACATTCAATCAAAAAATGTGTACAAAGATAAAAAATTTCAAAAAAATTCATTCGAACGTGTTCGTGTACCTTAAACAATCGTTTACATTTTATTGTGAATTTTTTTTTTAAGTCATTTATTATTATATCTCGATTTTATTTTAATTGTATTGCATTTTTTCAATTATCATTTTCAGTAAAAGACCACCAAAAAAATCTAACCTCAACAATACCCGTAGGCGTGAGGTACGACGTAGACGTGCTGAGAGGGCCCTCATGTCAACAAATCAAACCACGACAGCAAACGATAATAATACCAATTATAGTATCTAATAATTGAACGAAATACAAGAAAGCCACAGCAACGCGTGGCCGGGTCTTCTAGTATATATATATATATATATATATATATGGAGTTATGATAAGTACATTTGATAATTATAATTAATAGATTACAAAATACTTAAAGAATATTAATGTTTATCTCATTGTTTATGATTGTAATGTAACAAAAAGTTTTATAGATATATGGAGCTATGATCAGCACATTTGAAGATTATCATTTGAAGACAATTTATAGATTAATGTATACTTCAAAAATATTAATGTTTAACTCATTGTCAGACTCAGAACTCACTATCCCAGTAAAGTGTTTTCATTCGTCTTTTTATAATTAATAAATTTAGATTCCTTAATTTCAATTATAACTTATTAAAATTTTTTTAAATAATTAAGTTTCATTAAGAATTTAATAAAATTCTTAAAAAATATTAATTTCTTAAAATTTTTTTCATTAAAAAAAATTACTCAACAGAATATTGATAAATTTCATTCATGTGAATACTACATACATAATACATAATGCTTTGAAATTATGAAAATCACTGAAACATCCTTTTTAATAATATAAAAAAATTTAAATCTTTCATAAAATATATATTTTGATTTATTAATTTAAATTGTAAATACCTTAAAATTGTTGAAATACAACAAAATTTTCCGGCATTTTATAAATTCTATCAATAATCAGTAATCTATCAACTGATTGATGGAATTAGATAGTTTAATGGAATGATTTCCATTAATCTATCAGTAATCATAACATTTTTGCTTTATTTGTAAAAAATATTATTTTTAAAATTTATTTATTAAAAAATTAATTTAAATTTATTATTAAATTATTAAAAATAATTATTTAATAAAATTACTAAAGAATTAATTTTATTTATTATTTATTATTATTATTATTTATTATATTTTTTATCAGTCTTTATTTAATGCAAAAAATATTATAAAAATATTAATATTATTAAAATTAGCTTTATTTTATTACCTAAATTATTATATCATTGTTTAGTTTATTAGCTAAATATTTATATTATTAAAATTAGTTTTATTTTATAAAAATTATAAATATTAAATATATAAAATATAACTACCTTGAAATAATACAGCATCTCATTTTAAAACATACATTATTTCTGTTAATTTTTTTTAGTATCACCATATTTTTATTTACAACTAAATTTCTTATTCCAGTGTAATGATTACATAATAAATCTTTTAATAACATCTTATACCTTAATTTGAAGCATAAATCCTTTGAATTTAAGAAAATCCAATAAAATTTGATGATATTAACTTTATGACTAACACATCATCTTCCATTAGCCAAAATACATTAAGATCATTAACAGAAAGCTTGATAACTACAGTTTCTTTAATAAAAACTGTTCCATTGCGACTTTATGGACTTGACTTGTTTTCTATGGATAACCTGGAATTAATCTAGTACAAAATATTTCCATATAAGAAATCTATTGATATATTTTTTTCATAATCAGCACATTTTTCCTCAATAATTTGAGTTATAAATATTTTGGCATTTCATTGTCAAGAATACTTAAAAAATATCGTTTAATCCACAACACAATTTTATCCATTGATTTGGAGTTTAAACACTTTGAAATCAGAAAAATGTAGCAGAACTTGTCGTTATTATACAACATCAAGAAAGAGTTATTTATCGCTTAATGACCAAGACATCATCTTCTATTCATTTAAATCCATTACGTTCATAAGTAGAACGCCTAAAAACTCGAAGTAACTTTCCAGAGGTACTTGATGATGCATGATGGTATACCTGCCTTTGATTTGGATCATAAACATTTTGAAATCAGGAAAACGTAACACTACGTGTCGTTAGTATACAACATCCAATAAGGTCTATTGATCCCTTAATGACCAAGACATCATCTTCCATTAATTTAAATCCTTTACATTCATTAGTAGAAGGTCTAGGAACTCGAAGAACTTTTTCAGAGCTATTTGATGTCGCCTTATCATATACCTGTCCTTGAGTATTTTCTATGGATAGGCTAAATTGAGCTTCTACAAAATCCTTGGCATCATCGCATCTTTGGAAACCAACGCTTATGTAATGTTGCATAAAATTTATAAACATCTTCCATTTTGTACGGCAGTTATAATAAGGAGTAATTTCCGTGCTGTATAAGTTACGGTAGCATTTTGAAAGCTTGTTGATACGCCATTCAATTTTACACTTGTGATCAAGAAAGGTGGAATCAATTTTTTCTGTATAAATTACGTCTTGATTTTTCTTACTCATGTTTAACGCAGAAGTTCTTTTGCATGAGTGATAGCAAATAAATCGATTTTTAAGTTTATATAAATTCCTATTTATCTTAGAAGATTCCTATTTATCTTATCTTATTTACATTCTTTTGTCGAAGAAACAAAGACAATCAACTTTGACTTTCATAAGGCAATCAACCTTTCAAAGATCAAGAAAAATAAAGACTTTCAGAGACAATCAACTTTGAATTTTCATCATAGACTTTCAATTGAAATGAAAAACCAAAGTTAGACGAAACGCCCCTTTCTGATAACTAAATCGAGATAAGATGAATCAAACAATGCATAAAGAAATGAAATTTTGATTACAAATATAGATTATTTAATATTTGTTATCAAAGCTTATTGCTAAATTATCTTAATAAATTTTATTAATGTGAATTAATAATATTATGAAAATCACTGAAACAGTTTTTTAAAAATAAAATGAAGATATTTAAAATCTTTTATAAGAAAAAACTAAAATATTGCAAATATAAATATTGCAAATATCTTAAAATTTAATAAATAATTACAATAAAATATGACCATAGCGTATTGAAATTCCTATAAATCTAACAACGATCAAAATATTTTGGTTTTTTTATACAAAATATAAATGCTTTCAAGTTAATAGTCATATCAAAACATACAATAATTCTAGTGATTTTTTTTTATTATCAGCATATTTTTGTTTACACCTGATATTTGTTATTTCAAAGTAATAGTTAATATAGCTTTTAATACCATTTTACGCATTGATTTGAAACATAGTTTGAAATCAAGAAAATCCAACAAAATTGAATGATATTAATTCTTTTATAAGTAACACCTCATTTTCTATTAATTAGTTAACTTTAGTTCTTCAGTAGAAAAAAATAATAATTTTGAAGTGTGGTTCCATTGCAATTTGATGACGTTGCATAATAAATCTGTCCTATAATGTTTTCTAAGGATAACTGGAGGTACTCTAGTACAGAATCTTTCCGTGTAATAATTCTAATGCATTTTTTGTATAATATCTTTAATATAGTAACTTTTAATACAATTTTAGCCATTGATTTGAAGTATACTTTGAAATACAAGAAAATACAACAATACTTGACAACATACAACAAATAAATATTTAAAATTATAACAATAAAATACAAAAATATTTGATATAGTGTACTTTGAAATACAAAATTTTATTAATTCTTTTACGACTAACACCATTTTCTATTAACTAAAATACTTTATGTTCTTTAGCAGAAAGCGTAATAATGTTCCATTGCAAATTAATGACGCTGCATGATAAACCTGTCCTAAATTTTTTTTCTAGGGATAACTGGAATTTATCTAGTACCAAGCCTTGTAATAATTGTATTAAATTTTTGGATTATCAGCAAATTTTTATCCTTTAATTTAAGTTATAGATACTTTGCCTTTTCAATACAACTAATACTTAAACAGGAATCTTTTAATTTACTAGACAATATAAGCCAATGATTTGGAATGTAAATACCTTGAAATCAATAAGTGTTAGTAATCTCTAATTAATTTCCCAGAGCTATTTGATCTTGCATCATCATATACCTGCCATTGATTTGGAACACAAACACTTTAAAATCAGGAAAACGTAGCAGAACTTGTCGTTAGGACTCAACATCCAGAAAGAGTATTTGATCCCTTAACGACCAACATATCATGTTTCACTAATTTAAATCTCTTATGTTCATAAGTAGAAGTAATCAATAAGTATTAGTTAAGTGTTAGTAATCTCGAAGTATTTATCCAGAGCTATTTGATATTGCATGATCATCATTGATATGAAACATAAAAACTTTGAAATCAGGAATATGTAGCAGAACTTGTCGTTAGGACTTGTCGTAGCATAACTTGTTGTTTGTTATCCAGAAAGAATTATTTTTATTCAAAGAGTTTATCCAAAGAGTGTTATTGATCCCTTAATGACCAACACATCATCTTCCATTAATTTAAATCCCTTATGTTCATTAGTAGAGGTAATGAATCAGTATTAGTTACGTATTAATAATCCCTGAAGTAATTTTCTAGAGATAGTTGATGTTGCATGATCACCATTGATATGAAACATAAACACTTTGAAATCAGGAATATGTAGCAGAACTTGTCGTTAGAACACAACATCCAGAAAGAGTTATTGATCCCTTAATGACCAGCACATCATCTTCCAATAATTTAAATCCCTTATGTTCATTAGCAGAAGGCCTTAAAATTCGAAGTAATTTTCCAGAGCTACTTGATGATGCAAGATCGTATATCTTTCCTCGAGTATTTTGCAAGCATATCCGAAATTGACCTTGTACACAATCGTCTGCACCATCACATCTTTCAAAACCGACGTCTATGTCATCACGTAGAAAATTTATAAACATCTTCCATTTTGTGCGACATTTATAATATGGAGTAATTTCTGTGGTGTATAGGTTACGGTAGCATTTTGAAAACTTTCTGATACGCCATTCAATTTTGCACTTGTGATCAAAAACGGTGGAATCAATTTTTTCTGAATAATTTATATCTTGATTTCTGTTACTCATGTCTGACGCAGAAGTTCTTTTGCAATAGTGATAATAAATAAATCGATTTTAAATATATAAGTTCTATTTATTTTAGTAGAAATATAATTATTTACATTATTTGGTCGTAGAAACAAAGACAATCAACTTTGACTTTTCAACATAGACTTTCAATTGAAATGTAGAGTTAATTAAGTTAATAGTTAGTTGAAGTTAAAAGAAACGCCCTTTTCTGATAATTAAATTGAGATAAGATTTATAAAACAATGCATAAATAAATAAAATTTTCACAACAAATATTGATTAGTTGATATTTGTTATCTAAGCTTATTGTTAAACTATCTTAAATTTCATTGGTTTGAATTAATAATATTATGAAAATCACCGAAATTTCCTTTTTTAAATAATATGGAGACATTTAAAAAACTTTATAGGAAAAAAACTAAAATATTGTCAATATTTTAAAATTGATTAAATAATTACAATAAAATATGACTGTATAACGTAACATATATAAATTTCTTTTAATAACAATTATCAGAAAATTTTACTTTATTTATATGAAATATAAACACTTTGAAGCAATAAAACTTCTCATATCAAAACATACAATAATTCTATTGATTTTTTTTATGACCACCATATTTTTGCGGACGATTGAAATTTGTTGTTTCATTGTAATGGTTATAGAATGTAACTTTTAACACAATTTTAGCCATTGATTTGAACTGTAGTTTGAAATCAAAAAAATACAATAAAATTGAATGATATTAATTCTTTTATAATTAACACCGCATTTTCTATTAATTAAAATACTTTATGTTGTTTAGAAAGTTTAATCAGTTGAAGTGCTGTCCCATTAGGATTGGTCGACGTTGCATAATAAACATGTCTTATAATGGTTTGTAAAGATAACTTGAATTAATGTATTACAAAACCTTTCAATATAATAATTCTATTGACTTTTTTATATAATATATTTAATATAGTATCTTTTAATATAATTATATCCATTGATTTGAAATAAATCAAGAAAATCCAACAGAACTCGACAACAACATCCAAAAATAAATACTTGAAAATACAACAATACTTGATATAGTATATTTTGAAATACAAGAACAATGTTATTTAATTCCTTTATCACTAATTCCATTTACTATTAATTAAAATATTTTATATTCTGTAGTAGAAAGCGTAATTAATTGAAGTTCTGTCCCATTGCGATATGGTGACGCTGCATGATAAGCATGTTCTATAATGTTTTCCTAAGGATAACTGGAATTAATGTTGTACAAAATACTTCCATATAATAGTTTTATTGCTTTTTTTTTTGTATAATATTTTTAATAAAGTGTTTTTTAATACAATTTTAGCCATTGATTTGAAATACAAGAAATATACTTTTGAAATACAAGAAAATACAACAATACTTGACAACAATATGCATGAAATAAATACTTGAAAATACAACAATAAAATACAACAATACTTGATAGAGTATATTTTGAAATACAGTAACAATATTATCAATTCCTTTTTGACGAACACCATTTTATATTAATTAAAATACTTTATTATCGTCAGTAAAAAGCGCATTAATGTTCCATTGCAATTTAATGACGCTGCATGATAAGCATGTCCTATAATGTTTCTAAAGATAACTGGAATTAATCTAGTATAAAATGTTTCCATGTAACAATTATATTGTCTTTTTTGTATAATATCTTTAATATAGTAACTTTTAATACAAATTTAGACATTGATTTCAAATATAGTTTGAAATCAAGAAAGTCCAACAAAATTGGATGATAATTATAATTCATTTATGACTAAGACCATTTTCTATTAATTAAAATACTTTATATTCTTTAGCAGAAAGCGTAATAATGTTCCATTGCGATTTAATGACGCTGCATGATAAGCCTTCCTATAATGTTTTCTAAGGATAACTGGAATTAAATCTAGTGCAAAACCTTTCAATCTAATAATTATATTTTTATACCTTTAATAGAGTGTCTTTTAATAAAATTTTAGCCATTTATTTGAAGTATACTTTGAAATACAAGAAAATACAACAATATTTGACAACAACATATAACAAATAAATATTTCAAAATACATCAATATTATTAATTATTTTATGACTAACAACATTTTCTATTAATTAAAATACTTTATGTTCTTCAGTAGGAAAACATAATAATGTTCACTGCTATTTAATGACGCTGCATGATGAACATGTCCTAGAATGTTTTCCAAGAATAAATGGAATTAATCTAGTACCAAGTCTCTTCATGTAGTAATTGTATTAAGTTTTTGGACAATCAACAAATTTTTATCCTTTTTGAGTTATAAATACTTTGACATTTCTATATGAAGAAGACTTAGACAGGAATCTTTTAATTTACAAGACAATATAAGCCAAATGATTTGGAATGTAATTACCTTGAGATCAGGAAAATCCAACAAAACTTGTCGTTTTTATGCAACATCCAGAAAGATCTATTGATCCCTTAATGACCAACACATCATCTTCCAATAATTTAAATCCGTTTTGTTCAATAACACTAGGCCTAACAACGCGAAATAATTTTCCAGAACTATTTGATGTGGCATCATAATAAACTTGTCCTACAGTATTTTCTATGGATAACCGGAATTTACCTTTTACAAAATCTGTGGCATCATCGCATCTTTCGAAACCGATGTCTATATAATCATGCAGAAAGTTTATGTAAATCCTCCACTTTGTACGACAGTCGCAATATGGAGTAATTGCGTCGCTGTATAAGTCACGATAGTATTTAGAAAACTTCTCGATACGCCATTCAACATTACAGTAGTGATCTAAAATGGAGGATTTCATTTTTTCAACATAATTTACTCTTCGATTTACTTCGCTCATGTTTAAGTCAGAAGTCTTTTTTGCAAAACACCAATATTTTTTACTATTTCAGTATCTGTTTAATTCAGTAGAAATATAGTTATTTACTTTTCTGTCTCTATAACACAAAGCAAACCAAAGTATTTTGATAAAAAAGAAAAACAACTAAAAACTAAGTTAGAAGAATTGCTTGTGCTGATTATTATAGCGTGATAAGATTAAAAAACAGTGATAATATATAAACAAAGAAATGGAATGTTGATAATATTATGTTCTCGATATTGATAACATGAATTCTTGATTGTGTTAGAAAATAAGTACTGCTTTTTAAAATTTATTTTTATAATTCTTATTATTGTCGTATAAGCAAACTTAAATATAACATTATATTTAATTTTAATAACATTAATATAGAAAAATTACGCAATTAAACGTTAGAAAATTAGACATTTAAAAAATTTCTAATTACTATGATCTAGCTTTGGCTAGAATTGAATAGATGTAATGTGAATATAAAGAAATTTTTTAATTAAGAGACAATCGCAGAGGACTGGAAAAAATTGAGTGGAAAAACTTGTAAAGAGTATGTTGCCAATTTCAAATTAAGAACTGGACATGACTGCCTGACCAAACATCTGGCCAAAATAGGGATTGTGAACTCTGATATATGTGTTTTATGTGAGACAGAGAAAATGAATAAGGCCCATCTACTTGTTTGCTCGGGACTGGACTCTTACTCTCTCATTAAGTATGAAAAAAATAAATACTTAAAATTAATGCATTAGTTCGTAAACTTCGGGTAATAAGGAATTGCAAACGAAATCCTATATGGAATTCAGCAGACTTATATATTTTTTTCTTCTTCTTCAATGGAGCAACAGCCTCATAGTGTGCCAAGATCGTCTCCCTACTAGCAGATTTCGAGACTGGAGATGTTTTTCTTTTTACGGGATAGGGTAGTATGTACTACGCCCAACGTTCTACAGTCATATTATATCGGGACCTAATGTTTAAAGTGGATTCCGAACCACTTACGCTAATAGAGCTTAATTCAAGTGAAAAAAATAGTCTGATTTCAAAATGATTTTTATTTTATGGTTGTTATAATGAAAGAAACATCCATGACACAGGCGGGACTCGAACTCGAAATCTGTGATACTAAGTGCTAGAGTGCAAGCCACTCGGCCATCAGGCCTCAGTCTAATATGAAAGTAGAGAGGTGAACGTAGGACTGACAACCCCTCCGTAAAAAGAAAAACATCTCCTGCCTCGAAATCTGCCAGTAGTTAGACAGCCTTGGCCCACCATAGGGCTGTTGCGCCACTGGTGATGATGATGAATATTATTCATTTTTGAAATTCATTACTCATTACATTCATGAAATATCTTCGAAAGTTATACTTCATGAAAAATTCAAAATGAAATTTTGTAATTTTTTAATAAATCCATATGAATAGAATTCACAGTATATATATTTTTTGCTCTAATGCAGCTGACAATCACTTAGAAAATTGTCTGGGATGCCTTCAGACAAGCACTGCACATACGTTACTCGCTTATCACTACCCAGGAGGGGCGTGTAACTTGAAGATAAGCTACGGACGCGGAGTAACAATACCCACTCAACATTCTCCGATCCTGTTAAACAAGGGACCTACGGTTTAAAGGGGATTCCGAACCACTGAAAACATCCTTGACACCGCCGGGATATGAACGCCAGAGCGAAGCCTGCTCACCAAGGCGAGAAGATGGTGACCAATCACTAGCCTCACCGCGGTCGCCTGAAACCGAGCGCCGAAGAGACGTTTCGCTGTGAAGGGGTCGAAAAATTTTGTCGCTTGCCATTCAGGTCCTTTAGCCATTCAGGTCCTGAATTTACAGTATTAATACTTAAAAACAACTTATTAATTAAACAACACACAGAGTTTTAAAGCATGAAAAATCAATCAAAATCGACATACACCACTTTTACAATAATCTAAAATCTCGAATATGATATATCATATCACACAAAACTGACAAAAAGCTTTTTTTTTTAGACCTGTGTTCAGGTAAAAGATATACACAACCTTCTGACCCACATCTCGCATCTTCAATATAAAATGTATCTGTCAGAAGTGGGGGAAAAAATGTTCTTTTTGCTCTGTGATAAACAATGTAACTTATCTATCAACCTTGACCTTTAGATAGTCATTATTATCGTGCCCATATCTGTTAGAAGCCACAGAGGTTTGATATATGACTTCATATCGGACGTGGTTGCATTCCATGACCGCTGGGTCATTTATCTCCACTGGGTCATAGTGGACGGCAATGGATCTCGGCTTAATCTCTCTATCTAGCTGGACTCAAAAGAGCTGCCGGATAATATTTGCAGCAACGGAACTATTTTACAGTTCACGGTGGTTTGGATTAAATTTGGAAAGAGACTTTTAGTTTATATCAGTTTATGAATTCGTTTATTAGTTTAGAGAGTTAGATTACTGAAGTTTGGATACAACAGATGTAAGAGATTTTCGAATGTTTATAAAAAACAAATTTAATAATATAAAATAGAATTAAAAATTTAATATAATTTTATCTAATTTTTTAAAATCTTTTTATATTCTTTATTTTTTTTAATATTATTTTAAAATATTTATTATATGACTTTTTATAAACCGATAATTAAAAAATGTTCCTTTTTTTTTCTGTTACAAATTTTTATAAGCT
This sequence comes from Caerostris darwini, assembly GCA_021605075.1. Classification (NCBI taxonomy): domain Eukaryota; kingdom Metazoa; phylum Arthropoda; class Arachnida; order Araneae; family Araneidae; genus Caerostris; species Caerostris darwini. The sequence continues at coordinate 133,535 of BPLQ01014592.1, forward strand.
CCCTTTATAATATAGCGGCCCGGTGGCCAAGTGGCTAGTGCTCTGGACTTTGGTATCCCAGGCTTCCGGTTTGAATCCTGGGATGGCATGAATGTTTGTTAGTGGTTCGGACCTATAGTTTTCACTTTAAACAGTAGGTCCTGCCCTGTTTATCCCTCGTGTGCACGATATGACCGTAGAGCGACAAATCAGACCAAACCCCTTGCAATATAATGTTCATATGTGCTCTATAGTGAACGACAATAGATCTCGGCTTAATCTCTCTATCTAGCTGGACTCAAAAGAGAGACCGGATAATATTTACAGCACCGGATCTATTTTACAATTCACAGTGGTTTGGATTTATGAAGGATTATATTTGGAGATATAACTTTTAGTTTATATCAGTTTAGGAATTCGTTTATTAGTTTAGAGAGATATATTACTGAATTTTAGATAAAGGATTGTCAAATGTTTTGTAAAATAAATAAATTTAAATTTAATAATATACAAGTAATATAAAAAAAAAAATTAAAGTCAATTCATATTTTTTTTCACTCTATTGTAGAAAGTCCTTTATAAATAATTTTTATTCATTCTTTTAATTTTATCTGGCGCCATCTATTGGTAATATATGCAACTTAAATCTAAAAAAAAATAAAATTAATTAATTAAATTTAATGAATGAATTAATAGTTGAAAAAACTATATTAACATCCAGTGTCATCCACTACAAGTTCAAAAAAATGTATTTGAACTTCAGTGGAGGAATAAAAAATATTTTATGAACGATTGAAAATTTGAACAAGATAAAGGAAGATATTGAAACAAGATATTGAAGGAATTGAAAAATTAAATTAAAAATTAGATAAATATTCATAATAAAGTTTAAAAATTAGCTAAAAATTCATTAAAAAAATAAAATAAATATTCATAAATAATATTCATTATTCATAATAATATTTCAGAAAGGCCATATGAATGACCTTTTATGAACCTATAATTAAAAAGTTCCATTTATTTTCTGTCACAAATGTTATATAGAAGTCCCTTATAATGTAATGATGTTATGTGTATCAAGAATGCAGGACGGCCTAAATTTAAATCCGCTGAATGCATCTGTTGCAGTTACTGCTTTCAGAAAGGAGAAGACTTGATGGCATTTGTCATAAAGTTCCGTATACTCAATCATGTTGCCAGGTAGGGACGTCGTTGTATGTTCATAGTATACCAAAGTGGAGCATTAAGTCTATCAATATCCTCAATGTTGTCGACAGGTGTGGATATACCGGAATTTCTCTAATGCAGTGTGGTCAGTTAGGCATAAAATTTTCCCAAGAAAACAATTAATTCTCTTCTATATCTATGATATATATATGTACATATGCTGCCACGTGTAGGGCCTAAATGGCCAAATGGCTCTGGCGCTCGTATACACAAGTGGAGCACTAGGCTAAATGATATACAGGAAAAACCTAATTATTTTCTAATAACTGACTACATATATACCTGTACATTAAAACTAGCAGGTTAATTCCCTTCAGTATGCTAGATGTATACGTCAGCAATAAATCGTAGCGCTACAATCCAAACCAAACTGGATGAGTCTTAAAGATAATTGTACTGCATGCCAAAGTGTTACAGAGAAAATTCAGAAAATTTGCCCTAAGCAATCTGATTATCATTGAGATATACCTATGATGCGGCCTTAATCATTATCGAATCTCTTCGTTTCTGGACAAAGTTGCTGCTAGCAGATTCGAGCTTGCATGCTGATTCCCACTTGTAGTATAGATGCACAATTTACTGTTGAGTCTTAAGTTGGACTTGTTATTTTTCATGTAGCCTTTTAGCACCAAAAGGACCCCTTCTCTGGTCTTGAACTTTAAATGCATAGATATTTAAACATAAGCAGAGTTTGTTCTATTGTATCCTTGAATTTATCCATAACCAACAGAGAAGCCCTAGTACAAAAGTTTAAGCAAATCGATCACCAAATAATTACTGAAAAGGGACCTGAATGGCCAAGTGGCTAGCGCTCTGGCGCTCGGTACCACAGGTATCGGGTTCGAATCCCGGCGGCGACATGGGTGTTTGTAGTGGCTTGGAATCCACTTTAAACGGTAGGTCCCGGTCCTAACAGGATCGTAGAGCGTTGCTCGGGCATTATTACTCCGCGTCCGTGGCTTATCTTCAAGTTACACGCGCCCCCTGAATAGTGCAAAGTGAGTAACGTCGGTGCAGGCCTTATGGCATAAAAGATCACGGTCAATCTTGCCAGCTGCATTAGAAAAAAAAATGTTCGATAAATTCTTCCAAAAATATTCAAATTAAATTTTAAAACACTTTTATGTTGGCATTATTATTTTCACATATCAGGTTCTTAAATGAGATATTCTTCGATACTGGAAAGGAAAGTACGTAGCCAATTCAGCGTAGTAAAAGAATAGTTGACTTCTTCTCTGTACATTGGTAGGCTTCATGTACGTTTAATAGCCCACTTGGCATATAATGTAAGGGAGGATATCTATTTTCTGGAAAATTTCAGGGATAATTGCCCCGTTGCCCATCGGATAGGGAAAAATTCGGAAGACTCTTACTGAACTGATTGAATGTCGAATCAAAACGCTTATGAGAGTTGACTTAATTGACGTCGAGTTTGAACGAATACTCAGAGGGGGGAACCAGATTGAACCATTTGAACGAACAATCAGTGGGATGAATGAGATTGAACCATTTGAACAAATGCTCAGTGTGTAAAATGAGATTGAACCATCTGAACGAGCACTCAGAGGGGTGAGCGGTATCGAACCATTTGAACGAACGCTCAGAGGGATGATCGAGAGTGAACCATTTGAACGAGATAGACAAACTTATTAAATCAAATATATATATCTGTATAATCATCAAAACAAATGTAATTATTTTCTTTAATATAATAACTCCTCACAAAAAGTTTAATTTTCGCTTATAAATTAACTCTAAACTAATCAAATATAAGATGGATTGAACTAAAACTAATATATTTTACAAAATATATGGCTTCCAAATTCTTTGGGAAAAAAAAAACTACAGTAAACTTCAAATTTAACAACACGCAATTTTTCTTTCGATTCATTATCATGCACCTATCAAAATAAAAAAAAATAAAGTGTATTCCAAAGAAGGAGTAGTTTTGACTCTCAATATATATCGTACCATCAAATAACATGAGCCACAAATGCTAAGAACACCAAAAACTCATTTAAGAACTTTCACAATTCATTTGTCAAATAAAATGCTGCATATATTGTACGGAATAAATTAATGTCTTGTCAAACCAACTGTGGTCTTGTGTAATGCTATCGCCATCAATAAATGTTAACTGTACTTTTGCGTGTCTGTGCCATGGATGATGGGTTATGTATAATTTTTCTTTGATATTACTTCTTACCAAAGAGTCTAGGTAGCTCCATGTATTTGTATGTTAATCAATAAAATTGCATATAACCAAATTTCAAACTGTTATTGTATTGTCACTGTTGTAGGTCACATGATTCGTGATTCAATAGTAAAATCTATATGTCTGTAAGAAGACGAAGTCTGGAGTTGTATGGTAATTTACATTGAAATTAATGCTTTCGGACATTAGAAGATTCGATTTTGGTTGTGACTGTCAAACTTCCAAATTTTCCATTTTGCAGTTTTTCGCTTTGAAATATTTGAAATTCATTTTCTTCCTACCCATATGAAATATTATATCATCCAGACATTTTTATTATTCATACTTTCCGCTATAAACTTACTGTTACAGGCTCTTCTTCATTTTGAAGAAATTTGTTGCATTTCGAGAAGTTTTTCGTATTATAACTCTATTTTCTACTTATCCATATAAAGGATAAAACTTTTTTATATAAATGATATAGACTTTTCTTATATTCCAACATAAATACACAGTTGCTGATACTGCATTTTTTTTATAATTTTAGTGCATTTTCAGAAGCTTTCCATACATGTCCGTCTTCTATTTGCGGCCTCATGGCCAATTAGCTAGCGCTCTGGCCTATGGTGCTACAGGTTCAAATCTTGTCGGTGGCATGGATGTTTGTGAGTGGTTAGGAATCCATTTTAAAGTCTAATTAGCATAACGTGTTCAAAAGAGGACATTAGAGCTACAAACCAAACCGTCTTCTCTTTATCCACCCGAGTGGCTAGCGCCCTGGCGCTCGGTACTACAGGGTTCGAGTTCGAGTCCTGGTGGTGCCATGGATGTTTGTAGCTGTTCGGAATCCACTTTAAACTGTAGGTCCCGGTCTATTTAGCCCAAAGTACACACAAGATGACCGTAGTACAAACCAATCTCTTTATCCATATAGAAGTTTATGTCTTTGTGGACTTTTAAATTCCACAATAAATTCATAATTTAGGCCCTTTTTCAGACGTTTTCCATATTTTAAATCCTTCCTCTCTGTATCCTTATAGAACAGGGGTGGCCAACCCGCGGCCGGCCTTGAACATTTTCCCAGCCCGTGAGATTTATCACAGTTTTACAAAATATATTTATTTTATAATGGCCAAAATAGTAAAAACCAATATATTAAAAAAATACTTTATTTTTACATCCATATATTCAAAAATTAACTGTCGAAATGAGAACAAATTAATTTTGATTTTAAAATAGTATTCTTGCGAATATATGACAGATATTGACTGTTTTATTTATGAGTTTATAGTGATGAGTTCGCTGAATAATTAAATTATATTCTGCGAACTCAGGATGCACGCGTATCTTGGAACATCTAACATAACAGGTACTACGTTTCACTTTTGAGAAATCTGGCACAAAAGTTGTTAGCGTTGTTGTTGTTGTTAAAGTTATAAGTTGTTGTTGTTTGTTGTTGTTTCTTATCCCACTTGGCTGGCCAAGCCCACGAGCCCATAAGTACTCATGATTGAAGGGGAAGGAAACAGCTTCTGTTGTGATGGAGCACCCGTAGGTAGAAGCCTGACTTTTGCTCCGTGACGCTCTTACAGTCATGGGAGACCGGGACCTACGGCTTAAAGTGGATTCCGAACCACTACAAACATCCATGGCACCGCCGGGATTCGAACCCGAAACCTGTGGCACCGAGCGCTAGACACTCGGCCATTCAGGTCCCAACTTTGCCAACGGCACGCAGTGTTCCCAGGTGGTCACCCACCCAAGTACTGACCGCGCCCAATGATGCTTGACTTCGGTGATCTAACGAGAATCGGTATATTCAGCATGGTACGGCCGTTGGCATAAAGTTATAAGTTATACCTGCGAATCTTTTTTCTTCAAAATTGAAATTAGCCAAACAAAAAACACGCTGAAACATAACGGACGCTAACCTGCAACACCCATTACGATGTGCAAATACCCAAATTGAGATCGATTTGCAAAGGCGAAAGTGAAAAAGTGGAGAAGAAAATATCACACTAGTAAAATAAATATTTTTAATGATTTCGTTTGTTTTTATTTCACTTGTATTGATATATATTTTTTATATTTCATGTTTTAGTGTTCTATATTTCTTTACAATGGGCGTCAAGTATCATTATTATTATATTATCTATGTTTACATGCAAGAATAATAGTAAACACAATAATAATAACTCATTATGTTTCAATTTTTCACTCCAAAAAAATATCTATAGTGTCTAAAAATGTAACTAAATCTAATGTGAGGATATATAATTTTATTTGCGGTCCGCGAAGTTAAGATGCATTTTTAAAATGGCCCGCAAGATCATTTGCGTTGGCCACCCCTGTTATAGAAGATATATAAACTTCTATATTTCCATATCTTATATAGAAATTTTTCCATATCTTTCTTCCTATATTTCCAACTTCTGGACATTTTTACTTTTCAACATAATTACCATCCAGCATCCTAATTTTTAAAGTCAACTACTTCAATGGAATTCACCAGCGGACTCATCCTTAAAAATGTTTTTGCACGCCAACTGCGAGCATTACCATTGCGACACAATTCGTTTTTTTGTGATAATTTTAAGATATTTTTATCTTTTATCTTTGTATATCTAGGAATGAAGCCACGTGTGTGTATGTGTGTGTTATAGGGGTGGGGTCATTGTATTTCCGAGGAAAAGGTTAAAATCTAGGATCCTGTACCCTTTGTGCCAAACACATCGCCAAGTTGCCAAGTCGGTAAGTAAGCATAGAAATGAATGGGCCAGGTAGTTTGCGCGGTAAAATGATATTACGCCAAAATCCATTACTGTGTTGCCAAATCGCCAAGTAAACAGACAAAATGGTTGCCGAAGTTCGGTGTCATTGTAAAGTGCTATTTCGCCAAAATTTATAGCCAAACACTGCTTTTACGCCAACATTAGCAGCCAAATAGCTATTACGTCAAAGTTTATTCCTGAAAAGGCTTTGAAGCCAAAGTTTATCGCTTTAACGCCAAATATTATCTCTATCATTTATCGCTTTATAGCCATTTTTCACTAAGCAAATTTTGTTATATAACTTCTTTTAAGCCAAAAATGCTTTATCGCCAATATTTATCGCTTTATAGCCAAATTTTTCACTAAGTGAATCTTGTTTTTTGAGGCGCTTTTACGCCAAAAGTTGATGCTTTATCGCCAAATTTTTATCACTAAATTTTTTATCTCTGGAATACTTTTGCGCCAAATGAAACCGCTTTTACGCCGAAATTTAGCGCTATTATGCCAAAAAAAATGTATGTTTAAACAAAGATAATAATCTCTGTTAATTGTTAAAATTTCGATACGATAAAATTTCACCAAAGTTATTCGCCAATTCTTTTTTTTTTTTTTGTAATGTCAAAAAATAAGTCATGTTCTTTACGAAGCCGAATTCAAATGATAAATTAATATTAACAAAAGATAAAAAAGAAGAAAAAACTAGAGAATAACTTACCTTTTATTGTGGTATGTCCTTCCTCTGTGGTGGAAACAAACATTTTATTCCATCGGTGAAATCATAAAATATTTTGCGGATGTCACATTTGTGCTGGCGCCGCCACATGCACTCTGCCAGATAATTATAAAATGTTCCGGACACATTATTTTATTAATATTAATTTATTTTAATTATTAAAAATTTAAATTGTAACGTTAACTAATGTTCTAAAAAGCTAAAGCTTCAAATATTCCGAGCAAATTCTAATTACGGTTGTCACAAAATCCTAACTAAACGAACATCTTTAAAAAGGAAATTAATTATTTAAGAATAAAATATAAGTTATAAATAAAAAAATCGTTTTTCTTGTTTGTTTCTTACTTTCCTGAGTGGCAACTTCATAGATATTGTTTATGTTCTGAATCAGTGACCGACGTACGTTGTAAGAATAAGTTCGGAGTAATCAATAATTTATTGGAATACTTATTTTAAAAAATATATATTTCTGTTCTTATTTCCTGCAAATAAGAATTCTGCAAATAATAATATAATCACAATAACAATAAATAGTCATTATATTGTTTGGAAAATGAAGCTACGAATTCCTCTAATTATAGTATTGCAACCCTAAAGAAATTGGCGGAAAATTGGCGAAATATTCAGGGTTGCAAGATTGGCGACTTCCTCAGGGGTACAGTATCCTAGATTTTAACCGAGGAAAAAAGAGCATCGAGTTCGAAATCCAACATGCCAATTGAAAGCTTCAGTGTTTATACTTGATAAGACCTTACGCCGAAAGTTTTTCAAGTTGGCTCTAGCCGTAAGAAGATAAGAAAAGACAGCGAATTCCCAAATTCCTTCTTTTCTAATATTTCTTCGAATTCATTATGGTGATGTGTTGTTGCGGTGATCGAAGCTCTTATACATGATGCATTGGGAGACTACTCACAATATTGTTCATTATTTACTCTTTTTCACATTGTTCCTTATTTACACTTTTTTCACATTGCTCATTATTCACACTTTTTCACATTGTTCCTTATCTACACTTTTTTTTACATTGTTCCTTATTTACATTTTTTCATTGTTCCTTATTTACATTTTTTCACATTGTTCCTTATTTACACTTTTTTTCACATTGTTCATTATTTACTCTTTTTCACATTATTCCTTATCTACACTTTTTTTTACATTGTTCATTATTTACTCTTTTTCACATTATTCCTTATCTACACTTTTTTACATTGTTCCTTATTTACACTTTTTCACATTGTTCCTTATCTACACTTTTTTTCACATTGTTCATTATTTACTCTTTTTCACATTGTTCCTTATTTACAATTTTTTTTTTCACATTGTTCATTATTTACTCTTTTTCACATTGTTCCTTATCTACACTTTTTTTTACATTGTTCCTTATTTACACTTTTTCACATTGTTCCTTATCTACACTTTTTTCACATTGTTCATTATTTACTCTTTTTCACATTGTTCCTTATTTACACTTTTTTTCACATTGTTCATTATTCACACTTTTTCACATTATTCCTTATCTACACTTTTTTTTTTTCACATTGTTCCTTATTTACACTTTTTCACATTGTTCATTATTCACACTTTTTCACATTATTCCTTATCTACACTTTTTTTCACATTGTTCCTTATTTACACTTTTTCACATTGTTCATTATTTACACTTTTTTTCACATTGTTCATTATTTACACTTTTTCACGCGGTTCATTATTTTATTATTTACACTTACTAATTGTTAGTTGTTTCATTATTACACGTTATTGTTCATTGTTTCACTATTACACGTTAATGTTCATTGTTTCATTATTACATGTTATTGTTCATTGCTTCATTATTACACTTTATCGTTCATAGCTTCATTATTACACTTTAATGTTCATTGCCTACACTGCCACTTCTCTGCTGTCACAGCGGTTAGTCACCTCATTCCCATGTTTCTGGTATTCGAAAACAATACTACTGCAATACAATAGTTCTTATTTTCGATTTTAGTAGAAAATAGCTACAAATATCCTTCTTTAAATAAATAATCCATTATCTGTGATTATAAATACCAATATGAAGCAACAAAAAATGTATAACTCATTCAATCTCACTCATTTTAAAGTGACATTATATGCAAAAGTTGTTGGAACCAACGAAATTGGGTGATATAGTCAGTTAAACTCCTTACATTTATTTCTTCTGGCGAAGAAGCGTTTTAGACATGAGTAAATGTTTTACCAGTTAAGTCAAAGCCCTGAAAAGTCTCCCAAATAAATTAAAGATCCATGATACATAAAGGTACATTATATATATTTTTATATTATAATTATAGAGGTCTGTCGGCCGAGTGGTTAACGCTCTGACGCTCGGTACCACAGATTTCACGTTCGGGTCCCGGCGATGCCATGGATGTTTGTAGTGATTCAGAATCAACTTCGAACCGTAGATTCAGATCTAACAGGATCGTAGAGCTTTGCGGGGGCATTGTTACTTCGCTTCCGTAGCTAATCTTCAAGCTGCACACACCTCCTTGGTAATGCTAAGTCAGTAACGTCGGTGCGGCACTTGCCGTAAGGCATAAAATATAGGGGTCTAAGTATTTGCAACTGTATTAGAAAAAAATCTTTAAATATAAAAATTTTTAATTTTTTGGATGCGAGCTTCGTCAGTTGAGGTTGGTGGTCGACTCAACGCTTTCTCTGCCTTCTTTGAACTGTTTATACCACTTGTAAACATTCCTTTCCGATATAGGAATGCTATGAATGCTCATCGAATGACTTCTGCAAAATTCTATACGTTTCCGCAAACAAAATTGAATGCGAGTTCTTTGCTCAATGAATTCAGACATTTCAAAAATCATCGGAATCAGCTTTAGCGTCTCACAAAGCCAAGCGTAACTCAAACACTAATGAATACTTTGACGTCAAATTTCACACAGACGTCAGGGACAGTGACAGCGACCTAAAAAAAATGAAATTTCAAAAGCCCCGGAAATTTTAAATTGAAAATTGGTCTTTCTTTTTGGACAGAGTAGCATCTAATTCCGAAGCCACCTGAGTTTGTGTGTGGTGGTAAGAGTAGGGCAATTGAGTTTCCGATAAAAAAAAGAGCATCGAGTTCGAAATCCAACATGTGAATTGAAAGCGTCAGTGTTTATACCGGATAAGATAAGACATGATAAGATTATACTCCAGAAACTTTTCCAAGTTGGCTCTAACTAGCGGAAGATAAGAGTAGGCAGGAATCTTCAGTTTCCTCATTTGCTTATATTTGTTCGAATTTATTATGATAATATGTTGTTGCAGTGATCCAAGATCTTCTACATGATGCACTGTGAGGTTAATCACAGTACTGTTTGTTATTTACACTTTTTCACATTATTCATTGTTCATAATTTACACTTACTTATTGTTCAATATTTATGTTTACTTATTGTTCATTGTTTCATTATTACACTTTATTGTTCATTGCCTACACTGTCACTTCTCTCCTCCCATTGCGGCTAATCACCTCATTTTCATGTTTCCGGTATTCGGAAACAATAATTTTGCAAAACAATAGTACTTATTTTCGATCTTAGTAGAAAATAACGACAAATATTCATTTTTAAATTTATTCTTTTTGAAATAAATAATCCATTATTTTAATTGCAAATATCAAGACAAACAACAAAAAAAACATTCACAACAAAAAATTCACAACTCATTCAATTTCACACAGTTTTAGAGTAACATTATATGTAAGAGTTAATAAAATCATGGCTGGAAAAGTAAATATGTGTTCGTAAGATTGTTTTTTTTTTTTTAAATGAGCATATAAGAAACGTAGGCTTGGATATCTATTCTGCTTTATCTTTCTTTCTTAACGGGTTGTATATGAATACTACTGTGTCCAAAAAGTAAGAAACATTTTAATATAAATTCCCGGGGCTTACGGAATTTCAATTTTTTTTCTTTTTTAGGTTGCTGGCACTGTCCGTGACATCAGTGTGAAATGTGACGTCAAAATATTCATTAGTGTTACGCTTAGCTTGATGAGACGCTAAAACTGATTCCTGCGATTTGTGAAACGTCTGAATTAGTTGAGCAATGGACTTGCATTCAATTTTGTTTGCGGAAACGTATGGAATGTTTCAGAAGGCATTCGGTAAGCACTCCTATATCGGAAAGAAACGTTTAGAAGGGGTATAAACAGTTCAAAAAAGGCAGAGAACGTGTAGAAGGCGAAGAGCCCTCTGGTCGACCATCAACATCAACCGACGAAGCTCATGTCCAAAAAATTAAAGATTTGGTGCTTTCAAACCATCGATTTACAATTAGAGACCTTGTTGACAACGCTGGAATTTCAAAAGGATCGGTCCATTCCATTTTGGGCCACAAAACACTGAAGGGTACCCAAAACACTGAATACGCCAGCTCACACTGCATTGATTCTTCGTGACTTTTTTGCCAAAAATGAAACCCATATCGTTCCACAACGACCCTATTCACACCGACCAACGACCCCATTCCTGGGACACCGTTTTGATTCGATTGAAGAGATTCAACGTGAATCGCCGTGCGCTTTGAAGGCCATCCCTGCCGATGACTTATTAGCATGCATTGAGGATTGGGAGAAAAAAGTTGGCATAAGTGCATTATGTTCGGAGGGGATTACTTCGAAGGTGATGGAATAAATTTGGAAGAATAAATAAAGTGTTTTTGAAAAAAAAATAATTGGCCTTACTTTTGGCACAGTAGTAAGAAACGCAGGCTTGGATATCAATTCTGCTTTGTCTTTCTTTATTTTCGGGCTGTATATGAATAAATCACTTAATCCAAATGATGAAGTAATTTCTTTTACTGTAGTCAACTGGCAATATTTTGTTCGTTGATAGATTAGTATTTTAGATGATAAACACTAAATCCGAATCTAAATATTCTAATTTTTTTTTTTGCCATGTGATTTGAGAAAATAATTTTATAAGACACTTTATAGTTTTAATGACAAATGAGGGCTATAATCTAAAATGTAATCTCAAATATTCTAATAATAATAATAATTAATAAATAATTAATCTGAAAGTAAATAAATTAATTAATTGATTAAATATTTAAAATTAATTTCAAAAATTCTAATGTTAATATTCATAATCTAAATCTCAAATATTCCAGAATTTTTTTACCTTGGCATGTGATTTGAGAAAAAAATTTCATACGACACGTTATGGTATCAATGAAAATTGAGGGGAAAAAAGGTTTATACACTGCGGGAAAAAAGTAGAAGGACATTAGATTATTTTTGATAAATGAATAATGACGTATTTTTTAAACAATTAATTTATTCACAACGTTTTTACATGCAGATACCTGTATCTAGACAAAACAAAAAAGTATACAATTAAAAAAATGTATACTTAATAAAAAAATTGGTTTTGACGATCTCATGATCAGTGAAAAAAGTAGAAGGACACTTCTAAAAAAGAGGTGTACTATATAAATTAATATGGAATTCTTTTCCTGTTGGGTCGAATTACTTCGAAGATCCTATTTGGCATCGAACTGTATAAAGATTGAATTTTTGTTTGGCAAAAATTGTCCCATACAAAGTTTAATGATTTCTGCAGCTCAGCTACAGATTTAAACTGCTTTCCACCCTTGTAAACACGACATACAATCATTGCCCATATGTTCTCTACAATGTCGATATAAGGACTTTTAGCAGGCCAATGTAAAAGTCGAACATTGTTTGCTGCAAACCAATCTTTAACACCATTTGCAGTGTGAATTGATGCTCCATCTTGCTGAAAAATCCAGTCATCTCCTCCTAACTCAGTGCCATACGGGAGAAGATTTGAGTTTAGAGGCTGGATGTAGTCTGTATGGTTCTGTCTACCATTTAGAAAGACTAAACTTGTCCTGCCCCCATAGCCAACTGCTAACCATACCATTAAACCACCTCCTCCCATCTGTCGAGTAGAATAAGTCTCTTCTTCAATACCAAGACAGTGCCAATAGTACTGATAACCATCTGGACCATCCAAATTGATTTTTTTCTCATCGGAAAATATAACTGAGGTCCATTCTGAGCTCCAGGACATGTGGTCTTTAGCCCACTGCAGTCGGTTCTTCATGTGTCCTTCATTCCACCTCGGATGGTGCATCCGTTTTTTGAAGACGAACTTTTTTGAGCGTTTTATGTAGTTATAGACAGTTCTTTTGGTTACATGTGTAATTCTTGATTGAAATTGCGCCTTGCCGACACTTCCACCAGTCTTTTTGAGTTGACGAATGATTTTTCGTTGATCACGTTGGGTGAGTTTTTTTGGTCTTCCTGTCTTCTTTTTTCTTCTGTCACTTTCAGGGTTTCTTATGAAGTTCGAAACAGTATTAGGACTGATTCGTAGCTGCCGTGCAATCTCTCTCACACCTTTGCCTTCATTTTTATAGGCAACTATTTGGCCCTTCTGAAACTTACTTAAGGGTATTCCTCTGGGCATCCTAAAACCAATAAAAACTATGAATTTCTAGCTAAATATTTTATTCTTGTTAAAAAAGAATTAAAAGAGAAAAAAAACACTTACCTATAAACTTTCCAACAGCTTCTAAATAGATTTTTTGGATGTGTCCTTCTACTTTTTTCACACACCCAAAGTTATTAAGTATTGCATTCCTAAGTTAAAATGATGGTAAATAAAAAAATCTCATTTAACTTTCACTTAACGTAAATTAAAACTCTAACAAAACAACTCTCTATAAAAATCAGATCAAAAGCAGTAACATAAAAGCATATTGTACAAAAAAATGACTGTCCTTCTACTTTTTTCACACACTGTATATTATTTAATAATATGTGATAATGTAAAAATAACAAGTAAGCGTTGCTCACAAAGGGTATGTGCACAAAATATATACCTATATATATATATATATATATATATATTTGAAACATTAAATTTCTAAAAATTCCAGTAAAGAATTTTATTTGATGTATCTTGACGAAAAAAAAGGGACATTGCTTATTTCGAAACAGTATTAAAATAATTACAATTTTACAATATAATTTAACAAAAAAAAGGAATAATCACAAACGCTTTCGTGCAGACGATTTCATTTTTTTTTTTATCGTTTGAAAAAATTCATTTATTTATCGTCTGTCTTTAAAAACCAAATCCAATAGCCTAACAACTTAATCATATGAATGATTCTATATACTCTGCAATAATAAAAATGACATTTTAACAATTAATATTTTTTTTTAAATGTCAGTATTTATGAAATTTGACATTAAAGTATTCATGAACTATTTTTGCACGGGCAATTATAATTTAAGAAAATCAAATGACTAAAATATCCATATGATAATATTGCCTTAATCATCTACAACAAAATACAACGTTAATAGCTTAAATTTTTTTAACATTTTTAAATACTCGTATCCTTGAAAAATTATGAAATTATGAATTCTCGAATTGTGATCTCACAAACACAGCTCAAACACAACAACCAACTCGATACTGATATACGATGATGTTGGCAAGTTGCCAGGCAGTGAGAGGGGAAAGTATGCTTAGCAAGCAGCAGGTGCAAATATACTGCTTATCTTATCATGGTAACAAAACATGTAATGTAACAATAAAAATATTTTCATGTATTAACTCTAAAATGATTGGTTTTTAATACGCTTTTATTAGCTTCACCTGTATGTTTGTATGTTTGTATGTTTGTATGTTTGTATGTAACTCACTTTTTGGGCTCGATTTTGGGACTGATGGCGCCATCTACTGGCGAGTCAGTCAACTGATCCGCGATCGAATTGCGCTCTTCCTATTCGCCGAAAATTTCGGTGGCTAAAAAGAGGCGGATCTCAAAGGCATAGGAGTGCGATCATGTCGAATTGGCTCTTCCTATTGGCCGAAAATTTCGGTGGGTAAAAAGTATGTAAACTTAGCGGATAACCGGCCAAGTGGAAAACAAAGTAAAAACAATTATACTTTAAAAAAACTATAAAAAAAATATGCTTTTAGAGTTAATCAGACTAAAAAGTAAAAAATAAATTAATAGTTTAAAAAAACTAAAAAATACGCTTTTAGAGTTAATCAAACTAAAAAGTAAAAAATAATTGTTAACATAAGAATAAAATGACTGACGAGAAAATGAATGTCACTGTTCTAAAAGCGTGGGGTGCTTTGTATGACATTTTTAAACTAACTCTGCATTTCGGAATGAAACTAGTGAGAAATTATAACGATTGATATCGAGCACCCCACGATTTTAGAACAGTGACATTCCTTTTCTCGTCAGTCATTTTATTCTTAAGTTAACAATTATTTTTTACTTTTTAGTTTGATTAACTCTAAAAGCGTATTTTTTAGTTTTTTTAAACTATTAATTTATTTTTTAATTTCTTCTATTAGCTCACCCTCTTCCTATATATAAGTTGTTCAAATTTTCAATAGCTCATAAAATACCTTTTATTCATCCACTCAAGTTAAAATACATTTTTTTTAACTTGTTGTGGATGGCACTTGCTGCTAATACAGTTTTTTCAAATATTAATTCAGTAATTAAATTGAATTAATTAATTTTAGTTTTTTTTAGATTTAAGTTGCATCTATCTAACAATAGATGGCGCCAGATAAACTTTAAAAAAAATAATGAAAATTATTTATAAAGGACTTTCTGCAATAGAAGTGAAAAAAAAAAGTTGGAATTGACTTTAAAATTTTTTTTATTATACTTGTTCATAATAAACAATTATAGTAGAACAAACATAATGCTTGTCTTATCATGGTAACAAACCATATGATGCACCCACAAAAATAGCCTTACGTGTTAATACTACTGGGCCTGATGACCGAGTGACTAACGCCCTGGTGCTGGGCTGCCACAAGTTTCGGGTTCGAATCCCGGTGGTGTCATAACTGTTTGTAAGGATTCGGAATCCACTTTAGACTGTAGCTCCAGGTCTAATATGACTATTACTACTACTACTACTACTACTACTACACTTCTACACCATATCACATCACTGTGCCTAGAACTGATTTGTCCATTTACAGTTTGGGAATGATGTGGATGAGAAGTCTGATTTGGTTCTGTGACGCTCTACGGTCATATGAGACCGGGACCTATGGTTTAAAGTGGATTCCGAACCGCTATAGACATCCATGGCACCACTGGAATTTGAACTCGAAACCTGTGGTACTGAGCGCTAGCCAATTGCCCATCAATCCCCTAATAATATAATAATAATTTTGTTTTTGTTGGATCTAATATGACAGTAGAGCGTTGTGCGTAAGGCTGGCAACCCTACCCAGTAAAAAGAAAAACATTTGTCTTGAAATCTGCCAATAGGCAGACGAGATTGGCAACGATGGGGATGATGATGTGTTGTATGATAAAGTGATAACTTTATTCCATAATAAACAATTATACAGAAGCAAACATACTGATTGTCTTATGGTGGTTAATAATTTAACAACAAAAATAGTATTATGTATTAATTATTAAGCAATAACTTTATTCCATATTGAAGCCAACAAACTGAAAAATCACTTTTTTATACTCTAAATATAGTTCTCAATCACTAGTTTTGTGTAATATTTCAATACAAAATTCAATGCAAAAATAATAACAAAATTCAATAATAAAACCATTTTCTGTCAGCAATATACACAATTTTGTTTCAGAATTTATACGGATTGCTGCTTGAGTTTTTATAAAACATGCTCAAAGTCTTTTCGCAAAAAGGAGTTTTATATATTCAACAATGGACAATTATTTATTCAACTGCCATTTTTGAAGAGAGTAAATTATCTATAATCAGGACATCAAGCCAAAAAATAAATAAAAAATAATAATAATAATAATCTGTTCCAGTAACAGATTATTATTATTATTATTATTTTTTGACATAAACACATTATTTTTTTAGTCAATTTCCACTTGCTTCGTTCTTGTAAGTGACTTAAATAATTGAATTTCCATATCTTCCAGATCATTTGCACAGTTTTGTTAATGATTTTGCAATTATTTTAGTCTGTTAGTGTCCTGGGTTGTTATATCTAGTACAACAACATCATTAATTGGTTTACATACTGAAACATATAAACAAGTAATATAAAAAAAAAATTAAGTCAATTGCTACTTTTTTTTTTCACTCTATTGCTGGAAGTCCTTTATAAATAATTTTCATTCATTTTTTAAGTTTATCTGGCGCCGTCTATTGCCAGATATAAGCAACTTAAATCTAAAAAAACTAAAATGAATTAATTAAATTTAATTACTGAATTAATATTTGAAAAAAACTGTATTCACATCCAGTGTCATCCACTACAAGTTTAAAAAAATGTATTTGAACTTGAGTGGATGAATAAAAAGTATTTGATTAAAGATTGAAACTTTGAACAAGATATATATAGGGAGAGTGTGAGCTACTAGAAGGAATTGAAAAAAAATGTCTAGGAATCATTTTTAAATCATAGTTATCTGTAGACAATTGCGCCAAACGACAGAAATTAAAAATATTCGACTGGTATCACAATAGCTATAATTTATTTGAAAGTAATTCAGAAACGTCATTAAGGTATTTTTAAATGTTTTAACTCCGGCTTTCTGAAGGCCAATAAAATTCAAATTCCAAAAAAAATTCCATTTCATACTTTCAGAACTAAGGTGCCCGACTCGTGGCACAGTGGCAACGTGAGACCTGGTGAGCGATAGAGCTGAGATTAAATCTGCTGGCGGCTTGTTTGTTTTGTTTGTGACTAATCCTCAATGTCCTGCAGTGCGGGTCGGGCATCCCACAAGTCATCTACTCTTGGATGGAGGGAAAAGGGGCAGCTTCTGTTGTGATGGATCACACGTAGGTAGAAGTCTGACTTTGGCTCCGTGACGCTCTTACAGTCATAGGAGACCGGGACCTACGACCTAAAGTGGACTCCGAGCCCCTACAAACATCCATGGCTCCGCCGGGACTCCAATCCGAAACCTGTGGTTACCGAGCGCCAGAGCGCTAACCACTCAATCATTCAGGCCCCTGTGGCCCTCCGGCTTTGTTGTAGACACTGTTTCAAGTTCGATTCGATACTCGATGATGTTTTATGCTGTTCAGCACTTTGCCTCGTAAATCGGATTACCTAGTAGGAGTATTCCGGGTTTTCTCCTATACGAAACCCAAATGCGGGGTAGTTACCCTTAAAAGTCACCCTGGAACACATTCTCCTCCTTCTTCAGAGACACGGAGCCAAGACAGACTTCTACCTACGAGTGCTCCATCACAACGAACGCTGCGCACTCCTTTCCCTCCTTACGGGTTCTTGGACTTGGTCTAAATCAGGGATGGGCAAACTAAGGCCCGCGGATCAACTCCGGCCCGTGGATAGAATTTTAATTTACCGGTTTGTGGCAAATTATAAGAAATATATATTTATATATTATATATCCATCTCCTTTTCTACTTTGATAAAAATATTTTTTTCCTTCTTTTTTTTCAAAGGACTGATGATCTTTTTACTTTCTCTATTTTTGTTCTACAAAACATAAATCGACGGATATAGCAAGCACAGACAACTTTACATCGGTAAAGTGTTAAAAGCGGAAGTCCTTTGTTAGTTGTAGCTGTAAATTGGTGCTAACAAGTTAGAGTTTTACAAATCATTATCGAAAGTAAGTTTCCCACATTTAATATCTCACGCCCAGAAAATCAGTGCTATGTTTGCTTCATCTTATATATGCAAACAAGTGTTTTCAACTATGAACCTTAGAAAGAAGTAGACTGAAAGATGAGCATTTAGCCTCGTTTCTTAGAACCAGTACATCCCACTTCGAACCTCAATATAAGGAACTTTTAAAAATGAAAGCACAACTTCATTCCTCTCATTAACATATTTAAATTGTAATTCTTGTATATTGTTTTTAAAATTTTAGAAAAATTTGTCTTGGCCCGCGAAAATTTTTTTTTTCCGATTTTTGGCTCGCGACCGAAAAAGTTTGCCCATCCCTGGTCTAAATGTTGCTGTCTACCAAGTGGCATAAGAAAAAAAGAAATTCAGGTAGTGCACCAGATCTTTATGTCCATTAACCAATTAGTTTAACTTTTTCAGTTTGGTGTTGAAACCTACGGAATTGACGACATTGTCGCTAAACAATTTCTTACATTTATCTCTTCTGGAGAAGAAGCGTATCAGACCATTAGTAAATGACTTCGCGGTTAAGTCAAACTCTTGAAAAGTCTTTCAAATAAATTAAAGGTCCATGATATATGAAACTAATTAAATTGTTGTAGTTTAATAATGCAATATGTTTATGTAGTTTAATAATGCAATATGTAGTTTAATAATGTAGTTTAATGCAATATGTAGTTTAATAATGCAATTGTTGTAGTTTAATAATGCAGCTGGCAATCCAGAGGCAGTTAATCTTTATGCCATAAACAAGGGCTGCACTGCTATTACTCATTTAGCACTACACAGGTATCAAGTTTAGCTTGAAGATATCTACGAATGGTAGATATGACGTGACTAACACTACCTCACAACCCTGCAGTCATATAAGATATGGAACTTAGGCTTAAAGTGGATTCCGAACCCCAAACATCAATGGCAGGGCCAGGACTCAAACCCAAAACATGTGGTACCGAGCGCCGGAGCTCCAGCCACTCGGCCATCAGACCCCTAATAATATAATATTAATTTTGCTTTTGTTGGATCCTGCAAACGAGTAATGTAATAAATTTTATGTCTTCAACCCTTAAAAGATTCGAAAGAAGCATTTTTCTCAAGAGTACCAACTCAACTCTCAATTTTTAAAAGCATCTCTCAGAAAAACATAACTTTTTATACAATACGAGTTAAGGAAAATTTATAGATGAACTTCTGACATAGAATTCAATACGATATGAATTAAATCAGTAAAAAAGCATTTTTTGTCTATTAAATGAGTCATAAGAGTTGGCAACATGAAATTTATGCTTCAAGTTTATGGAAAGTGGTTGGCACCAGTTGATTCATGATGATTCATAAATAATTATAGAAAATATTTATGGAAGGTAACATTCGATAAAATCTTTGTTTTCAGTACTTAAGTATCGTCCATAAAGCTTCATATATATCATGTGTATATATTTATGTCCAAATGGAGGATATAAGTGATTCCAACAGAAAGCATTTAGAGTCGTAATTTTAGGGGAAGATAAAGTATGAAGACGAAGAGAAATAAAGAAGGTCACAGTGACAGTGAGAATAAAAATAAGGTTTGATATTTTTCTTTGTGGTAATAATTCATGTAGGAAAATACTTCAGTGGAAGCAAAAGGTTTATTCGGAATCAGAGGACTTGGTAGCTAACTGGTATTGATCAGTTTGCTATTAACTCACTTAAGACATGGATTATTTTAACATTCTCTAGAATAGTTGTCTTCAAACTTTCTGAATTCACGGAGAGTCTGAGAGTACAAAAACATTTAATAGAACTTGTTCTCCATAAAAAATAAATAAATAAATATTTATTATAATTATAATACATATTCTCTAAAAATTCCGGGGACACAAGAAAAAACATATATTTCTAACATTGCTTCATTTTTTATTGCAAAATAATATAAATATTTTGTTAGTTTGGATTGGGCAGATAGTAACATACCGCGGAACATAGTATACCGCAGCTCTAGAGTAGTTTTATGCATACACCAGAGAGTACGCAGAGTGATGATACATGGAGGTACGCTAAAGACGTAGTCACACAATAACTTACGAGTGTATGATCGTGTATCATGTAACAACGAGTTTCTCTCAAGGGCCGCTGTGTATGGTTTCAGTAGCGTCTGGGGAGCTCAACATAAATGCATCTAATCCAAAGCGCATATACACGAAGACTTATGGGAAGTAAAGCACTCACCTGTGGGGAAGATATGTTCAAGAAGAAACTGCCATAATCGTGTGCATGTGGTTTAAAGTGTGTATATGTATGATGCTGAGCTCCCTGGATGTTAGTGTCTAATATCATGTCCTGGCGGCTCATTAGTGGATAATATCATAACTGGGTCAGCTCAACAGTCTTGAGTAGTAACGTTGTAAGTTGAATTGCGGAGTAAAGTTGTTTGTTGAATCTGCTACAAACATATCGTTCTAGTAACGAATGATTTAGATGAAAGTTTCTAGCATTCGAAAATAGCAGTTACATTTGTGATCTCGTATATAATTATCGCTATTATTGACTTGAAATAACAGATAATTTCGAAACACATTTATAAAAAAGCATCTACTATTATTAGTGCTGTAAAATTATGGCTGTTAATAAATTAAACATATAAATAAAATAATAATATAAAATATCTTGCCTTCATAGTGTCTACAAACTATGGATGTAATTAGCTTGTGAATTATATGTTAAATCCTTAGTATTGTACAACTCGTGGTGTTATGTTAAATCCAACTTTTCAGCCACCAAATGGAAAAGATGAGCAATCTCCTTTAAAAGTGATTATATTAATTACAAGTGTTTCTAATTAGCGAATATATATATATATATTAATACATCGTGCGCTTTTTGTTACATAAAATATTTCAAGAACAGCCTACTGAACGGAAGACAGAAATGGGAGCTTGCCCCACATTTATAACATTATGAAGGAAAGCTGTAAAACAATCACCAGTTAATCTGAATGATTCTGCTGGACACTTACATATGTTAAAATAACCGCCATTGACTCTTTTCGTTTATAAAATTAGTGACTGCTATTTACACTGCCATCGGATTAGACCTCGCACTCTTGCTTACATTAACAATGTGCTTTATCGTTTAAGTTAAGTTAATTTTATTTCAATAAGTAGTTTGTTAAATACTTTCAATGCATTTTAAATGGTTTCGTTGAAAATGGCCGCAACATTCATTATAATAGGAAAATGATGTATGGTACTGTGATAATGCTAGAAAATATGTTTATGCAACTATTTAGAAAATGTGTATATGCATCTCACACGCTAACTGGTGGGAGTTTTCTGGATTTTCTCTCATATGTCACTCAAATATGGGGCATTTACTTGTTTACTACTCCTTATTTTCTGCTCCACTTTTTCTGCTTATTTACTACTCCTCGTAATCAATTTCCTATGGATGTTGGGTTGTAGGTGGTATATTACTGTCTAAAAAAGTAAGACCAGTTTTCAATTTAAATTTCCTGGGCGTATTGTATTTCAATTTTATTTCCCTTTTAGGTAGCTGGCACTGTCCTTGATATCTGTGTGAAATTTGACGTCAAAATATTCATTAGCGTTTGAGTTACGCTTGGCTTTGTGAGACGCTAAAACAGATTCTGGCGATTTTTGAAATGTCTCTTCAATCGACACAAAACGGTGTCTTTGATTTTAGGAGTGGTCTTTGAATTTTAGGGAATAGCCAAAAGTATCACGATGCTATACCAGGTGAATACAGTGGTTGTGGAACGATGGTTGTGGTGGTTGTGGATTTCATTTTTGGCGAAAAAGTCACGAAGAATCGATGTAGTTTGAGCTGGCGCATTCAGTGTTTTCGGTACCAATCAAGATTTGACGAGTTTGAGGCCCAAAACATCTTTTAAAAGGGAATTTTAAAATTCCAACATCAGCAGCAAGGTCTCTGATTGTAAATCGACAGTTTGCAAGCATCAAATCTTTAATTTTTTTGGACGTGAGATTCGTCGATTGCGGTTGATGGTCGACCAGAGGGCTCTACGTCTTCAACGCGTTCTCTGCCTTCTTTGAACTGTTTTTACCTCTTAGCATTTATTTCCAATATAGGAATGCTCACCAAATGCCTTCTGCAACATTCTATATGTTTCTTCAAAAAACATTAACGCAAATTCTTGCTCAATTAATTCAGACATTTCAAAAATAGCCGGAATCAGTTTTAGCGTCTCACAAAGCCAAGCGTAACTCAAACACGAATGAATATTTTGACGTCAAATTTCCCACAGATGTCAAGGACAGTGCCAATAACCTAAAAATGAAAAAAAAAATTGAAATACCATATGACCGGTAAATTTAAATTGAAAACTGGTCTTATTTTTTAGACACAGTAGTACATAACTGAAACAAAAAACTCATCTATATGCAGCAAAAAAAAAAAAAAAAAGTGATCTATGAGTGATGAAACTTACCCCTTCGTTACTAAAGGCAACCTGCGCAGCTAGAGCTCAGGTTTGAATCTACTATTGCCGGCGTTTAACATTATGATTAAAGCGTCTCGCATTATATTTTCTGTTATATGATATACAAATGCGGAGTAGTTGCCTCTATAACTCTACTCTATAGATCATACCCTTCCCTTATTACCCATTCGTTTGATGTCATAGAGTACCAGAGAAATTCATGAAACAACAATGCTGTGATTGTGTTATTTCTAATAAACATTGCATTGAAGATTTAATAATTGTACGAAGTTTTAGTGAATCATTATTTTTCTACTATACTGTGTAGTATTAATAAATCATAGGAGATTCCATATAATTTCAATAATTTATATTTATATTGTTTTTTATCACATTTCAACAAAAATATCTTTGGATAATCAATTATTTCAACCAAATTTTTTTTAAATAATAGATTTAATGACATAATTTTGTTTCGTTATCAGAATGATTTTCCTTATTTTAATGTATGTAATGTTTTCAAAGGTTTTTTTTTTTTTTTTTTCCCCCACCTCCTAAAGATTTAAATTTATTATTTAATAAAAACATAAAATTACTACGAACTTTTTTTTCGTGCTGCCATCTATTGGACTCTAATAGAAATAAAAGTACATTGGAGTAAAAATGATATCGCGTAAAGGTTCTGTGATATAATAATTTATGCCCAATTTCAATTATTTTCTAAAAAATTGGCTTGCTTAAATTAGAGTAGCAAGCCAATTTCTAGGTTTAAACTAACTTTTTTTCAGTAGGTTTAAACTTCACAAATTTATATCGTTTTTTTAAAATTTGATGTTAAAAAAAATTTTTTTTTTAGAAATGCAATTTTAGAAAAATGTATTATCACTTTCTTAATTATGGTTTGTTTCAAACTGTAAATAAAGTTTGTAATCCTTATAAATTTAAAGAGTGCTTCTTTTCTAACTAAAATTTGCTTTCTTTTAAGTTTATCTTATAAAAATGATTTATTTTCTAAGAAAAAAATTATTTTGTAAACTGAATTTTCATTGTTAATATTTATAAAGTTTTTTTAAATTTTAGTTTCGTTGAATTGGAAGAAACAAAATGTAATAAAAAAGGCTTAAAATAGTACTTGGAATAATTTTAAAGAAATAAATAGATATTTTAGATTATTCTTAAATGACAGTATATGTGTATGCATTTGTTGACCTCGTTATAAATATAATCGTTTTATGTGCATTTCAATAAGTCCATTGATGGCAGAAGAAAAGATTTTCTTTGAAAAGAACTTTGAATAGTAATTTCTATTATTTGTTAATCATATAAGAGAAAATCTGAAAAACTCCCACCGGATAGCCAGAGTACTCATGGTAGACACTTAAATACGTTGACATCAAACTTTCCATTTCAGCAGACAGTAATTTCATATCGTATAATCAGCGAAGTGAAGATTAACGTTAACATGCGAACGTTACCATATGTTGTGCGTTAACATCTCAAAAATAAAAAAATTTACAAAACAAAATGAGAGAAACTGGACAAAAATGTTCCATTTTAACAGGAAAAAAAAATTGAATTTATGATTTCAAAAATACTTATTTGATTAAAAGCAGAGAAAAAAATGTAATAATTTTTTTCCTGGCAAAAGTTAAGGTTACCTGGTACGAAGGTAACAAATAGATATAATTTTATGGTTTTAAAAGAGAAATAATAAGTGAAGAAACTAGACGAAAATGTTCTATTAACATGTGAAAAAATTAATTTGATTTCCTGATTTCAAAAATACGTAGTTAACTGAAAAAAGAGAAAAAGTTTAAATAATTTTTTTTCCTAGCAAAAAAATATTTCATTAATGTAAAAAACAAATAGATCTAATTTCATGATTTCAAAAAGGAGCAAAAAAAATATTACATTCTTTTAAGTCTAAATATGCCCACAAAATCAAAACACGTAATAGAAGTAAATTTCTTTTCTTAATATATTTCATTAATTAATATTGGAGAAATAAAATGCTTTAATAAGAAATTGTGTCAAATCTCTTTTTCTTCTAACTTCAAAATGCTTTTCAATTTTAAAATTAAGTAGAAAAAATAATGTTATTTTAGCATAATTTTTTGTAACAAAAAAAATAATTTCAGTAATTTTATAGATATTATTAGTAATTATTTAGCAATTTTTCAATTTTAAATAGTAAGAATAATTATACTAACTCATCTAAATATCCTATTTTTATAGTATCAAAAATATCTGATTGATGTTTTAAGTATATAATTTTTCATAGTAGAGTTCTCTTTAATTTTTCAATATCGTTTAAATATTTATTTTAGAATTATATGTGCTAAATTAATAAAAATAGTCAATGAAGCCAAAAAAAATTGTTTAAAAAAAAAATTTTTAAGAAATAATAATTGTTAATTTTTTTCCTGATCAATTTTAGAAAAATGCATAATTTTTTACCTAAAATGTTCTCACTTTGAAAGCAAGCCTCAAGTAATATTCCATTTTTTGTAGCATAATTTCATATTTATTTTATACATATAGCATGTATTATTGGAGGTTGAATAATAGTAAATGTATTGGATTTAAATTTCAGGTTCCTTTTTAATAAGCATTTTTTTTTTCAGTGTATTCGTGTTTTTTTTTGTTTTTTTTCCCCTCATGTCTAAACGATATAGAATGTATTTTAAAATGCGTCTATGAAAAATGTCTATGACTGTAAAAAAAAGTACTACGTTACTAATATTAGTATATTTTTCTCTCTTGACAAATTTTAAAATGACTTTTATTTTACAATAAAAGAGAATAAAATATTATATATTTTATACATATACATTGAAAATATTAAAAATAACGTTATTTTATAAGTTAAGGCTCCCTTAAATAGAAGAAATTAACATATCAGAAATTAAACTTTTTCCATGTATAAAACTTAGATGAATTTAGGAATAAATAAATAAAATATAAATAAATAATTCTTATTTTTTAAAATTTTTGAAACAGCAATGATCAATGTTGTGCTGCCATATATTAAAAAATGAAAATTAAATTTAATTAAATTACTTAAATTAAAGGTATAAAATTTAAAGAATTTAGGAAGAAATCAATAAAATATGAAACAAATAATTCTTATGTTTTAAAATTTATAAAACAATAATGATCAATGTTGTGCTGCCATCTATTTGTAAGAAATGAAAATTAAATTTAAGATTAAAATCAACAATAATTTTTATTTTATGCATACATACAAAAACTAAAATATGAATGTGTACTTATTCTAAATTAACTTATAGTTCTACTTTTAAGTTTTAAATAATAAAGAAATTTCGAGTTCAACACAAATATTTAAATAGAAAATATTTAAAAATATTTCTCAATTTTATTTATATAATATTTATATAAAAATAAATCAAAAGTGTAAATGTTTAAATTATTAATATACTTCTTGAATAATTTTTTTTTATATAATATTTTAACATTCTATTATATTGTAGAACTAAATTCATGTCTCTTAATAGTTTTTAAGTACTTGATAATAAAAAATGCTTTATTTCAAAAGTAGTCTTTGAAAAAAAGCATTATTGATAAAAATTGGGATGCTATTTATTAGTTATCTTTCTCTACTGAGAATTCATTTTCAAGGAAATTATTGGAAAAATGAATAAATGAGTTCCATTTTCCTTCTTTTAAATAATATAGGTACAATCTTGAAAGATAATTGAATTAATAAAATGTTGAATTGTTAAAATATAGCAGAGTTTATAAAAAGTTAATATTTTGATGGAAAACAATAAAATTTTAATACAAATAATAATATTTAATAAAATAATAATATTGTTATAGAAATTATATTTTACACAAAATATGTGACACACTCTATATCTGATCTGACACAAAATATGTGATATACAGTGGTACCTCGACATACGAGTGCCCCAACATACGAGTTTTTCGAGATACGAGCCGACGAGCAAGTGATTTTTTGCTTTTAGTTACGAGCGAAATTCGAGATACGAGTCCGGTTCGGTTCGGTTCGTTAGTAACACGCAGTCGCGCCATCACGATCAGTTAGCAGCGTGCTTCCGCTGTGATAAGTTGTGTAGTTGTGTTCGCGTTTTGTGTTGCGTTTACATTTACAGTTGTAGTTCGTTTATTTTTATAACCATGGATCGGAAAAAAAGTTTGTAAAAAGTCAAGTGCTAAGAAAAAGATGATGAGTATTGAATTAAAACGTGAAATTATAGAAAAACATGAGCAAGGTGTTCGAGTTGTTGACTTGTCGAGGCAGTATGGCCGTAGTACGTCCATGATATGTTCTGTGCTTAAACGGAAGGAGTCGATAAAGAGTGTAACGCCGGCTAAGGGCCTTACGATAATTTCCAAGCTGCGAACCACCCTTCATGAAAATATGGAGAAACTGCTGATGGTGTGGGTGACAGAAAAGCAGCTCCAAGGAGATACCTTGACGCAGACCATCATTTGCGAGAAGGCAAGAGCGATCTACGGAGATTTGCTGAAGCAAACCCCGCAGACTTCCATCGACGAGGCATCCGAAGAGTCATTTAAAGCCAGCCGGGGCTGGTTTGAGAATTTTAAAAGAGGAGCGGTATTCACTCCGTTGTCAGACATGGTGAGGCAGCAAGTTCAGATATGAAGGCAGCTGAGGATTACATTAAAACATTTTCCGATCTAATAAAAGCCCAAGGATACATCTCTCAGCAAGTCTTCAACTGTGATGAGACAGGGCTGTTCTGGAAAAAGATGCCGAATAGAACATATATAACGGCAGAGGAGAAGATGATGCCAGGCCACAAACCTATGAAGGACAGATTGACTCTAGCACTGTGCGCCAATGCGAGTGGCGACTGCAAGATCAAGCCTCTGCTCGTGTACCATTCGGAAAACCCCAGAGCATTTAAATCACATAAGATTTTGAAAGAAAAACTGCAAGTTATGTGGAGGTCGAACCCGAAGGCATGGGTCACCAGGAAGTTCTTTGTGGAGTGGGTAAACCTGGTTTTCGGCCCTACTGTTAAGAAATATCTACAGGAAAATAACCTACCTGTGCAAGCCCTTCTCATCCTCGACAATGCCCCTGCTCATCCACCAAACCTCGAAGATGACATCCTCGAGGAGTTAAAATTCATAAAGGTTCTCTACTTACCACCCAACACCACTCCTATCCTGCAGCCCATGGATCAGCAAGTGATTTCTAATTTTAAAAAACTATACACCAAGCATCTGTTTCGGCGCTGCTTTGAAGTGACGGAGAGCACAAACCTCACCCTTCGAGAGTTCTGGAAGGACCACTTTAATATAGCGATTTGCCTACAAATTATTGATCAGGCCTGGTTGGGAGTTACAACGAAGACCTTGACCTCTGCATGGAAAAAGCTGTGGCCTGAAGCTGTAGCTGAAAGGATCTATGAAGAATTGGAACCCGGTGTTTCAGTAGAAGAGGAGATTGTATCTCTGGGGAAATCCATGGGTCTAGAGGTGGAAGAGAGAGACGTGAACGAGCTCATCGAGGAGTACACCCAGGAACTGACGACTGAGGAGATACAAGAGTTACAGTCACAGCAGCATACTGAGGTTATGCAAGAAATTGGTTTTGAGGAGTCAGAGGAGGAGGTTATTTCTACAAGTGAGATAAAGGAGATCTTAGGAATGTGGGAGAGTGTTTCACAGTTCGTGGAAAAAAAAACACCCAGAAAAAGTTGCAACAGGTCGTGCATCTGACCTTTTAATGACACTTGCCTAACTCATTTCCGGAACATTCTGAGAGGGAGGAAGAAACAAACCTCCTTGGACATGTTTTTTTCTAAACGGCCTACAGGTGAAAGCGAGAAAATGTAGCGAAAAAGGCAAAGACCAGTGAGGATATCTAATTTATTTCTTTACATTCTCTTTTTGTTTTTGTGCAATAAATATTTGATATTTATAAATACGTTTTTATTATTCAAAACCACGTAACAAAAATAACTGGGGTGACATTTTGGAGGTTGGAACGGATTAATGGTAGTTCAATTGTTTTGTATGGGGAAATTTGCTTCGAGATACGAGTAATTCAAGATACGAGCAAGGTTGCGGAACGAATTAAACTCGTATGTCGAGGTACCTATAAATATATATATATATATATATATAAATATATATATATATATATATATATATATATATATATATATAATATAAATATATACATATATATATATATATATATAAATATATATATATTAGTTTTGAAAGAAGTTTTTCGTTGAATCCAATGTAATATTAAGATCTTCAATATCTAGATATACGAATAAATAAACATAAGGCCTTCAAGTAAAATAGTTCGTTTTAAAAACTTATTTTTAATTGCCTTTATTTACTTAAAAACATTTTTTTATGAATGTATTTTTGTTTTATGAAAATATATTATATTATAACATATTTCAAATGACAGTTTTTTTTTGGTTTTTTTGTAGATATTGGAAATGCAAAACATTATAAAAAAAAGTAAATTCATTGAATTCAATTTTAAGTATTGTTATTTTTAAACGCATTCTGCAAATGCATGGCATGTTAAGTGCTTAGATTTCAACAATTATATATAAACTTAAGATCTAAATTTTCTAACAAAATTTTAAATGCTTCATTAAAATTGCTTCATTTTCTGCCTTTCACATATTTTCTTAAATAAAACTTAAATAAAAAATGAAATTAATATTTGTCAAACACCAGAGCAATTACATGGAAAAAAGAAGGATTTTGCATACTTATTTCATTAAATTGAATTTTTATTGTGTTTTAAGTGTTTTAATTAATTTTGTTTTATAAAATATCTAATTATTCCTCATTTTATAATTATTTTCCTTCATTAATCTGTTTATTTATTCTATTGCAGTAAACTTGAAGTTTCAACTCTTTGGAATAGATTCTCTGAAGTTTTATTAATAAGAAAGTTAATAAAGACTTCAAAATTTTTCTGTAAACCAATCATTGTAAAACTATACTTTCTAATTATTCTTCAAGAATTATTTAAAAATGACCTTTATAATGATAGTGAATAATCATGCGTATTGGAATAATTACATTAACATTTTGCTACTTGTCTTCTATAAAATGAAATTATTATCCATTTAAAGAGAGTTTGGCTTAAATTATTGATATTTAAAAATAAAAAGCGATTTTTCTTCAGACAGATAAATATTAGATATTACGACGAATTTATATAAATAATTTGTAAACTGTCAATTCGTTAGTAACATTTAAAAGAAAAAAAGTTTGATATGTTATCTTTTTTTCTCTAGTTTTATATTGTTTGTCTGAATGTAAAAATTATCATTACAGAACAATTCCTGTAAATAAAATTAATCAATCTGATTTTTAAATTTCCTTTATCTTTTCCTATAACTTTTCAAGTAAAAATGTTTTTAGTTTAAGTTATAAATGTTGTTTTATTAATCTTGTCTTCTTAGTTTAATGATTTATTGTAGTGTCGCCATCTATGAATGTAGAATTGAGTATAACTTTATGTAAGAATTGTAGAATAAGTACTAACTTTTATTTGTATTGTGCCGCCATCTGTGGATTGAATTTAGAATTTAGTTGATTTTTCTAAAAAGGGTAAGAGAAGAAACATTTAAAACTACAGAATATTCCACTTATTTATCTATTTTTTATGTATTATTTATTCATTTGAGTAATTATCGATATTTATTAGTTAACTGTTACATTAAGATATATATATATATATATATATATATATATATATATATATATATATATATATATATATATATATATATATATATATATATATATATATATATATATATATATATATATATATATATATATATATACACATGTATATGTGCCAACGGCCGTACCATGCTGAATATACCGGTTCTCGTTAGATCACCGAAGTTAAGCATCATTGGGCGCGGTCAGTACTTGGGTGGGTGACCACCTGGGAACACTGCGTGCCGTTGGCAAATTTGGCACCTGAATAGCCGAGTGTCTAGCGCTCTGGCGCTCGGGGCCACAGGTTTCGGGTTCGAATCCCGGCGGTGCCATGGATGTTTGTAGTGGTTCTGAATCCACTTTAAGCCGTAGGTCCCGGTCTTCTATGACTGTAAGAGCGTCACGGAGCAAAAGTCAGGCTTCTACCTACGGGTGCTCCATCACAACAGAAGCTGCTTCCTTCCACTTCAATCATGAGTCCATATGGGCTCGTGGGCTTGGCCAGCCAAGTGGGATAAGAAACAACAACAACATATATGTATATATATACATGTATATATATGTATACATATAATATATATATAGAGAGAGATATATATATACATATCTATGTTAACTGCAAAAATAATTTAACTTTAACGTATCGTTGTATTTTTATGATGTATTTTTAAAAAATAGAACTGTTTGTGCTAAAATAATCAATAGTTCAATTGATATTTTTACTCCTCAGTTTCAGTTGGTATTCTTCAGTACGAAGATTTAAAAAAAAATTTTTTTTTAAAAACCACCATATTCTTTAATATATCTAAATCTTTTCAATGTCAAACATTTAATACCTGAAATGGGAAGAAAATATTATAAATGAAACATGGTACACTATAACTACAGAAATTTTAAATATATTTAAGGAATCAACTAAGGTAGTGATTCCCAAATTTTACTCTCGCAATTTTATTCACTCCCACCCATTAAAAAGAAAAAGAAAAATGGCATGTTACGGCCCTTCATCTGTAAGGCCGTATCATCTAAGTAGAGAATATTGGTCAAGGATTTCGTCTCTATAAAATTAATCAGTCTATAAAATTTATCATCAACAGTGCTCTTTAAAATGATATACATGTCAGTGCAGTTTTCCAAAGGAACACCTGCCCACCTTCATACAAACACAAAATTTATCGATTTCATGGTTAAAACTGAGAAAATAGATTATTCCTGGTTACTACGAAATCAAAAACATTCCTAAATTATTTGCAAAAGTAATCTGTAATCCTCTTTAAAGAGTGCAAATCGAATCCTATTGATTTGAAGGAAATTTGATTTGGTGCTGTGACTAATCCTCAGTGTCCTGCAGTGCGGGACGGACATACCATGAGTGATCTACTCATGGATGGAGGAAAGGGGCAGCTTCTGTTGTGGTGGAGCACCCGTAGGTAGAAGTCTGACTTTGGCTCCGTGACGCTCTTACAGTCATAGGAGACCGGGACCTACGGCTTAAAGTGGATTCCGAACCACTACAAACATCCCTGGCACCACCGGGACACAAACCCGAAACCTGGGGTACCGAGCGCCAGAGCTCTAGCCACTCGACCATTCAGGGCTGGAAATTTGATTTGAGGAGTTTAATTGAACTACTATTGATATGTGTGTGTAACTAATTAAAATGTAAATTGTGTGGTGTAGTATTAGAGCTTCACACATTGTTGCACGTCTGGCATAAAACCCTCATTCGTGAAACCCTCACAATTATTCTAGGTGCCAATTTTCCAGTCGTTCCTATATGAGAATATCTGAATTTGACTCTTGTAGCCATTTTGGGTTCACTTCTGCCCTTGCGGTCCTATGCAGCATTCGTAGCATCTCAGTTGCACCTTCTACAGTAAATAAATATATAAGAGGTCACATTCAGCCATTTTATTAATATTGTAACAATTTTTTTTAGGAGGTCTGGATTCTACATTTGCAAGATGTTGTTGGCGAATGACTTAGGTAAAATGTTTGACATTATATATATACATATATACATATATATATATATATATTGTACAATTTTTTCTCATGGGAAGAGTTTGGAAGTAAACCCAGCAGAGAGGAATGTACGTTATTTGGCAAATATATAATAAACCCATCACTCAAATTTTACAGCATACGAGCTTTATTGTGGGTAGTTATATTACATGCAATTAGAGTTTTTTACTAATGAGAACTGCCTGTCACTCAAATCTCAGGCCAGATATTCGGTATCATGTATAATGAGATGCAGGAAATTATCAAATGTATGTGCGACTTGCACAAGTTGAAACAATTATAGATTGAACGTGAACTATACCATGAGTGGTTCCATCGTGATGGATGATAGACCAGGAGTTTGTCTACTCCAATGAGAAGTGAGTGACGCTTGACGGATTGTCTTAAAAGGAAATTTTTGGGGGAGAAGGGAGAGAGTTCTCCGACGATTTGACCAGAAGTGTGGTTTTTCTTTTGTTCTCTGAAGTGACTGAATATGTCGAATTTTCCGCCTGTTCACAAAGTGAGCCTCTTGTGGTTTCTTGTATCATGCCGAGTGATAATTAAGGTCTGCTGCAGACCAGTGCATTAGATTCGTCGTAGACTCGAGAACTCTGAAACTCTTCGAACGAGCTGCACTTGTGTGTCTAATTTATATCCATAATTTTCATTTTTTATAAATAGAGTTTTATATATATATAACAGGTGGACACATAGATGGCGCTACTAGTATTAAATCCATATAATTTTTAGTTATCCCTCACCTTCAAAAGTCACGTGTGTAAATTTGACAGCTGTTGCACTATTAGTATGTGAGTTACAGCATTTTTAGTGTTCATCACGTGCAGTCCACTCGGCTGACTGTCGATTGGACTCCGGTGTGAAATGATGGAGCCATGGTTTATCCATTGTTACATATCGACGTAAAAATTCGGGTTTATTACAATTGAACAGCACCAAACACTGCTTAGAATCATCAATTCGTTGTTGTTTTGGGTCGATTGTGAGCTCGCGCGGCACCCACTTTGAACAGAGCTTTCGCATATCCAAATATTCATTCCCGATATGTCCAACAACATGTTCCTTTGATATCTTTAGGGTCTCAGCTATCTCAATCAACTTCACTTTACGGTTATCAGAAATTATTTTGTGGATGCCTTAAGGCAAGAGCTGCACAGACGTTACTCAGTTTGCATTACCCAGGGGGCGCGTGTAACTTGAAGATAAGCCACGGACGTGGAATAACAATGCCCCCGCAATGCTCTACGATCTTATTAGACCGGGACCTACTTTTTAAAGTGGATCCCGAACCACTACAAACAACCATGGCACCGCCGGGACTCAAACCCGAAACCTGTGGTACCGAGCGCCAGAGCGCTAGCCACTCGGCCATTCAGGCCCGCTTTAGTTCATTGTAAAAGTAGTATCATGCACTTCGTATGTATTTACGAATTTCTGCGTAAAGCTTCAAGAAGTAGTACCATTCAGTTCTCATCAGAAACTTTTAGTTATTGTAAAATTAATACTATGTAGTTCGATCAAGAAATATGTTCAATTTGAAATGCAAAAAATAATACGAGAGGATTGTATGTAATGTATGTACCTCAAGTATCTTTTATGTTGCACAAATATTGTTTGATAAAAGATAACTATTTCCGCATAAAGCTTCAGCGAATAGTAATATTCATTTCTTTTCAGTAACTTTTAGTTTATTGTTTAAATTATATTATACTTCCTTCAAAAGTAGATTCAAGAATATATTAAAATTATAATTCAAGATGATTAAAGATTCAGTGAGTAGTAACATTCAATTCTCTTCAGTAACTTTTAGTTTATAGTAAAATTAATACTACGTAGATAGTTCAAGAAGTATGTTCATATAACAATTCAAATTATAATTAAAGAGGATTAATGCTTCAGGGAGTAGTAACATTCAATTCTCTTCTGTGGCATTTAGTTTATTGTAAAATTAATACTATACTTCCGACAAGAAATACGTCCAAGTAGAAGTTCAAGTTATAATTCAATATAATTAAAGATTCAGGGAGTAGTAACTTCAACAAATTAATATTTTCAAAAAACAAAGAATAATTATTCAACATTACAAACTTAACTATCTCTTGAATTATCTGTTATATAACGCATTGTATAATTTTGGGGTTAAATTACTATTTAAAGTTTGATAAATCCATGCATAAAAACTGCTAATTAGATTTATGATAAAGAAATTTCGAGTTTTGTTCGACTAAAATTCAATGAAATTAAATTAATTAAATTCTAATTAGAAATAATTAATTATTTCAACGAACTAATTTTTGATAGTTCTTGTCAGATATTTTTAAAATAAGAACTATTTTGCATACTATCTTGGTAGAAGATATCTAAAAATCATTTGAAAAAAGCAATTTCAGTTCACAAAAACATTTTAAAAGCATATGAAAACAAGATTAAATGTATTCAGAATGGTAAATAGTCAGGATATTTAATCTATATTTGATGTTCAATGTTTTAAAACGTTTCAAAATCCTCTGGAACTTTGGCTGAAGTGATAATATCTAAACATGTGATAAAAAAACAAAATTCTTCCCACGATTACAAAGCAGATTTCTTGAATTTGTTTTATCTCAAAACCAAGTAACAATATTATTATTTTTTTGAAGTCGGATTATACTTTGATAATAAAAGGATGAAACGTGTTGGAATTCACGTGAATGATAAGTTCTTATCAAATCGAACGTTAGGAAACTGCTTATATCACGTTTGGTTAAAAGTATTTGGATCAATATGACCTTCGTTCACGTGTTTCTGAGGAATTGTTTTCTGTTGCACGTGAATAACAGACGCATGATAAGCATTTTTTTAACAGCTTTGTAACCTTGTTACAACAGAAAGGTCAAGAGATTTTCAGGTAAAAAATCGTTTACTATCTGTATCTTGCATTGACAAACTTCTATGATTCTTTAGACTGTCTGACTAAAAGATAATTACGTAACACACACACAAAACAATTATTGCTGTTCATTCAGTTGTGTTGTTGCTAAGCACCAAAGTCCCAGCACAGCTAGATAAAGTCCATTAAATTGGTAACCCTAATGAAGTCCGAAACAAGAACGTTGCAAAAAAAAAAAAAAAAAAAAAAAAAAGGGCCAAGCGATTTTCAAGTAATAATTATGTACTATCTGTTTCTTACATAGGCAAACTTATAAGATTCTTTAGACTTTCTGACTAAAAGATAATTACGTAACACACACACAAAACAATTCTTGCTGCTCATTCAGTTGTGTTGTTGCTAAGCACCAAAGTCCCAGCACAGCTAGATAAAGTCCATTAAATTGGTAACCCTAATGAAGTCCGAAACAAAAACGTTGCAAAAAAAAAAAAAAAAAAAAAAGGCCAAGCGATCTTCAAGTAATAATTGTGTACTATCTGTTTCTTACATAAGCAAACTTATAAGATTCTTTAGACTGTCTGACTAAAAGATAATTACGTAACACGAAAAAAAAATTCGTGATATTCTTTCACTTGTGTTGTTGTTAATCACCAAAAGTCTCAACAGATCTAAATTAAGTCCATTAAATTAGTAAATATGATAAGTCCAAAACAAGAATGTTGCAAAAAAAAAAAAAAAAAAGAGCAAGCGATTGTCAGCTAAAATATTGTTTATTATCTGTATTGCAAAATGGTACATTGGTTACAGTTACATTAGTAAACTTTTCATTTTTTAAACCGTTTGAATAAAAGATAATTACACAACATGAAAAATAAAATTATTGATATTAATTCAGTTGTGCTGTTGCAAGTTTCCAAAATTCCAGCAGAGCTAGATCAAGTGTCCCCTAAATCGATTACTCTGATAAAGTCCAAAACAAGCATTTTGCAAAAAAAATAAATAAAAAAAAGCAAGAGATTTTCAGGTAAAAAATTGTTTACTGTCTGTATCTTACATCGGCAAACTTATTCGATGCTTTAAACTGTCTGACAAAAAGACAATTCCGCAACACGCAAAAAAAACATTTCTTGATATTAATTCAGTTGTGTTGTTGCAAATCTGCAAAATTCCAGCAGATCTAGATCAAGTTCATTAAATTGGTAACTTTGACAAAGTCCTGAACAAGCAACGGCGGGGTAAAAAGATCCTGTTTGGACAGCCCCAAACAGCCAAGAACAGGGGCGGGAAAGGCCTGGGCATTATGGCACCTGACGCAAATTGGGTAGGTTGAATAAGACAGATCTAGATCTAGATCAAGTCCATTAAATTGGTAACTCTGAAAAAGTACAAAACAAAAATGTTGCGGAAAAAAGGGCAAGCGACTTTCAAGTAATAATTGTTTACTGTCTGTATCTTACATTGGCAAACTTGTAAGAATCTTTACATAGTCTGATTAAAATATAATTACACAACTCGAAAAAATAAAATTCTTGATATTCATTCAGTGTTGTTGCAAATCCCCAAAATTCTAGCAGAGCTAGATCAAGTCCACTAAATTGATAACTCTGATAAAGACCAAAGCAAGCATTTTGAAAAAAAAAATGGCAAAGAGATTTTCAGTAAGTTGTGTTGTTGCTAAGCTACAAAGTCCCAGCAGAGCTAGATCAAATCTATTAAATTGGTAACTCTGACAAAGCACAAACAAGAATGTTGCGAAAAAAAGGCCAACAATCTTCAAGTAATAATTGTTTACTGTCTATATCTTACATTGGCAAACTTGTAAGAATCTTTACATAGTCTGATTAAAATATAATTACACAACATAAAAAAATAAAAATCTTGATATTCATTCATTTGTGTTGTGGCAAATCTCCAAAATTCAAGCAGAGCTTGATCAAGTTCATTAAATTGGTAACTCTGATAAAGTCCAAAATAAGCATTTTGAAAAAAAAAAATGGCAAAGTGATTTTCAGTAAGTTGTGTTGTTGCTAAGCTCCAAAGTCCCAGCAGATCTAGATCAAGTTAATTAAATTGGTGATTCTGATAAAGTACAAAACAAGAATGTTGCGAAAAAAAGGGCAAGCAATTTTCAAGTAATAATTGTTTACTATATCTTACATTGGCAAACTTATAATTATCTTTAAATAGTCTGAATAAAAGATAATTACACAACACGAAAAATAAAATTCTTGATATTCATTCACTTGTGTTGTAGCAAATCTCCGAAATTCCAGCAGAGCTTCATCAAGTTCATTAAATTAGTAACTCTGATAAAGTCCAAAATAAGCATGTTGAAAAAAAAAAAAGGTCAAGAGATTTTCAGGTAAAAAATTGTTTACTATCGGTATCATATATCGACAAAATTCTATGATTCTTTAAACTGTCTGACTAAAAGATAATTAAGTAACACGAAAAATAAATGTCTTGATATTCAATTAGTTGTGTTGTTGCTAAGCTCCAGAGTTAGATCAAGTCGCTTAGTCAAGTTACTCAAAACCGCTACTTTAGGAAGTTAAATATAACAACCAAATTTGATGATATTGTGGTCGTAAACCTCAACAGTAACATATAATCAACAGCAGATATGACATATAAGTAGTGACAAACTTTAAGTTTAATGTTCAATACTAAAAAACACGAAAAAAAAATATATTTTTAAAATTAAAATTAAAATAATTCTATGTGTAAAATATGCACAACTCTAATGATTTTAAATGAAATTTATTTATTTATTTTCTCTATGAATTTTTTACTCATAACACACTAATATTGTTACACAAGTATTACTTATATAACAACTTTTATTACTTGTATAACAACTTTTATTACATGTATAACAACTTATAAGTATGTCATAAGTTATAAGTTGGTTCTAAATCACAACGGTAACATGCAACCCACAGCAGATATGAAT
Source organism: Caerostris darwini (assembly GCA_021605075.1). Lineage (NCBI taxonomy): Eukaryota > Metazoa > Arthropoda > Arachnida > Araneae > Araneidae > Caerostris > Caerostris darwini. The sequence goes on from BPLQ01014592.1 coordinate 172,103, forward strand.
ATCAGGAGTGGCAAGCTTTAAGTTTAATGTTGAGTGCTAGAAAACTTAAAAATGAAGTATTGCAGTTTTACACATAGATATATTTTAAAATTAAAAGAAATTTTAAAATATTATGTGCAAATCTGTTCAACTCTAACGTTTTTAAATGCAAATTTATTTATTTTTGTATATTTTTTTAATATTTTACTCATAACAAACTAACATTTTTATACAAGTATTACTCAAATTGAGCTTAAAAACCGGCATAAATCTACATTTAACGTTATTTTTTCACTCTTTGTGCTTCTGTATATTCTATAAAAAAAAATATACCACTAAATGTTAAATGGAGAAGATCTAATTTAAGAGTCTATGGGGTATAGAATGAAAGTAAAATAAAGCGCAAATCAAGCACATTTCAGAATCCGCTGAACTTAACGTTCACTGGTGCTTGAAAAAAGACCAATTTTCTCCGCACTTGGCTGAGAAATACGCCGTCGTACTCCATATTATTCACCGGTTTACTTTTTATGGTATAGGCGATGAAGGTATAAAAAACTTTTTATGCGTGTATAAATAAGGTTTTATTTCGGCGCTTGTAGAGGTTGGCGTGTTAAAAATCGTGTACGAGCTTCCAGTTTGAGAGTGATAGACTCAATGGAGGATAAATTATGGCTTATAACTGGTGCCTGTAGAAGAATGATAAAAAAATTTGCTTTTAGTATACACGAGAATTTATGACAGGAGTTCTAAATATTAGAAAGTATTTTATAAGCTATTGTTTAGAGATTTTATAGTAAACGACAAAAAAGAAATATACAAAAAATTTAACCTAAAATTTTTAATTAATATATATTGCTTTAATTAATGTATAATTGATCTGAATCTTAGACCTACAATTAACAAATCAGGTTGTTTCACTAACACCTATAAACCTTGGATTATCACATCAGAATTTATGAGTGTAGTTCTAAATCTAAGAATGAATTTTATAAAATGTTTTTTTATACATTTTATTGTAAATAACAGAAAAGAATTCACATTTCATATTCGATTCGAACACTTCAATTTCAAATTCGAATTTCAAATTTTTGGTGGAAATGTTTCTATACTTTAGAAAAAGTTTCGCCAAAAATATTTTAATTAATATACAGGGGGTTTATAAGTAAAGTCCCACATTCAAAATACTATAAAAAAGGAACAACTCGTCACAATGAGTTCAAATTTGAACTAGAGTTTCTTGAAGAAAGGGAAAACGTTATGTCAGCAAAAAAATGTTAACAAAAAAAAGTTTCACCAATTTTTCCCATCCAATTTTTTATGGCCTTGCCGTGGTGGATGGGCTTTCCACTCACAGTGCCACAACTGTTGTTTGACTTGGAAGTCATTTTTCCCGTCAAAAAAACCGAAACAATCAGGCACATTGAACACTACAGTTGGTTTAATGTGCAACTCAAGCCAAATACAATGTAATTTAGATTCAAAATATCACAGACAGCCTAATTCCCTTTCTTTATTCCGCTTACAGCGACATCTATTAATACACTTTAGACTGTTTTTGAGGCCGTACCGTTTCCCTCTTCTTCAAGTACCTTCAGTACAAATTTGAACTCATTGTGAAGAGTCGTTCTTTTTTACAGCATTTTGAAAGTGGGACATTTATTATAATCACCCTGTATAATAGCTCTTAATAATTTTCTGACCTGCAACTAACAAATTCAGTTCTTGCACTAACCCCTATAATCCTTGGATTTTTTAGAAGAGAATTTATGAGAGCAGTTCCAAATATTAGAAGGAATTTTATAAACATTTTTAGGAATTTTATTGTAAATAACAATAAAGAACTGTAGAAAAAATTTCACCAAAAATATTTTAATTAATATATAATTGTTCTTAATGATTCCCTGACCTTTAGTTAACGAATTCAGTTGTTGCACTAACCCTTATAAGGATTGGATTATCAAATTTTCTGATAAGAAACATTGTTTTCAGTTTCTATATAAAATATGTGAAATAAATGTTTTTTTTTATACTTTATTGTCTGATTTATATCGAAAACACAATACAAATTTCTATAACATACACCTCAGTCTAATTTTAAGAGTTTATTATATTTAGGAGCAAAGAAAGCATTATTTACATTAATTCGGAAAAAAAAAACTTAATTTAATTAATAGTGTTGACTAGTATGTTAGAACGATAATGATGGAAAAATAAAAATAAAAATATATGAAAAAATATTTTGAGGAAAAGCATAAATGCAACTTTTTATATTATATCTATTGTTCATTTATCATTTACTCTAATTAAGAAAAAAGTGAAAAATATTTTGAGGAAAAGCATAAATGCAACTTTTTATATTATATCTATTGTTCATTTATCATTTACTCTAATTAAGAAAAAGTGAAAAATATTTTGAGGAAAAGCATAAATGCAACTTTTTATATTATATCTATTGTTCATTTATCATTTACTCTAATTAAGAAAAAAGTGAAAAATATTTTGAGGAAAAGCATAAATGCAACTTTTTATATTATATCTATTATTGTTCATTTATCATTTACTCTAATTAAGAAAAAGTGAAAAAATATTTTGAGGAAAAGCATAAATGCAAATATTATATCATAAATGCAATTTTTTATATTATATCTATTGTTCATTTATCATTTACTCTAATTAAGAAAAAAGTGAAAAATATTTTGAGGAAAAGCATAAATGCAACTTTTTATATTATATCTATTGTTTATTTATCATTTACTCTAATTAAGAAAAAAGTGAAAAATATTTTGAGGAAAAGCATAAATGCAACTTTTTATATTATATCTATTGTTCATTTATCATTTACTCTAATTAAGAAAAAAAGTGAAAAATATTTTGAGGAAAAGCATAAATGCAACTTTTTATATTATATCTATTGTTCATTTATCATTTACTCTAATTAAGAAAAAAGTGAAAAATATTTTGAGGAAAAGCATAAATGCAACTTTTTATATTATATCTATTGTTCATTTATCATTTACTCTAATTAAGAAAAAGTGAAAAATATTTTGAGGAAAAGCATAAATGCAACTTTTTATATTATATCTATTGTTCATTTATCATTTACTCTAATTAAGAAAAAAAAAGTGAAAAATATTTTGAGGAAAAGCATAACTTTTTATATTATATCTATTGTTCATTTATCATTTACTGTAATTAAGAAAAAAGTGAAAAATATTTTGAGGAAAAGCATAAATGCAACTTTTTATATTATATCTATTGTTCATTTATCATTTACTCTAATTAAGAAAAAAAGAAAAATATTTTGAGGAAAAGCATAAATGCAACTTTTATATTATATCTATTGTTCATTTATCATTTACTCTAATTAAGAAAAAAGTGAAAAATATTTTGAGGAAAAGCATAAATGCCACTTTTTATATTATATCTATTGTTCATTTATCATTTACTACAATGAAGAGAAATGTGGAAAATATTTTGTGGAGAAGCAGGAAAGTTATTATACTGTAACTTTTTATATTTATTTTTTGTGCAAATATTTCAGTGAATAAAGCACTAATATTGATTGTAAAAGGTGGGCTGAAAACTTCATAGGCGGACACATAGATGTCGCTACTAGTATTAAATCCATATGATTTTTAGTTAGCCCTAACCTTCAAAAAACACGTGTATAAATTTGTAGCTGTTGCACTATTAGTATGTGAGTTATAGCCTTTTTAGTGAAGTTATAGCATTTTTAGTGTTCATCACGTGCAGTCTACTCGGCTGACTGTCGATTTGACTCCGGTGTGAAATGATCGAGCCATGTTTCATCCATTGTTACATATCAACGCAAAAATTCGGGTTTATTACGATTGAACAGCTCCAAACACTGCTTAGAATCATCAATTCGTTGTTATTTTTTTTCGCCAAAAATCAATGCTTTATTAACACACGAAATTCCTCTTTATCCATTTTTTCAAACTAACAAAAGTTGCTTCACTAAAAATTTTGTAACTCACATACTAATAGTGCAACAGCTGTCAAATTTATACACGTGTCTTTTGAAGGTGAGGGCTAACTAAAATTCATATGGATTTAATACTAGTAGCGCCATCTATGTGTCAGCCTAGGAACTTTTCTGCCGGCCTGTTAAAATTTTCTGATTTCAGTTAATTGTAGCAAAATATGCAATTCCTTTGTGGAAAAAAGACTTACTTAATAGAAGAAAAATTATTTTTTGTTTGGAGTAAGAACTGCAAATAAATCAATGATATTGAAATTGTAACCATGCCCTTGGGGCAAGAGAGTCGCAGTGGCTTTCAGAAGTAGTGGTTAGTTGGATAACAAATTTGGTCTAAATAGCAGGAAAAAAGTATAGAAAAAAAAATGGAATGAAGTATACAGAAGCTCTGCGCTTCTGCTGAGAAACGTTTAGTTGGACTACAGATTCTCACCCAAGAGAAAATAAATTTAGCGCAAACCTGCGCTTTTTTGCCCAACCAACCCTGAGCTTCTGCCTCAGAAGGGAAGTCCGTCCAAGAACCTATAATTTTCTGCCGTTTACTTTAAATGTGTTAAATATTGTATATGTCTAATTGTATGTGTGTGAGGTTTATTCGCGTGTAAATGAAACTGTTAGTTCTTAAACCTGTGCTTCAAACATCTCAACCGAATCACACCCATATACAATCTGGTTTGCTCAACGTGGGGGCCCGTTCGTACATCTGTATATAGAGTGACTAGCACTCTGCGCTGGGTATCCCAAGTTTCGGGTTCGAGTCCCTGAGGTGCCATGGAAGTTTGTAGAGATTTGGAATACACTTTAAACCGTAGGTCGTGGTCTAATATGAGTCTACTAAAGGACTGTTGCGCCAATGAAGAAAAATATATATTTCTTCATTGGCGCAACAGTCCTTTAGTAGGCTAACGCCGTCTGCCTACTGGCAGATTTTGAAACCGATGTTTTCTTTTTATGGATCGACTTGTTAGCTCTACGCCCAACGCTCTACACTCACATTAGACCAGGACCTACGGTTTAAAGTGTATTCCGAATCTCTACAAATGTACTATGTGTATATATATATGTGTATATATGTATATATATGTCTACTATGTGTGTATATATATATATATATAACTTTGATGAGATCCAAAATGTTCTCTTTGAGCTCAGAATTGTTTTTCTGAAATTTTTGTAGAAAAATTAATGAGCAATTGTTTACCTCTTTTCGTGTTATATTGTTCTGAAATATTGCTGTTTTTTCACTGAATTTGCATAAAGTTAAAAAATTAGTTTTAAACATCAATTTAAAAAAAAGTTATACATGCATATAAATAATTATTAGAATTCATTATATTATCTTCCAATAGTTGAAAATATTTTAATAAGTAATTACTTGAACAAAACTTAAAACAGTTCTGTTTTTGAACTTAGGTTTAAGGAAAAAAAAACTCTTTTTCTTCAACAAAATCTAATTATTTTGGAAACTTTTATTTTCTTCTTTTGTGCACATCACACTTAAGGTGCAAATTAAAACAGTTTTGTTAAAGAGCACCTAAAGTACTTAAACATCCCCAAAGAATATCTTCCTGCAAAAATTATTTTTATTTAGGATAAAAAAAAAAAAAAAAAAAAAAAGTTTATTCTAAAATATCAAAACTCTTTTATACGTACGACATAATTGCCTCAAAATCTCTTCTTAAAATATGATGGCGGTACTAATGAATTTTATTTTAGCAAAACAGGAAATTTCAGCAAGAAACAAGCACCTCATTGGACAAAAACAAAAATTGCTGTTTAAAACGATAAAAATACCACAAAAAACTGAAGTGAAGAGAAAATCTTTTTTTTTTTTAATCTTATAATTACGTCTTCTCTAAAGAGAAAATCTTTATTTCCTTCATTAGAAGTAATGGCAAAACATTTTCTTAATTGTGTCCACGTTTGAGGTTGGTATTTATCGTCTGATGAAACAGATGTTGCCAGATTTAATGCGTTGTTCATTTATAAATAGAAAATCCATCAGTAGAAATTTTTTTTCAGTAATATTTGTTAAAGATCTATTAGGTGAAGTTATAAATAAAAAGAAACTGTTTTCAATATTTTGTAATTTAAAATAAAAGATATTAAGTTTCGTTCTTTAGCAAGAAAGATCGTTTTAAATAATAAAAATATCTTTTTTGTTTATAATAAAAAATTCTTTGTTATTATTATGAAAAGGTATTTTTACGTGAAATTTAATTTAATACTAATAGCAGTTAAATTAATAAATTTGATATTGCTTAAAATAAAAAAATTATATTGCGGTATGTAATATAAATTTTAACTAAATCTATAACGGGATTTAATTTATATTTTGTGTATTTTTATTAAGCAAATATTAATAGTATAATAACCATTCTGTAATTTATTAAAAATTTGTAAAGAATAATTTCTTTCTTTTTTCTTTTTTCTATTTTAATGTAACTTAGTTTCTAAAATTATTTAAAAAACAAGTTATTTGAGAGTAATAGGGAATAAATTTTAGTGTGCTGGTTGAGCAATCAGATTGTAAATGTGTAGATACTTGGGTTTAGATACTTGGGGCACAGGTTTGAGAAATCCACTGTTTTATTTTTTATTTTTATTATACTGCCCAGAGACATACAATATTTAACACTTTTAAAGACAGATAATTATAGATTCGTGGAATGACACCACTTCTAAGACGAAAACTCGAAATTCGGATACGTGCAGGGTGCGACAAATAAACTTCCTCTCCTGATGAGAATCTGTAGGCCAGTTTGACCTTTTATCCTGAACACCTTAGGAGGCGCTTTTGATAGTGGGTAGGTATAAGCAGGGTTACAAATTTAGATTAAACAAAATGGATGATATTTTGCATTTTTATTTGTCATTTAAATAAATGTGCAACTTTAATCACCCAAAAGAAATTTTCATATTTTAGTTAATTTTTTGGTAAACAGATTTTAATTAATACGCTTTTATTAGTTTCACCTGTATGTTTGTATGTATATATGTATTTATGTATGTATGTTTGCATGTATATATGTATTTATGTATGTATGTTTGCATGTATATATGTATTTATGTATGTATGTTTGTATGTATATATGTATTTATGTATGTATGTTTGCATGTATATATGTATTTATGTATGTATGTTTGTATGTATATATGTATTTATGTATGTATGTTTGTATGTATATATGTATTTATGTATGTATGTTTGTATGTATATATGTATTTATGTATGTATGTTTGTATGTATGTAACTGACTTTTTCCCCTGGAGATCTGTTTCTCCTCATATACACTATTTAAGCTGCAAAGAAACATTTACAGTCATCTTTCAGAAAGAAAACAGTTGATTCTTTTTAATACGCTTTTATGTTAATTTCACCTGTATGTTTGTTTGTAACTGACTTTTTGGGCTCGATTTTACCCTACTTTAAGCTATCAGATTTAATTTAAACGTTCTAGACTTATCAAGGACCGACGACACTAAAATAGTTTGATAAGTTTATTATCAAACTATTCATTATCTAAGTATTCAGTAAAGATATTCAAACCTACGTGGAACAGTGGCACAACGGACTATTCGCATTTAGCCTTTGTTTTACTCACAATTACATTATTGTAAGAACTATAGTTCCACTGCTCCGTACCGGGACCTCATTTAAATATTATAGTTTAAAAACACTAAAAAAACATATTTTTAGAGTTAATCAAACTAAAAAGTAAAAAATAAATGAATAGTTTAAAAAAAACTAAAAAATACGCTTTTAGAGTTAATCAAACTAAAAAGTAAAAAATAATTGTTAACATAAGAATAAAATGACTGACGAGAAAATGAATGTCACTGTTCTAAAAGCGTGAGGTGCTCGATATCAATCGTTATAAGTTTTCCCAGTTTCATTCTGAAATGCAGAGTTAGTTCAAAAATGTCATACAAAGCACCTCACGCTTTTAGAACAGTGACATTCATTTTCTCGTCAGTCATTTTATTCTTATGTTAACAATTATTTTTTACTTTTTAGTTTGATTAACTCTAAAAGCGCGGTGTTTAATTTTTTTAAACTATTAATTTTTTTTCTAACGATTATACATTTCAAATAGTATAAAATCAATAGGCAGATTTATTAATGATGCTGAGCTTTGAGAAATTGTTAGTAATCAGTATAAACTAGAAATCTACCTCAAAAGTAAGGATTTTTCTCAAACAGTTTTATATCACAGTTATATGCCACACAATCATTACTATATGTAATTGTTTTACTTATTTTATTTTATTTATTTATTTATTTATTTTTATTTTTTTTGCTGTTTTTTGTGTTTTAATAAAGCGTGTGATTTTATTAGGATTATTTTTATTATACTACCTAGATAGAAATTTATGGATCCCATTCGGTATAATATTTTATTCTTGGTAATCCAAACAACTTCTATCTACAAAGTATTGGCCAAAAATGTATTAATATTCCAATCAAATGTACGAATATTTCTAGAAATCTGATATCTATTCTGCACTTTGGCCACAATATAAAACTGACTGACTTAATTAACAGTACAATAAAATTATTTTAGAACAATATTTAGAATGTTTTATAAATATTAAATAGAAAAAACTCTGATCATGATATATAAGTTATGAATGCATACAAATTAAGGAATAATGTATGCATATAATATAACAGGTGGGCTGAAAGGTTCGTAGGCTAACACATAGAAGGCACTACTAGCATTAAACCCATATAATTTTTAGTTAGCCCTAACCTTCAAAAGACACGTGTATAAATATGACAGCAGTTGCATCATTAGTATGATAGTCATTAGTATGATAGTTGCATCATTAGTTATGATATTTTTAGTGAAGCAACTTTTGTTAGTTTGAAAAAATGGATAAAAAGGAATTTCGTGTGTTTAATACAGCATTGCTTTTTGGTGAAAAAAATTACTATTGAAGCCAAGACTTGGCTTGATAAACATTATTCGGACTTCTCACCAGGAAAATCAACTGTAGAGAAGTGGTTTGCTAAATTTAAACGAGGCGAAATGAGCACCGAGGACGATGCACGCAGTGGACGCCCCAAAGAGGCTGTTACGGACGAAAACATCAAAAAATAATTTCTGATAACCGTGAAGTGAAGTTGATTGAGATAGCTGAGACCCTAAAGATATCAAAGGAACGTGTTGGACATATTGTGAATGATTATTTGGATATGCGAAAGCTCTGTTTAAAGTGGGTGCCGCGCAGAGCTCACAATCGGCCCAAAACAACAACGAATTGATGATTCTGAGCAGTGTTTGGAGCTGTTCAATCGTAATAAACCCGAATTTTCGCGTCGATATGGGACAATGGATGAAACATAGCTCCATCACTTCACACTGGAGTCCAATCGATAGTCAGCCGAGGGGACTGCATGTGATGAACATTAAAAATACTATAACTTCACTAAAAATGCTATAACTTACATACTAATAGTGCAACAACTGTCAAATTTATACACGTGTCTTTTGAAGGTTAGGGCTAACTAAAAATTATACGGATTTAATACTAGTAGCGGCATCTATGTTTCAGCCTACGAAATTTTCAGTCCACCTGTTATATATATATATATATATATATTTATATACATATACGCACAATTCTTAATTCTAATGTATACATATAATTCTAAATTCAGAATAATATTAATTTTGTTTGTTTATCCGAACCATACTAGAATTGACTGGAAAAAAATGCAATAAAGTTTCTGAAAATTTATAACAGATTCCGGACTTTGGCCTCACTGTAAAATTTGCTAACTTAATTATTAACAAGGATAAGATGCAATATAATATGAAGTTAAGAGAAACCGATGTTTATAATAAGAAAATGTGCATAAGTAAAAAATGATGAATCATTTCAGAATAATGTTGATGTTGGTTGGTTCTACGAACCATATTTAGAACTAATTATCAAAATGTGTGTCAGTATTTCTGAAAATGTATTGTGTATTCTGGGTTTTGGCCGCAATATAATACTTGCTGGCTTATAATACGCGGTATCCTTGAAAATTTATTACAACTTTAATTTATAAGGTAACATAAACATTAGGTTGAGCATAGCATAACGGTGTAATATCTCAGGTTTACAAGAATTTAATGTACAGATTTATGGTAAAACTTAATTATCACACTGATTCACGAATTGATAACAGGCTCACTTTGTAAACAAGCGGAATCTCCGGCCTGTTCAACCACTTTCAGAAACAGAGAAAAACAACACTTCTTGTCAACTCGTCGCAAAACACTATCTTCTCTTTCTCCAAAGATGTCATTTAAGAAAATTCGTCAAGATGTTTATCAGCTTCCCTCACTTCTCTTTGGAGCAGACATTTTCTATCCATATTAACCAATTAAGATGCAAACTGTCATAGCGTAGGTCATATTACATCTATAATTGTTTCGACTTATGAAGGTCGAACAAAAAATCACTACTTTCATGGGGTCACATTATTCATGTCACTGATTATCTGCTATCAGATTTGAGTGACAGGTTGTTCTTATTAGTACAAAACACTAATTGCATGTAATATAAATATCCACAATACTACTTATTTGATGTCAAACTTGAATGATACGTTGTTCTTATTAGTACAAAACACTAATTGCATGTAATATAAATATCCACAATACTACTTATTATGTCAAACTTGAGTGATGGGTTGTTCTTATTAGTACAAAACACTAATTGCATGTAATATAAATATCCACAATACTACTTATTTGATGTCAAACTTGAGTGATAGGTTGTTATTATATACTTTTCAAATAACATACATTCTCTTTCCTGGGACAGAAATACCACAACTCTTCACTTGGGAAAAATGTTGCAATTGTAAATAATTTAGTATAACTTTTAGCAGTCTTAATAATGAATAATTATTTTATTAATGAAATGAAAATGAATTGAAAAGAATTACCATTTTATTTTTACGCTTTTGAACATTTTGGCTATGTAGCTAATACAAAACTTTCGTTTCACATTTAACATTTAATTTTTCATTGATATTTTTTAATTAATTTAATTAGCTTCTAATCTTAATTGCCTTTTGAAAAATTCTACAAAATTTATGGTTTTTTTTAAATTTACTGTGTGGCTTTATTTTATTTAGAATTAATTTTTTTTTTTCAAAATGAATGATCTAAGTAGGATTAAAATTTTATCGGTTTAAATTAAATTAATTGCTGGAATTAACCTTAATATAATTTTTTTTGCTTAGTTTCATTAATTTTATGTACTAAACTATTTATTTGGATAAAAAGATTAATTTTGTATTCATAAAATTTTAATGATATATTTTGCTAATTGTTTGAAATCTCTGCTTTATAATAAGAAGTAAAAAAAGGGAAAATTCTGAAATTCAACCAAACAATTAAAAGTTCTACTTTAATTTTTTTTTGTCCCATTAGATTTACTTGTTAATTAGTCTTAATGCTAATTCCACTTTACTTAATTGTTTTAAATTAATCCTTAAAAATCTCTTGGAAAAAAAATTGATTAAAGGTTTATGTGAAAAGATTTAATTTTTATTCCTAACTCATTGCTTTGGTAAAATTAAATAATAATAATAAAAAGTTGAAAATCAAGATAAGAGCCTGTTATTAACGTTATAATATATTTTCTATTTGTTATTTATTTTAAAATCTCGACTAATTATTTAATTTTTGTCATCTTTGTTTAGAATATTTTATTTGGTAAACTGCAAAGAATAAAATGAAATATCTCTATATTTAAATTCTTATGGATTTTTAGCATTTATTTATCGTCAAACATTTATTCTAGGTTATGACCTGGCAATTTTTTGGTTATTACAAATACTATGATACTGGGCCTGAATGGCCGAGTGGCTAGCGCTCTGGCGCTCGGTACCACTGGTTTCGGGTTCGAATCCCGGCGGTGCCATGGATATTTGTAGTGGTTCGGAATCCACTTTAAGCCGTAGGTCCCGGTCATAATAGGATCGTAGAGCGTTGCGGAGGCATTGTTACTCAGCGTCCGTGGTTTATCTTCAAGTGACACGCGCCTCTTGGGTGATGCCAAGTGAGTATCGTCTGTGCAGCGCTTGCCTTAAGGCATCCAAGACCAAGCTGTCTAAGTGTTTGCCAGCTGCATTAGAAAAAAAAATATTATGATACTTTATTTTGGGGATTTTCATTACAAAATTAGAAATCATGAAAATTCCAATAAAATTAAGCTATCTTGTTGTTGTATCTATTCCTCAGTGTCCTGCAGTGCGGGACGGACATACCATGAGTAACCTACTCATGGATGGAGGTGATGGGGCAGCTTCTGTTGTAGTGGAAGACCTGTAGGTAGAAGTGTGACTTGGCTCCGAATAGCTGAAGAAGAAGTGCAGAGACTTTCGGGAGGACTGTTAGAGGGAACTACCCCGCATTTGCGTACCGTATATCAGAAATCCTGGAAAACTCCCACCAGGTAGTCCTACTAACAAGGGAAGATGCTGAACATCACCCATGCTATCGAGTCTCATGGTTCAGCTTCTGCAACAAAGCCGTCAGATGATTGAAACTCACCCCTAATATTCACCAGCTGCACACTTTGCCACTGAGCCACGAGTTGGACAGAAACTGCATTATTACAAAACCACCAATTAATTGAAATTAAAAATTTATTTATATATTTGCAACTGAGCTCAGGCTTCAAATTTATAATAATCTATTGCAGGTATGCTGGGGCCATGATTTTTGCCATCATTTGTCATGATAGCACTGAATATTTGAATACGACTAATTTTGAATGCAAATTCTATGGTGCCATTCCACAGCTGACATGCCCAGGTATTATTTATTTTTTAAAACTATTTTAACACACACTAATGATATCAGCAAAGATTATGGTGTATATATCTGATCAAAACTTAAATGGTTTTCATTACCTCAATAGGTTTTGTGTTCCATTCCTATATATTAAGGAATCCCATCCCTAGTGAATAAAGTAGGATCTTAAGTTGCGGCAACATAAGCATCGTTTTATAAATTACAAGCAATTTAAAATAAACACCACAAAGCAAATTTAGAATAATTTTTAAGAAAAAAATTATCTGTTCATTAATTAATTTTTTTTTAATTAGCGTGAGAATAAATTTCTTGTTTTCACTAGCGCTAATTATGGCTCGAAAAATAACGTAAAATAATTTTTCGCCGGCACTCTTAATGAAGGCGATAAACAACATCTGATTTTCAAAAAAAAAAATGTATATATATATATCATCTCCATTTTCGGGTACTTTATCGGGAAATAAGTCATAAACTTCTGCAAAAATAATAAATTTGTGAGAAATTATAATGCGTTTCTTTCTTAACTTAACAACCTAAATGATCTCATTATTCGATAAGTATGCACAAAAGTTTCGTTGACTGGAAGTAGCAAAAAAAAAAAATTTACTTGACTGTGGATTTATACCCTTTCTTCAAGCAAAATTAAGTTGAAAAGCAATAAAAATTCGAGGAAAAATTACCTGGAAAAATGTTTTGCGGACTTGAGGTTGTGGACTTTAATTTGATTTCTACCCATTTTATTACGTGATCAAAATAGGGTTAATTACTTTTAATTGTTATGTTGTAAGTTCTCACATCTTTAATGGACAATTAACTAAGAGAATTGTTTCTGACGCGTCTGAAAATTGTGAAAATAACTGCATAAAATAATTAATTATTTTAGGCAATTTAATTTATTTAGAATTTTTTTGTGTTTGCAAATTAAGTTAAGCAATTAGTGAATTAAACATAAAATATTTTTTTAAAGTTATGCCCTATTTTAAACTTGATTAATTATGTAAAGATTAAAGTAAGCCAGATTTCTAGACAGGTGGTTGTGAGCCGTAAGCCCAAAGCTCTACAATCAGTGACTAGCGCTCTGGTTGTTGGTATAACAGGTTTAGAGTTCGAATGCCGGCGGTGCCATGGATCTTTTCAGTGGTTCAGAATCCCTTTTAAACCATAGGACCTTGTCTCATATGATCGTAGAGCGTCACAGTGCCCAGTCAAACCTCTTCTCACCGACATCATTCCCGAACTATAAAGGGGCAACTGAGCTCTGTGATGTGATGTGATGTGGTGTAGTTGTTGTAGTAGTAGTAATAATCAAATGAGATCGGGACCTACTGTTTAAAGTAGATTCCGAAACACTACAATCATCCATAGCACGTCCGGGAATTGAACCGGAAATCAGTGGCACCAAGTGCAGAGTGCTAGCAGACTTTCTATATGATATTCAATTTTTTTCTCATGTGGGTATACTTTAAATAATCATACAAAACTAGTCCTGTTTTAATGCGATAAAAGAATATTATTTTTTATTTATACTATTTGTGTCTCCCATATTAGCGCCAAGAATTTTTGAAACTTTAAAATTAACTTTTCTTTAGAAAAAAAAAACTTTGAAACATTTGTCGACATATAAACATTGCGCAATCGCCTAAACATAAGCATCGTTTTATAAATTATCAGCACTTTAAAGTAAACACCGCAAAGCAAATAAGCACCGCAACGCAACACCGCAAAAGAATACTTTTCAAGAAGTAAAGAAAAATTAACCTGATCATTAATAATTTTTTTTCAATTAGCGTGAGAATGAATTTCTTGTTTTCACTAGCGCTAATTATGCCTCGAAAAATAACGGAAAACTACTTTTTCGCCGGTACTCTTAATGAAGGCGATAAACAACATCTGATTTTCAAAGAAAAAAAAAATTCCACTCCATTTCAGGTTAGTTTATCGGGAAATAAGTCATAAACTTCTACAAAAATAATAAATTTGTGAGAAGTTATTGCGCTTCTTTCTTAACTTAACAGCCTAAAAGAGGATCTCATTATTCAATAAGTATGCATAAAATTTCGTTGACTGGAAGTAGCAGAAAAAATAATAATAATTTGACTGCGGAATTATACCTCTTCTTGAAGCAAAATTTAGTTAAAAAGGAATAAAAATTCAAGAAAAATTTGTAAGGAAAAAGGTTTTTGTGGGCTTGTGGTTGTAAACTTTAAATTGATTTCTACTCATTTCTTTACGTGATCAAAATCGGGTTAATTACTTTTAACTGTTATGACGTAATTTCTTACATCTTTAATGGCAAATTAATCAACGAATTGTTTCAGACCCATTGTGAACATAACTGCATACAATAATTAATTATTTTAAACAATTTAATTTATTAAGAATTTTTTTCGTGATTGCAAATTAAGTTAAGCAATTACTGAATTCAACAGAAAATTATTTTTTAAAGTTATGCCCTATTTTCATCTTGGTTAATTATGTAAATATTGATGTAAGAAAAAAACTTATGTATAAATATATATATTTAATACGTTTTTCTTCTTCATTGGTGCAACAGCCCCATGGTGGCCGTGAGTCTTCTGCCAGATTTCTAGACAGGAGATGTTTTTAATTTTACTGGGTGTGGTTGTCAGCCGTAAGGCCAAAGCTCTACAATCAGTGCCTAGCGCTCTGGTTATTGGTATAACAGGGTTAGGGTTGAAATGCCGGCGGTACCATGGATGTTTGTAGTGGTTGGGAACCCCTTTTAAAACGTAGAACCCGGTCTCATATGAACTTAGAGCGTCACAGTGCCCAGTCAGTCCTCTTCTCACCCACATCATTCCCGAACTGTAAAGGGGCAACTGAGCTCTCTGATGTGATGTCATATGAGATCGGGATCTACTGTTTAAAGTAGATTGCTAACCACTGCAATCATCCATAGCACCTACGGGAACTGAACTAGAAACCAGTGGCCCCAAGCGCAGAGAGCTAACAGACTTCCTATATGATACTCATTTTTTTTCTCATGTGCGTATCCTTTAAGTGATCAGACAAAATTAGTCCTGTTTTAATGCGATAAAAGTATATTAATTTTTATTTGTACTATTTTTGTCTACCATATTAACGCCAAGAATGATTGAAACCTCAAAATTAGCTTTTATTAAGAAAAAAAATAATTTTAAATCATTTATCAAATTATAAACATTATACAATCGTGTAAACATAAGCATCGTTTTATAAATTACAAGCAATTTAAAATAAACACCACAAAGCAAATTTGGAATAATTTGTAAGAAAAAAAATTACCTGTTCATTAATTAATTTTTTTTAATTAGCGTGAGAATAAATTTCTTGTTTTCACTAGCGCTAATTATGGCTCGAAAAATAACGTAAAATAATTTTTCGCCGGCACTCTTAATGAAGGCGATAAACAACATCTGATTTTCAAAAAATATATATATATATCATCTCCATTTTCGGGTAGTTTATCGGGAAATAAGTCATAAACTTCTTCAAATATAATAAATGTGTGAGAAGTTAATTTGTTTCTTTCTTAATTTAACAACCCAAAGCAGGATCTCATTATTCGATGAGAATGCACAAAAGTTTTCGTTGACTGGAAGTAGCAGAAAAAAAAATTAATTTGACTGCGGATTAATACTTCTTCTTGAAGCAAAATTAAGTTAAAAAGGAATAAAAATTGAAGAAAAATTTGCAAGGAAAAAGGTTTTTGTGGGCTTGTGGTTGTACACTTTAAATTGATTTCTACCCATTTTATTACTTGATCAAAATAGGGTTGATTACTTTTAGTTGTTATGTCGTAATTTCTTACATCTTTAATGACCAATTAATCAAGATAATTGTTATAGAGACATCTGTAAATTGTGAACATAACTGCATAAAATAATTAATTATTTTAGGGAATTTAGTTTTTAAGTATTTCTTATGTGACTGTAAATTAAGTTAAACAGCTACTGAGCAGAATGGAAATTATTCTTTTTTTTTAAAGTTTTGTCATTATTTTTATCTTGCTTACTTATGTAAACACTGATGTTAGGGTTAAATTACATTTATATTTTTAATAGGTTCTTCTTTTTCATTGGCGTAACAGACCCAAGGCCTTCTGCGTTATTTATCTACACGATACGTTTTCCATTTTGCAGGGTAAGGTTTTCAGGCCTACACCCTACTGTTATGGTAGACCCCTGAGGGCCTGGAAGCCGAGTAGCTAGCGCTCTGACGCTCGGTACCACAGGTTTCGGATTCAAATCTCGGTGGTGACATGGACGTTTGTAGCGGTTCGGTATCCACTTCAAGCTGAAGGTCCCTGTCTCATATGACTGTAGAGCGTCACAGTGCCGTATCAAACTTCTCACGCACTTCATTCCCAAATTGTAAAGGGGCAACTCCGCTCTAGGCACTATGATGTAGTAGTAGTAATATTTGATTGGGGCCTATTGTTTGAAATGAACCAGTAGGAACATCCATAGCATCGCCTGGAATCGATACCGAAACCACTGGAACCAAGCTCCAGAATACCGGCAGAGTTAATATTATTTTTTTGCTTTAATGCACCTGGCAAACACTTAGACAGCTGTCTTGGATGCCTTAAGGCAAGTGTTGTATGTTTTCGATGTTACTCACTTAGCAATACCCAGGAGATGCGTGTAGCTTGAAGCGTAACAATACATCCGCAACGCTCTACGATCATGTTAGACCGGGACCTACGGTTTAAAGTGGATTCCGAACCACTACAAACAACCATGGCACCGCTGGGACTCGAACCCGAAATCTGTGCTATCGAGCGAAAGAGCGCCAGCCACTCGGCTATTAAAGCCCCGCAGACAAAATACTTTATGATATTTAATTTTTTTTAAGAGATCAGTCCAAACAAGTTCGGTTTTAATGCGGTAAAAGTTTCATAATTAATGTTTATAATATTTGTATCTTCCACATGAGCGCCAAGAATTTTTGAAACGTTAAAATTAGCTTTTATTAGGAAAAAAAAATAATTTTGAAACATTAATCAACTTAAAAATCATTGCACAAACGCGTAAACATAAGCATCGTTTTATAAATTACGTTGTTTTATAAAATAATCAACACAAAGCAAATTTAGAGTAATTTTTAAGAAGAAGAAAAAAAAAATAAACTATGCATTAATATTTTTTTTTTCAATTAGCGTGAGAATAAATTTCTTGTTTTCACTACCACTAATTATGCCTCGAAAAATAACGGAAAATAATTTTTCGCCTGTAATCTTAATGAAGGAGATAAACAACATCTGATTTTCGGAAGAAAAAAAAAATCCTCTCCATTTTCGGGTAGTTTATCGAGAAATAAGTCATAAACTTCTGCAAAATAATAATTTTGTGAGAAGTGAATGCATTTCTTTCTTAATTTAACTATCTAAAACAGGATCTCATTATTCGATAAGTATGCACAAAAGTTTCATTGACTGGAAATAGCAGATAAAAAAAAAATAAGTTGACTGTGGATTTATACCTCTTCTTGAAGCAGAATTAAGTTAAAAATGAATCTCACATTTGTGTATCATATAATAGAAAACATGGAAAGCTCATTCGCGACAACTTAAAGTATTGATGTCAGATTTGAACTACTGCTTAAAGTGGATTCCGAACCACTACAAAATTCATACCACCGCAGGGACTCGAACTCGAAACCTGTGGCACCAAGCTTTGGAACACTAGCACACTTCCGATATGATACTTAACATTTATTTTATTGCAAAATCCAATAACAATCAATGATTATACTATTTTTGTGTCTTCCACGTGAGCGCTAAGAATTTTTGAAACCTTAAAATTAACTTTTATTCAGAAAAAAAATAATTTTGAATTATTTATCAACCTATAAATATTGTACAAGCGTGTAAGCATAAGCATCGTTTTATAAGTTACAAGCACCACAAAGCAAATTTAGAATAGTTTTTAAGAAAAAATAATAACTGGCGCATTAATTAAATTTTTTTTTCAATTAACGTGAGAATAAATTTCTTGTTTTCACTAGCGGTAATTATGCCACGAAAAATAACGGAAAATAATTTTTCGTGGGAACTCTTAATGAAGGCGATAAACAACATCTGATTTTCAAAAAAAAAAAAAAAAAAAAAAATGCACTCCATTTTCGGCTGGTTTATAGGGAAGTAAGTCATAAACTTCTGCAAAAATAATAAATTTGGGAGAAGTTAATGCGTTTCTTTCTTAACTTAACAACCTAAAGAGGATCTCATTATTCGATAAGTATGCACAAAAGTTCCGTTGACTGGAAGTAGCCGAAAAAAAATTTATTTGACTCTGGATTTATACCTTTTCTTCGTAGAAAATTAAGTTAAAAAAGAATAAAAATTGAACAAAAATTCACTTGGAAAAATGCTTTGTGGACTTGTGGTTGTGAACCCATTTTATTACGTGATCAAAATAAGGTTAATTACTTTTAATTGTAATGTCGCAATTTCTTACATCTTTAATGGCAAATTAATCAGGGGAATTGTTCTAAACGCATCTTTAAATAGTAATCTTTAATAGTAAAATAATAATAAATAGTGCATAAAATAATTAATTACTTTAAGCAATTTAGCTTATTAGTTTTTTTTTGCAAATTGAGTTAAACCACTACTTAGTGAAACAGAAATTACTCTTTTCTTTTTAAATTTATGCCATATTTTCATTTACTTAATCATGTGAAAATTGATGTAAGAAAGGAATTTTTACATGTATATTTTTAATATGTTTTTCTTCTGCAATAGCGCAACGGCCTCAAGGTGGGCCTAGATAATTTGCCTACTGGCAGATTTCGAGACAGGAGATGTTTTATTTTTACGGGGTATTGTTTTTAGCCTTACGCCCAACTTTCTGTAGTCATGTTAGACAAGGCCTTATTATTGAAAATGGATTCCAAACCACTACAAAGATACTTGTCACCGTCGGGACTCAAACCGTTACCTGTGGCACCAAGAGCTAGCAGACTTCCTATATGATACTTAATTTTTTTTCTCCGGTGGAAATTCTTTAACAAATCAAACCAAATAAATCCTTTTTTTTTTCTTATCCCACTTGGCAGCCTGCAACATCCAGCCAAGTCCAAGAAAGGAGGTGCAGGCTTTTTTTGTGTCGGACCAGCCGTAGATAAAAGTCTGACTTGGATCCGTGACCTTGAAGGAGGGGCAGAGCTTTTCGGAATTAATTTTAAGGGGAACTACTTAATATTTGCGTATCGTACGGCACATAACCGGAGATATTCGCACTAGTAGTCCCATACAAGGCGCTGGATATCCCAAACACCATCAAGACTCCTCGCTTTTTGAAACAGTGCCTAAGCAAAGCAGCCAGCGGATTGAACCTCCGCCCTAATGCTCCACAGTGGTGCACGTTGCCAAAGAGCCTAAATGGGCCTAATATTTTAAAACATTTAAATTCAAAGGAAAATTGACAAATACATTCTATTCTATTATAAACTGTATAATGGCTATATTATTATGGCTAACAGTTTAAGTTGTTTTTATTTTAGATTATGAATTCAGTTAAATATTCCCCTTAAAAGAAAAACACACATACAAAAAAAAGCATTTATTTATATTCCAAATCCTAAAGAATGTTTTTGAAAATCATCTTTTTAAACACCATTTATTTACAAACAACACCTCCCCCCAAAGAAAAAATAATAATAATAATTTCCGTAATATACACTCAAGAGCCAAAACATTATGACCACCTGTCAATAACGAGTTGGCCCACCTTTGGCGCGCAACACAGCTTCAACCCGCCTTGGCATGGATTAATATCACCACTTAATACCAGTTAAATACCTCTTCCACCTGATCACGTGCCTTCCACGCCATCCAGGCGAGTTCATTGCAAAATGTAGGGTGGTCATAATGTTTTGGCTCTTGAGTGTATGTAATATAGTAAGCAGTACACATATATAGAAGTTAGTCGGACAAATGAGGATTTATCAATGCGGTGAAAGTATAATAATTTATGTTTATACTATTTATGCCTTTCATGTGAGTTCCAAGAATTTTTTCAAGTTTAAAATTAGCATTTATTAAGAAAAAAAAACAGTTCTGAAATATTTATCAACTTGTAAACATTGCACTATCGTGTAAACATAAGCATCGTTTTATAAATTACAAGCACTTTAAAGTAAACACCGCAAAGCAAATTTAGAATAATTTTTAAGAAGAAGAAAAATAATAACTTGCGCATTAATTAATTTTTTTTTCAATTAGCGTGAGAATAAATTTCTTGTTTTCACTACCACTAATTATGCCTCGAAAAATAAAGGAAAATAATTTTTCTCCGGTACTCTTAATGAAGGCGATAAACAACATCTGATTTTCAAAAAAAAAAATATATAAAAAATCCACTCCATTTTCGGTTAGTTTATCGGCAAATAAGTCATAAACTTCTGCAAAAAGAATAAATTTGTGAGAAGTTAACGCGTTTCTTTCTTAACTTAACAACCTAAAAGAGAATCTCATTATATCGATAAATATGCACAAAAGTTTCGTTGACTGGAAGTAGCAGAAAAATAATATTAATTTGACTGTGGATTTAAACTTCTTCTTCAAGCAAAATTAAATTGAAAAGGAATAAAAATTCAAGGAAAATTTGCTTGGAAAAATGTTTGAGGACTTGTGGTTGTGTATTTTAAATTGACTTCTACCCATTTTATTACGTGATCAAAATAGGGGTAATTACATTTGATTGTTATGTCGTAATTTCTTTAATGGTCGATTAATCAGGAGAATTGTTTCAGACATATCTGCAAATTGTGAAAATAACTGCATAAAATAATTGATTATTTTAAGTAATTTAAATTATTATGAACTTTTTTATGTGATTTCAAATTGAGTTAAATAACTGCTGAATGAAATGGAAATTAAACATATTTGTTTTAAAGACATGTCATGTTTTCGTCTTCCTTAATCGTGTAAACACTAATGTTAGACATAAATTTCTAATATATTATCTTCTAATAATTATTAGTGTTAATGAGGATAAAGATAAGGCTATACATATAATTTATGGAATAACCTGGGACATTAGAAACATTAAATGAGACACTAGTAATAATAATAAATAGAAACAGCTGCAATAATACACAATAACTTTAAATAGAAACAGCTGCAATCATCATGTTTTTATCTTTCATCATGTTTATTACCTTATTTAGATAAAAATTTAATGACCTGCGGGATCAAGTAAGACACAGACTCTATAGATTGTAAGACAGCAAATAGTTACGTTAGGTTAACTGGCATAATGGCCAATTGGCAAGCGTTCTGGCCTTTGGTAGCACATGATTCAGGTTGGAATCCTGGCGGTGACATGGATGTTTGTTGGTGGTTTGGAATCCACATAAAAATGTAGGTCCCGGTGTAAGTAGCCTAAAGTGTATAAAAAAATGACCATAGAGCGACATACCAAACCAAACTTAAATTGAAACATCTAATTTATGGAATAACCTGTTTTCTGATTTCTAATATATTCTAATTGTCATTCGGAACATTCGGAGTAACAGTCCCGCATATAATTGTCATATAGAAGAATAAAAGGAACACTTCCATTAAGCAGACTGAATATCGGGGCGAGATGATTTACTACACACATTGTAACATTCACCATCGAGTCTGAAAGCAGCGACTACAAGAATACCATCAGATGATTCCTACCGCAGCTCCCTTACATTCTAATTGCACATGTTGCCACTTTAAAACCAATCGAATATATATATATATACTCGGGATCCATGGCTTCATCCCGGCGATGGCATGGTTGTTTGTATTAATTCGGAATCCATTCCAGTCTAATATGACTGTAGAGCGTTAGGTGTAGGGCTGACCATCCTATCCTGTAAAAAGAAATCATCTTATATTTCCGAATCTGCTAGTAGGCAGACGTTCTTTTCCCACCATGAGGTCGGTGCACCATTGAAGACAATTTATCATATATATATATATATATATATATATATATATATGCATATAAAATATATATATATATATATATATATATATATATGCATATAGAATATATATAAGTTGTAGTAACACTTTAACGACTTAATTTATTGTATGTATCAGGCAAAGATCCCTGCAAGATTAAATTGTTTTAATAAATTTAAAGTTATATTTCAGCAAAATTAAAGTTCTTTAAATAAATAAATAACTTTTCTGTAATAGCGATATCAAAATCGGAAATAAAATTTTATATTTCCCCTCTAAATAACTATGTGCTGTTTGAAAAAACCTTGCTAATTGTATTGTTTCTGTCCCTATCTTTACGATCATACAATATACATCGACTCTATAATCAAATACTTTTGATATTTATTGAACAATACATCATTCTGGAAACTAAAAGGCTAAGAAAAATATCGCAAAAATTATAACTAATGCAAATAGCTGCAGGGAATATTTAGAAAGGGTAATGTTATTTACAGGCTCGTTGTTGCGTACTCGAAAATATGTTCGCTTCCATTTCTCAAAGCCGTTGTGTTTCCCCGAGTTAAACTTTAATGAAGGGGAAATTAACTGCAAATATAAATATCCAACATATATGTGACCTCTTTCCCTCAAAGAAACTAAGGCTAAACTCACTTTAATTAAAATTACAAATAGCTTTTCATATCGGAGTTGAATTTGCGATGAAATAAAATACACCAACAATGATGCCTTATTGCCACCATCATCGCTGTTGCCAACTTCGGAGAGTGGAATTATCCCCGATAACAATACAACCATCCTTTTAAAATACATATGCACTCTAGCCTTCCGCAAAACTATTCAACTGTAACCGCCAGCCGTACATTATCGAAAAGCCTTCAAAATTAAAATTCAGTGTTGCAGTATCCGCAGATACTCGCTGGACCGGATGCAAAGATAATAATCAGAAATTGAAATTTATTTCATTTCCTTCTCAACCCCCTACCCCCTGCTTCCACCCCTCGCCACCATTTCTAATCCTTTTAACAGAATTTAATGGAAGCCGAGCAATTTATTTAATAAATCTACGCTTCCACTAGAACCGGGGGAAACAAGTCGCATTACTGCAGCAGCGGCCATCTTGCTTCAAGGATAGTTAGGCTTAGCTTTCAATTTCAATTTCACGTTAATAATGGACAACAATGGAGACCGGTGACGAGATTTATAAATGAAGGCTCATGAGAGCTCTGGAGTGTTTTAATTCGCAGATTAGAGCCAAGTTCGGGAGGTGAGATCGGCGTATTCAGCATCATCTGAGTGTCCTCCATTGTTTGGAGCTCTGAAAACCTTGTCACTCTGCGTGATACTCTGAATGGACTGCAGCAGTGTCCTCTATTTATGGGTGTGAGCGTACAATGAATACCTGACGAACAGGCAAGACAATAAGATTTCGAATTGGTCAGGGGGCAGAGGGGAGAGGGTTGAAGCTGTCGCAGTGAAGGGATCAAGTGTACCACACGGATAGATCCTTCTGCTGGAAGCTACGCGCGTTTGTCTTAATATCGAGACATTGTGTGCAGGGTGGTGGGGAATTTCGGGGGACGATGCGATTTGGGGGATTTGCCTGCGTAAGTAGTAAAGGGGGTGCCTTGTAAAATCTGGTGGAGATTTGCATTCAACCCTTTGCTCCTCCCCTCTAGTTAAGTAGTGGTAATTTGTTAGCAAGGGAATTGGACAAGAGACACTGCGAGATTCAAGCATAACATTATGGATTGACTGCCTTTAAGGGCGATGTAAGATTTGGACAATATCATATTGGTGAGGATTTTCTTAAATAAAAGACATCCTTATAAACATTCATTTTTCATATGTTTGAAAGGCAATAATTCCAATTTCAGAATTTATAGAATGAACTAATCCAACTTAGCAGATTCGATCACAACATTTGGATTGGATGCCTTTGAGATCTGTATAATGTGATATTATTGAGGATTCTCTTAAAATAATTCAATTTAATCTAATAATTTTAACTTGCAGATTCGATTATGACGTTTATATTGATTTGAAGACGATTGGATTGATTAAAGATGATATAAGGTCTGGATAATATCATATTAGTGAGGATTCTCTTAAATAAAATAATTATAATTATTCTTATTTCATATGTTAAAGAGATAATAATTATAATTGGAGAATTTATAGAATGAAATAATTCGAATTAGCAGATTCGATCAAAACATTTAGATTGACTACATTTAAGGATCACATAAGATCTGGATTATGTGCTATTGGTGAGGTTTTTTATAAATGAAGAATTATAATTATTCTTTTTTCATATGTTGAAGGCATAACTACTTTCAGAATTTATAGAATGAACTAATACAAATTAGCATATTCAAAATAAATATTATCGATTGACTGCCGTTAAAGACGAAATAAGGTTTGAATAATATCATATTATTGAAATTTTTCTGAAATAAAAGACATAATTAGAAATATTCATTTTACATATGTTTGAAAGGTAATAACAATAACTTCAAAATTTATAAAATGAAAAAATTCAAATTTGCAGATTCGATCACAACATTATGGATTGACTGCCTTTAAGGACGATGTAAGATATGGACAATATCATATTGGTGAGGATTTTCTTAACTAAAACACATAATTATAATTATTGATATTTCATTTGTTTGAAAGGTAATAATTACAATTTCAGAATTTATATAATGTGATACTTAATATTAGAAGATTCGAACGTGACATTTGGATTAATTAAAGGATTATTGGATTGATTAAAGATGATATAAGATCTGGATAACGTCATATTGGTGAGGATTTTCATAAATGATGTTTAATGATGTTTTCTTAATGCGGTTTAATCTAATTAATATTAGAAAATAACATGTATAAACTTAATACATATGGCATTTTTTTTACATATTTCGTAATGGAAAATATAATGGGACATAATTAGCAATATTTGAATTCGGTATTGCATCCGATTTATATCATTGAGTTTAAGTAATTTATATTATTTTTTACACAATAATCACTTTGATAGGTAATTTATTTTGGGGAAACCAAGGAATATAATTCTGTTTAATTATTTTTTATTATTTTTTCGCATTATATGTAGTAATCGAATAAGAGTAATTTTATAATAAGAGATGTTAAACTATATTTCAGACTATTCAGTTTGAATTTTTGTTTCGTAGGGATTTGATTGTGATGCTTACCATTTGATATGATGATTTGCATATTAAGAAAAATATCTAAATACTATAGATTTATAATGCTTCTCTTTTAGAAAAAAACTACTTTTAATGGTGAAATGTGTAGTATAATTTCTACAAATTGTGAAATGGTAATTTGCAAACTATTGACAATCAATAATATTAAATAATAAGTTGTTTATATTTGCTTGCAAGTTCAAATGTTAAACATGAGTTGAAGAAAGATAGCATGCAATTCGAATATTTAGGTTCATATTAAGGTTTTCTTTAATTTCTAGTTTTCTAGATTATACTTTCATGGGACATGGTGTATTTCATCACTCTTCCCTTCTTTAGAACAAGATTTTACAACTTATACGCTTAGAATAGACACATAATCCTCAGAATAGAAACGGAAACACTAGGGGTTTGAACCAAGTCTCTCAAATCCAAGCCTCTTGTCCACAACAAAACTTCAATCCCTGTGTGCTGTTATGTGTAGTTATGTGATTTGATTTTGTTACTATAAACCCATAAATATTAGGTTCGTTCAATTCTTTTCCACTTCTTTTTTTTTTGTATTGAAATATATAACTAGATATACCAAGAATTCCTAATATACATCATGGCTGGCTTGCTATAATACACCTAAATTATAAGCAAACAGTGCTAATGGTAACGGTGTGTTTTGTCGCAATTCCCCTATGTCGAAAAAGCAAAGATTTTACGACTTGTAGGGTTAGGATTCCTATCCACAAAATAAAGATGAAATTATTATTCTGGGCATCACTCAGCGGGTTTCAAACCAAGTTCTCTCAAATCTTAGACAGTCGTCCACCGTGGCCTATAAAATAGAAAATTTTAATTTTAATTATTAAATTTAATTTGTATGTATGATTTAATTGTTTGATTTATTTGTACGTAGATTTAATTGTATTCCTCAAATTTACTAGAGATTTATGGAATATCAAAATGTATATTATTATTACAATAATAAATAGTAAAAATGCATTGTTTGCCAACTATTCAATCGAAATGAATGCTATTATATGATCGGCATGTAAGATACAACAGCTTCAAAAGTGATTGTCCCTCAACTGTCAATTTTATTTCCTAATTTACGACACATTATTCTCGTATATATATCTCGTAGCTGCTGGAATAGTTTAGTTTACGTCTTATTTGACGATTTCTAGTACCAAATTTGCATGCGTCCGAAAGGGATGACACACATATAGATCGTAATTCGTCAGCTGCTACCGGCAGCTTGACTGGACTAGAGTAATTTAAATAATTGTCCTACCACTTTATTATGCGTATCTCTCTTCTGGAAGTAAATCACAATGGGTGAGAAATCGCTGCAACTAGGGGCTTTAAATCGCTGGCCAACTGATTTAAATTCAACACCATCGTCTAATCAGAACCCTTCAGTTTAACTTCATTAGGTTGCAAACAAACAAGTTTGGCGACATATTCAAATGGAACCAATGCATTGAGCCATGCAAAGAATCAATCACTTTGGTGTGTGTGGATGTGAATCTCTGGCGTTGCTTTGCTGTTGTGTTCGTGGCTTAGGGGAGCACAGAATGCGTGCTTTCGTAATTTAAATGTGGAATTCGCATTCTACCATCGAGAGCACATGACCTCATTAGATGCCTTCGCGCGCGAGCGGTAAACTTCCACCGGATTGTGCCGGATATTTAGTTTGTGTTCCATTAAGTTCCAAAGATTCAGTGGATGATAGATTGTAATCACCTAAATATGTATAACAGTTCTATATTAATGTGTATTTGGGTGTGCCATTAATTCCTCATAATATAACGCTGCCGTATAGTACTCTAGTCACTCAGCAAATAGGCTAATTCACCAATTACGGAAGGGAATGAGAGGTTTACAAACTGGTCTCACGGTGACGTGTTTGATTATACTTAATGTTCTGACAAACTACCTGATGAATTATTATAAATTATGTGACGTGGTTGTATACATAATCCTGTATTTCAAAGTGGTTGAAGGTAATTGAGAAAATGCGTAAAATATATGTATTTCAGATGTGACTTATGATACTGGGTTCTGAGATATGGTCTGATGTGACTTCAGATACTGGTTATTAAATCATAACATAAGAATTATTAATTTTAACTTAAAATATATCTTTATAACATATTTAGTCATAATTTTTCATTCTAAATACTTATCAAGGGTTTGAAACATCAACTCATTGGCTTATAAATAACTTTATTACGAGAAAATACATTTGATGTGTCATTTTTTTATAAGGATAGGAGCAGGATTTCTAGGACCACTTTCAGAAGTAAGAAGTATGAGTTATACACTGAAGTGACAAAAGTCATGGGATAGCAATATGTAAATTTTCAGATGGGAGTAGCATCGCGTAAAACAGGTATAAATACGCAGTGCTTTCATTTCTGTTCAAGTTATTCATGTGAAGAGGTTTTGACGTGATGATGACCGCACGACGGGAATTAACAGACTTTGAACGCGGAATGTTAGTTGGAGCTAGACGCATGGGTCATGCCATTTCGGAAATCGTTAGGGAATTCAACATTCCCAGATCCACTGTGTCAAGAGTAGGAAATTTCAGGCATAACATCCCACCAAGGACAGCGCAGTGGTTGACCGCCTGCACTTAACGACCGAGACCGGCGACGTCTGCAAAGAGTCGTAAATTCTAACAGACAAGCAACACTGCGTCAAATAACCGCAGAAATCAATGTGGGACGTACAAGGGATTTGTCTGTTAGAACTGTGCAGAGAAATTTGGCTTTCTTGGGCTATTCCAGCAGAAGACCGACTCGAGTGCCTTTACTGACAGAACGACATCGCTTGCAGCGACTCTCCTGGGCACGTGAGCATATCGGTTGGTCCCTAGATGAATGGAAAACCGTGGCCTGGTCCTATGAGTCACGATTTCAGTTGGTAAGAGCTGATGGTAGGGTTCGAGTGCGGCGCAGACCCCACGAAGCCATGGACCCAAACTGGCAGCAAGGCACTGTTCAAGCAGGCGGCGGCTCCGTAATGGTGTGGGCTGTTTTTTCATGGCAGGGTCTTGGTCCTCTGGTGCGACTGGACCGAACATTGACTGGAAATGCTTATGTTCAGCTACTTGGAGATCACTTGCAGCCATTCATGGACTTCATGTACCCAAACAACGATGGGATTTTTATGGATGACATTGCGCCATGTCACTGGGCCACAACTGTTCGCGATTGGTTCGAAGAACATTCTGGACAATTCCAACGAATGATCTGGCCACCTAGATCGCCCTACATGAATCCCATAGAGCATTTATGTTACATCATCGAGAGGTCTGTTCGTGCCCAAAATCCTGCACCATCAACGCTTTCACAATTATGGACGTCTATCGAGACAGCATGGCTCAATATTCCTGCAGAAGACTTCCAACGACTTGTTGAGTCCATGCCACGTCGAGTTGCTGCACTTCGCCGGGCGAAAGGAGGGCCGACACGATATTAAGAGGTATCCCATGACTTTTGTCACTTCAGTGTATATGCCCCTCTATGAATTATATGTATATGAAATCAGCCAACTGATATGAGACACTAATTCATTGAATCAACTAGTTTTCCAAACCAGTGTTTTTAATATGTTTTGTGCACTGATTTAGAATTGGCTAAAACTCTGGAGATGAACTGTGGATCATTTTGTGAACAATTTAGTCTAATTAGACCGGGACAAACTGTTTAATGTGGATTTTGGACCACTCACATACATCCATTCTACGGCCAGGATTCGAACCTGAAACCTATGGTATCAAAAGCCAGAGCGCTAGCCAATTCGCCATTAGGCCACCAAGGATTGTTAGGAGTATTTCCAGTACTATTTGACTTCCGTCTATGAGTCATACAGAGAAATAAATGAAATCAACCAACTGATATTAGACACTCCTTCATCGAATCTGCTTGTTTTCCAAAGCAGTGTCTCTAATGTGTTCTAATAACAAACTTTTGCTCATTAATATAACTGAGTGTGGAAAATTGCAATACGAGTATTTTTGCCTTCATAAATAAAATCGTTTTTAATCATGTCGAATAATCAAATTATAATCTATTTTCATTGCATAAGAAATTTATCTTTATATCAATCAAAATTAACAATTTATTGACATTTGCTATCGTGTGAGGCATTTGTAATTCCATCAGTAATCGTCTCAAATGTAAATTTGGTTCGATTTGTCGCTCTACGGTCATTTTTTACACACTTTAGGCTAATTAGACCTGGACGTACATTTTAAACCTTTATAGTACGATCGTGATAGTAGGAAATTTTTGGAATGTTTTCAGGGAAGAGTCTAGCCAGCACAATCGTAATAGTGGCCACCTCAGGGGGGCATAAACTATTTTAATTATTTTTTTTAAATATCATTGGTGTCAATATCTACTACAAACAATCGAGAGGGGGGGGTACAAAAAAAATTCAGGTCTTAAAGGGTTAACCTGGATTCTGCACTACTAACGAACATACGTGCCACAGCCAGGATTCGACCCTGAAGCACCAAAATCCAGAGCACTAGCCAATTAGCCATAAGGCAGCTTTCAAATGTAAGGATGTTAATATTTACTACCACAAAAATTCTAATTTTTTCCAAGAAAAAATATTTATCGTTTTTATCGATTTTTTAGTTATCGCTTTTATCCATTATAAACAGAATTTTTAAAATATTAATTTAATTAAAAAAAAATATAATTATTTAACATAAATTATGTACAAAACGAACAATTTGTTAGGCCTAAATATTTCATTGCACATACAAGTAGTACATTTATTATACATATATTCTACGCATACAGTAGTGTATACGTAATAAGTATACATATGCGTAATACATACATATATGTGTAAGGTATTACGTATACGTTAATTATTTATATACTACGTATACATATACGTAATAAGTATGCATTTATTTCATGAACAAAATAAAAATATATTTAATCATTTATAGTGTAATTATGGTTTCCCGGTGAAAGCTTTGATTGCCAAACACTGATGAATAAATTTAGAGAAGAAACATTGAATTTTATGACAGGTCAAAAGTTTTAAAAAATCATGTCCCCAGTTGAACAAATATTTGCAACTTCTTCGATAAATCATTTCGTAACAATTAAGCTAATTCGAAATAGCATTTCTTACAAAACTCAAGTGTTTGTTCCACTTCTATTAGTCGCAGAGCTGTAAGCAATAATTATTTTCTAATAACAAACACGAAAAAAAATAAAAGTTAATAAATAAATAAAAGTTGAATCAGCAAAGTTTAGAGAAACCATTTCTGAAGTTGCCATGCCACTTTGCGCATCTGTTGTAATTACCAACAGATAACGAGAAACAGTGGAATCAGCAGACGCTACCATCGAAAACCCAATTATTTCGACGCAACCAATGAATGCAACCTTCTTTTCTTCTTCTTCTTCCACGAAACCATCCAGCAGCTCCAAAGAACAAAGGATTTTTCCCGCGCAAAATCCTTCGCTGCAGAGCTTTTAAGAATTCCTCCAGTAATTAAATTTGCGTCGGAACCAAATTGCTAAGTAGTGATTTTAAGTGTTTACAAATAACGCTTTGTTTCAAATATTGCCGCACCTTTGGCATAAAGGCGCCACGTTGTGCAATAAAATGAAATATAAATCTTTTCAGCGAATGTTCTTCTTAGCGAAGACCATTAGTTTTCGAATTATTGCGCCATTTTTTTTTCAACCTTATCTGTTTCATCTTTTCGCTAATGAGATTATAGGATGCCCAATGATTAAGAAATATTATTTCTTCCCTCAGAGAAAATGATTGGTTCGTTTAAAATGAAAATGATTTCAAAAATTGTGTGCTTTGTTTCAATTTTTCTTTGGATTTCTAACAATTAGCTTTGTTTTCTCCCGTTAAAAGAAGTCCCATATATTTACAAAGTGAGTACCAAATTAACGGTATTCATTGCACTAATGATATAGTTTAGTTATCATTAATATTTAATTGCTTTTATATTGAAAAACATCTCTTAATTGAAGCCGTCCTATAAAATAAGCAAAATTAACAAACAAACCAAAAAAACTTAGAACTGCTTTGGTAAAAATAGAAAAATATCACTTCTTCTGAATCAAGAAGTCTGTATAATTTTCACCTGTGTTATCAACAAAATTACAAAGGCCTCCAGAAATCAGAAATATAGAAATTATTTCCTAATACGAGTTAATTGTCATTGCTTCCAGATATATGCATTAGTTGTGATATCGATATAAATTCATTGTATTAGAATTAGAACCCTTTTTTTAACAGTTTGAACTATCGCTCGTAATTAATTAATTATTTTTAAATATGTAATGAAACCAAAACTTGCTCTCCTTTCATAGAAATTATCAATACTAATAAACATTGGGCTAATTACCTAAATTAATGATGTTTTCGAATATATTTCACGTTTAATTAATAATTAATAAAGTAACACTGCATAAAAGTTTCTTAATTATTTCGCTTGAAAATGGATTAAAAAGGAGCTCGTATAAAATGGATTGACAAAGCATTTTTCAAATAAACTCAGTATAAGAATATAAAAAAAATACTTAACTTAAGCATGATTACAATATCAATAATTTTGGCACTCTGTAGAGATTAGTTCAAGAGAATTCTTTGAGGTTATAAAAATTCTGTACTTTAGAAACCTCTAAAGGACCTATAAATTTCCATAGTGTTACATTATATAGGACTAATTTCTAGTGTACTAATATTGTGGACTAACTGCACTGGACTAATTTCAATAGTGTCACATTATATAGGATTACTATTTAGTGTACAAATTGTGTGAACTAACTGTACTGGACTAATAGAGTAGGACTAATTTCCATAGTGTCATATTATATAGGACTAAACATTATAATACATGACTTTTTTTGCTAACCACACATTTATAAATAAGTACGTTTGTTTATATTTCAATCAAGAATATTCTATGAATTTGAATATAATCTTAACTCTTATTTGGCATACTTTAATGGTAAGATTTTTTTGCCTTTGATACCACAGGCTGTGGAATGGAAGTTTGTTAGTGACTCGGAATTGTACTATAAGTCCAGGTCTAATTACCCTAAAGTGTGCAAAAAACGACTATAGAGCGACAAACCAAACCTAAACTTTTGGTATATTGATAATCAATATGTAAAGTCATACCATGCTGAATTTACCGGTTCTCGTTAGATCACCGAAGTCAAGCATCATTGGGCGCGGTCAGTACTTGGGTGGGTGACTACCTGGGAACACAGCGTGCCGTTGGCACCCACAAATTTGGGACCTGAATGGCCGAGTGTCTAGAGCTCTGGCGCTCGGTGTCACAGGTTTCGGATTCGAATCCCGGCGGTGCCCTGGAGGTTTGTAGTGGTTCGGAATCCACTTTAAGCCGTAGGTCCCGGTCTCCTATGACTGTAAGAGCGTCACGGAGCCAAAGTCAGACTTCTACCTACGGGTGCTCCATCACAACAGAAGCTGCTTCCTTCCCCTCCAATCATGAGTACGTATGGGCTCGTGGGCTTGGCCAGCCAAGTGGGATAAGAAACAACATATGTAAAGTAGTTCTGTTTAATTAATTGTAGTTTACAGTTATGATAAAAATAAATTGTAGTTTATAATCATGTTTAACAAAATTTATGAAAACTATTTGCCTAAAAATTATTCTTTTAATGGATTAAATAACTAAATCCAACATTTATTTACCATCCATATTTCCGTTAAAAATTTATAGCAAGATCTGTGAAAGGAGGTTTAGTATTGAATGTAAGTTATATCCTTTAATAATATATAAGTTAATACAGATAATTTTAAGATATAGATATTTTTCATATATTGTTGATGTGTATCTATTCGTAAACATAAAAGTCGTATTGAAAAAAAAATGAACTGTGTATTCTATTAATTAAGTTTTCATAAAAACAATTGTATCTTTTTTTTTCTAGTGAAACACTGATTTAATGTTGCTGCATTTATTTTTTTATTATTTTTTTGACATGATTTTATTTGATTGGATATTTTTGTTATTTAGATCATTATTTCTTCACGTAAAAAAATTGACTAGCTTTGTCGAACGCGTTGTCGCACGAATCCAACCTTTTTTTTTTCTTAATGCAAGACCCCAATTCGGTTTTTTTTTTTACATCATAGAAACTCTGCATTTTAACTGCGAATATAAATTCCCTGCTACCATAAACCTAATGAAAAGAGTTCAGTAAAAAAATAGCCTCTCGGCATTAGGCCTAACTATGGGCGGAAATTTTGTTGGCATACAGCTCTGTTGGGACATTAAATTTCTATTTTATGTGGGCGCAGATATTTCTTGTGCCCTTTTTAAAGGCGACATTTATTGTGGTTTCCCTAACACATTGCGATGGTTGGGTTTTTTTCAAGTAAATACAGTCATGTACAACAAGCAGTAAAAATCCTTAGATGTATATACATATTTTTTTGTTCTCTTTAGTTGACTGCATTCTCGCATGGCCAAAAAAAACCCCAAACTTATCATTGTTATTGGTTTTTATGAGTGTAAGCGAAAGTAAAGTTTAGTAGAAACAAGCATTTTAGATTCGTCGTTTGTTTTATTGAGTGAACGAATACCGAATTCTGAGATTTCTTGTCCTTTAATTCGGGGAATAAATAGTTGGTGTTTAATATCCGTTACTGGCTAATTTTTAAAGTGATTTATTCACTGGGTGGTTTTTATCGGGTAATGTTAATTTGGTGTTTATGGTTGAAACGTAATTACAGATGATTTCTAGTTGAGTTATAAAAATCTTGTTTTATGTCAATGAAGATATGCTTGAAGCGTTTAGTGCTCCGCGTGCTTATGAGTCATTTTATTACTTCAAATTTTTACTATAATTATGTTATAAAAATAAAGAAACGTGAAATTTGCATTATATGTAGCAATCAAAAAGAAAGCAAATCAATTTTTTTAATTATACTTGCTCCTTGGGTATTAAAAGACCTCATACATATGGAGATAAAGTGTATAATTTTGTTCCAAATATACTATAGGAGTTGGAACAATTTGTTGTGTATACAACATTTTATAGCCTCAATGTTTTCCATTTACCATTACTCCATGAGACGCAAAATGTACTTTCTATTGTTCCAAATATACTGTATTTATTGGAACAATCTGTTCTTTGTAGACCATTCTAAGGCCTGAATGTCTTCCAATTAATTTTGTTCCGGGAAGAGCAAACTGTTCTTTTTATCGTTTCAAATACACTGTACTAATTGAAACAAACAAACATTTATGGAACCTTCCATGAACACATGAGCTTCCCAATTACTATTAATTTATAAAGAGCAAACTTGTCCCTCTATTGTTTAAAATATACTATATAAATTGGAACAATATGCCCTTTAAAGAACATTCCATAGCCACAATGTTTCCCAATTACTATCGTTCCATGAAGAGCAAACTGTTCTTTCTATTGTGTTCAAATACACTGTTACAGAAAAAAATTGTCGTATGTATTAGATTTTAAAAAGAAAATTAAGAGTAAAAATAATTATTATTTTGTATTGCAAGATAATTTACCATTTTTAATTTGGATTTATCAGCATTAGACACAAGAATTTGCTAATGTGATTGAATCTTTCTGGGGGGGGACAAACTTTCAGTAAGAAACAATTGGCATTTACTTATGCATCAAAGAAACCTTGCAAAACTCCAATTTACGATTTTCTACATTTCCAGGTAATTGTAATTCAATTTAATTATTTTTCAAAGTATTCTATAAATTCTGAAATTTGAATGATTACTCATTCAATACTACTGTGCCCTGCTGAAAGTAAAGCCAATTTTCCAATTAAATTTCCCAGGGCATAAGGGATTTCAATTTCTTTTTTTTTTTAGGTTGTTTGCACTGTCCCTGACATCTGTGAGAAATTGCACTCAAAATATTCATTAGTGTTTGAGTTATGCTTTGCTTTGAGGGACGCTAAAGTTGATTTCGGCGAATTTTTGAAATGTCTGAATTAATTGAACAAAGAACTTTCACTAAATTTTCTTTGCGAAAACATATAGAATGTTGCAGAAGGCATTCGGGGAGCATTTCTATACCGAAAAAATGTTTAGAAGGAGTATGAACAGTTTAAAGAAGGCAGAGAACACGTTGAACACGAAGAGCGCTCTGGCCGACCATCAAATTCAACCGAATGTCATGTCCAAATAATTAAAGATTTGGTGCTAACAAACCGTCGATTTACAATTAGAGACCTTGCTGATGATGTTGGAATTTCAAAATGATCAGTCAATTCCATTTTAAAATATATTTTTGGCCACAATCGCGTCAAGTCTTGATTGGTTCCGAAAACACTGGATTTTTGGAAAAACATCGTCGTGTTTAAGTGTGTGTAGTAATGCTTTCTGACTATCAGGGCAAGTTGAAATGCATCATATCAGGAGATGAGATTTGGATTTACGCTTACGACCCGGCAACAACCGATCAATCGAGTGAATATCGTGACAAAGGTGAAGCAAGACCGAAAAGAGCACGCCAAAGTCGCACAAAAATCACGGTCCTGTTAACTAGGTCGTTTTCGTTCCACAACCCCCTTATTCACCTGATTTAACACCGTCCGACTTCTGGCTGTTTCCTAAACTCAAAAGACCACTCCGGGGACACAGCTTTGAGTCGATTGAAGAGATTCAACGTGAATCAGCGCGCGCTTTGAAGGCCATTCCGGGCCAAAGACTTTTTAGCATGCATTGAGGATTGGAAAAAAAGGTGGCATATGTGCATTGTGTCCGAAGGGGATTACTTTGAAGGCGATGAAATAAATTTGGAAGAATAAATAATGAGTTTTTGAAAAAAATAACAATTGGTCTTATATTTTGGGCACAGTAGTATATATATATATAACGAATTATATAATATATAATATATTTAACCATTAACGGCTTAAGTTGGGGTAAATGCATTAGGCAAATTAATGCGATGATGCTTATTTGTTTATAAGTTTTAAAATCTACAGGAGATTATAATTAACTTTATATATTTAAAAATATATTTTATCAAAAGTTATACTCCCTAAACAAATAAATAAATTCTCACTCTAATAGCGATATCAAAATCGTATTTTCTAAATTTATATCTCCCCTCCAAATAATTACGTGCTGTTTGGAAAACCTTGCTAATTGTATTATTTCTGTCCCTATTTTTACGGTCATACAATACATCCACTCTACAATCAAATACTTTTGATATTTATTGAACAATACATCATTTCCAGAAAGTCGAAGGCT
Organism: Caerostris darwini; assembly: GCA_021605075.1. Taxonomy (NCBI): domain Eukaryota; kingdom Metazoa; phylum Arthropoda; class Arachnida; order Araneae; family Araneidae; genus Caerostris; species Caerostris darwini. The sequence goes on from BPLQ01014592.1 coordinate 209,343, forward strand.
AAAGAAAAATAACACATAAATTATAATTTATGCAAATAGCTGCAGGGAATATTTAGAAAGAGTACTGTTATTTACGACCACAGGCCAAAGTTATTGTTGGTACTACAAAATAGGTTCGTTTCCATTTCTCAAAGCCGTTGTGTTTCCACGAGTTAAACTTTAATGAAGTGGAAATTAATTACAAATATAAATATCTAACAAATAAACGACCTCTTTCCCTCAAAGAAACTAAGGCTAAACTCACTTTAATTAAAATTACAAATAGCTTTTCGCATCGCAGTTGAATTTTCGACGAAATAAAATATACGTCAAGAATGATGCCTTATCGCCACCATCATCGCTGCTGGTACCCATTCATCGCTGTTGCCAACTTTGGGGAGCGAATTATAGCCGATAATAATAGAACCATCCCTTTAAAATATATATGTGCACTCTAGACTTCCCGAGAACTATTTAACCATAACCACCAGCCGTACATTATCGAAAAGCCTTCAAAATTAAATTCAGTGTTGCAGTATCCGCAGATACTCGCTGGACCGGATGCGAAGATAATAATCAGAAATTGAAATTTATTTCATTTCCTTCTAACCCCCTCCCCCACCCCCTCGCCGCCATTTCTAATCCTTTTAACAGAATTTAATGGAAGCTGAGCAATTTATTTAATAAATCTACGCTTCCACCAGAACCGGGGGAAACAAGTCGCATTACTGCAGCAGCGGCCATCTTGCTTCAAGGATAGTTAGGCTTAGCTTTCAATTTCAATTTCACGTTAATAATGGACAACAATGGAGACCGGTAGCGAGATTTATAAATGAAGGCTCACGAGAGCTCTTGGAGTGCTTTAATTCGCAGATTAGAGCCAAGTTCGGGAGGTTAGATCGGCTTATTCGGCATAATCTGCGTGTCCCCCATTGTTTGGAGCTCTGCAAAACCTTGTCACTCGGCGTGATACTCTCAATGGTGTGCAGCAGCGGCATCTATTTATGGTTGTGAGCATACAATGAATACCTGACGAACAGGCAAGAGAATAAGATTCCGAATTGGTCAGGGGGCGGGGGGTTGAAGCGGTTGCAGTGAAGGGATCAAGTGAACCACGCAGATAGATCCTTCTGCAGGAAGCTACGCGCGTTTGTCTTAATATCGAGATATTGTGTGCAGGGTGGTGTGGAATTTCGGGGGACGATGCGATTTGGGAGGATTTGCCTACGCAAGTGATATGGATGGGGGTGGCTTGCGAAAGCTGGCGGAGATTTGCATTCGACCCTTTGCTCCACCCTTCCAGTCAAGTACTGGTAATTTGTTAGCAAGGGAATTTGACAAGAGACACTGCGAGATTCGACCACAACATTATGGATTGACTGCCTTTAAGGAGGATGTAAGATTTGGACAATATCATACTGGTGACGAATTTCTTAAATAAAAGATATCGTTATAAATATTCATTTTTTCAATATAAATATTTATTTTTTAAATTTCATTTTTCATGTGTTTGAAAGGCAATAATAGCAATTTCAGGATTTACAGAATGAAATAATTCAACTTTGCTGATTCCATCATAACATTTGGATTGGCTGCCTTTGAGATCTGTATAATGTGATATTAGTGAGGATTCTCTTAAAATAATTCAATCTAATCTAATAATGCGAATTTGCAGATTCGATCATAACGTTTATATTGATTTGAAGACGATTGGATTTAATAAAAGTGCGGTTTTTATTATTTATAATCTTGCGGGGTTTATTATTTTTTAATTTATAATTTTAGGTATCATGAAATGAAATCGTAATCTATTGATTCAATTTTAATAACCTATAATTAATAAAAACGAATAATTCTTTAGGCCTAAATAATTTCTTTCACATACAATCAAAATAAGTATACATTAATTCTACGAATAAAATAAAAATATGACAATCCCTTTTTATTTTATTCGTAGAATTATTCATTTATAGTGTAATTATGCTCTCGTAGTGAAAGCTTTGATTGTGAAATAATTTGATTTGATTAACTAATTATTGATATTTGCTATTGTGTCAGCCATTTGGAATTTTTTCTGTAATTGTCTCAAATGTAAGAATGTTGATATTTACAACCGTGAAGTTCTAAATTTTTCTAAGAATGTTTATCGTTTTTAATAGTGCAGGAATTATCATTTCTATCAATTATAAAACAAATTTGTAAATTATTGATTTAATTTTAATAATCTATAATTGATAAAAAAAAAAGTGTATAAAACGAGCAATTTGTTAGGCCTGAATATTTTCTTACACATACAAGTAAAATAAGTATACATTAATTCTACGAATAAAATATAAATATATTTATTCATTTTAGTGTAATTATGATTTCGTAGTGAAAGTTTTGATTGCCAAACATTCATTTACAAATTAATTTCATTAACAAAATATTGTCATTTGTTATTTTCTCTGCAATTTGGAATTATTTTGTCTCAAATCTTAGAATGTTTATATTTACAACTGTGATGTTAAATGATTTTGTAAACTTTTGATTCAATTTTAATTATCTATAATTAATAAAAACAAACAATTGTGTGCAAAAAAGAACAATTTGTTAGGCCTAAATTGCCATAAATTTGCCCTATTAGGCCCTAATTAGATTGTCAAATGATTTGATTTGATTAACAAATTAATGACATTTGTTATTGCGCCAGCCATTTGGAATTCTTTCTGTAATTATCTTAAGTGTAGAAATGCTAATATTTACAACTATGAACTTCTAAATTTTGTTAAGACAGAATATTTATCGTTTTTAATCGTAAGATGTTTATCGATTTTTTTAGTTATCGCTTTTATCCATTACAACATGAATTTGTAAACTTTTGATTCATTATTAATAATCTAAAATTATTATTTGAAAATTTATGTACAAAACGAACAATTTGTTAGGTCTGAATATTTCCTTGCACTTACAAGTAAAGTAAGTACACATTAATTCTACGAATAAAATATAAATATATTTATTCATTTACTGTGTAATTATTATTTCGTAGCTAAAGTTTTGATTGTCAAATAATTTGATTTGATTAACAAATTATTGTCATTTGTTATTGTGTCAGTCATTTGGAATTCTTTCTGTAATTGTATCAAATGTTAGAATGTTAATATTTACAGCCATGAAGTTCTAAAGTTTTCCAAGAAAGAATACTTATCGTTTTAGGGCCTGAATGGTCAAGTGGCTAGCGCATCTGGCGCTCAAAACCTGGGGTAACAGTTTTTGAGTTCAAGTCCCGGCGGTGCCGTGGATGTTTGTAGTGGTTCGGAATCCACTTTAAACCGTAGGTCCCGGTCTAGCATGATCACAGAGCGTTGCGGAGGTATTGTTACTCCAAGTCCGTAGCTTATCTTCAAGCTACACGCTCCTCCTGGGTGGTGCTAAGTGAGTAAAGTCGGTGCAGCGCTAGCCTTAAGGCATCGAAGACAATTGTATAAATGTTTGCCATCTGCAATAGAAAAAAAATACTAATCGTTTTTAATAGTATTTAGCTTATAGATTATCGTTTTTATCGAATATAAAGTAAATTTGTAAGAAATTGATTCAGTTTTAATAATCTATAATTATTTAAAAAAAATTATGTACAAAATGAACAATTTGTTAGGCTTAAATATTACAACTACTATTAGGAATACTTACAAGTATACATTTATTCTACGAATACAATATAATTATATTTATTACTTTATAGTGTAATTATTATTTCGTTGCGAAAGTTTTTATTGCCAAACGCTGATAAATAAATTCAGAGAAGAAAACATGAATTTTATGAAAAGTCATAAAAGTTTTAAAAATCAAGCCCCAAGTCGAACAAACATTTGCAACTTCTCCAATAAATCATTTCATAACAATAAGCTGATTCGAAATAGCCTTTCTTACAAAACTCAAGTGATTGTTCCACTTGTATTAGTCACAGAACTGTAAGCAATAATTATTTTCTAATAACAAAAACCAAAAAATAAATAAATAAAAGTCGAATCAGCAAAGTTTTAGAGAAACCATTTCTGAAGCTGCCATGCCACTTTGCGCATCTGTTGTAATTACAAACAGATAACGAGAACCAGTGCAATCAGCAGACGTTTCCATCGAAAACCCAATTATTTGGACGCAACCAATGAATGCAACCTTCTATTCTTCTTCTTCTTCCACGAAACCATCCAGCAGCTCCGAAGAACAAAGGATTTTTCCCGTGCTAAATCCTTCGCTGCAGAACTTTTAAGAATTCCTCCAGTAATTAAATTTGCGTCGGAACCAAATTGCTAAGTAATGATTTTAAGTGTTTACAAATAATGTTTCGTTTCGAATATTTCCGCACCTTTTGCATAAAGGCACCACGTTATGCAATAAAATGAAATATAAATCTTTTCAGCGAATGTTCTTAGCTAAGACCATTAGTTTTCAAATTATTGCGCCATTTTTTTTCACCTTATCTGTTTCATCTTTTCGCTAATGAGATTCTAGGATGCCCAATGATTAAGAAACATTATTTCTTCCCCTGAGAGAAAATGTTCGGTTCGTTTATAATGAAAATGGCATCAAAAATTGTGTGCGTTGTTTCCATTTTTTTTTTTTTTTTTTTGATTTCTAACAATTAGCTTTGTTAAGAAGTCTCATATATTTATAAAGCGAGTTCCAAATTAACGGTATTCATTGCACTAATGATGTGGTTTAGCTATTATTAATATTTGTTTGTTGTTATATCGAAGAACATCTCGTAATTTAAGTCGACCTATGAAACAAACAAAATAAACAAACAAATCAAAAACTCTAAGAACTGCTTTTGAAAAAATAGAAAAATATACCTTCTTCTGAATCAAGAAGTCCGTATAATTTGCACCTATTATCAACAAAATTACAAATCCCTCCAGAAATAAGAAGTATCAAAATTATTCCCTAATACGAGTTCATTGTTATTACTTCCGGATATATGCATTAGTTATTATATCGATATAAATTAATGGTAATTACATTCAGACCCCTTTTTTCAACTGTTTGAACTAACTATTAATTAATTATTTTTAAATATGCAATAAAACCAATACTTGCTCTCATTTCATGGAAATTATGAATATTAAAAACAATGCGCAAATTACCTAAATTAATGTCGTTTACAAAATGTTAAAAATATGTTTGTTTATATTTCAATCAAGAATATTCTCTGAATGTGAATATAATTCTAACTCTTATTTGGCATACTTTATTGGTGAGTCTTTTTATCTTACTTGGTTTAGTATTCTGCATAATTTAGGCTACCTGATGACCAATTGGCTAGCGCTCTGGCCTTTGGTACCACAGGCTTCAGGTTAGAATCTTGGCTCTTTGTTAGTGTCTCGGAATTTAACTTTAAGTCCGGGTCTAATTACCCGAAAGTGTGCAAAAAACGACAATAGTGCGACAAACCAAACCTAAACATTTGGTATATTAATAATCAATATGTAAAGTAGTTATGTTTACTAAATGGTAGTTTACAGTTATGATAAAAGGAAATTGTAGCTTATAATCATGTTTAACAAAATTTTTATGAAAACAATTTTGCTGAGATATTGCATAAAAAAAATTCTTTTAATAGATTCAATAACTAAATCAAATATTTATTTACCATCTATATTTCCGTTAAAAATTTATAGCAAGATATCTGAAATAATATTCAATGTGTTAGTTATATTATTTAATAATATATCTGTAAATATAGATAATTTTGAGATACAGATATCTCTGATAGATTGTTGCTGTGTATTGGAAAAAAAATGTAATCGTAAATATAAAGGAAATTATTAAAAAAAGAGATGAACTGACGTATTCTATTAATTAAGTTTTCATCAAAGCAATTCGAACATTTTTTTTTTAGTGAAAGGTTAGGTTGCTGTATTTAGGTTGCTGTATTTATTTATTATTATTTTTGGTATACTTTTTTTGCCTTAGCGAGTTTTGTTATTTTAATCATTATCTTTTCACGTAAAAAATTGACTAGCTTTGTCGATCAGCGTTGTCGCACGAAACCAGCCTCTTTTTTTCTTAATGCAAAACTCCGATTCGGCGGGGTTTTTTTCCGTCATGGAAACTCTCCGTTTTAACTGCGAATATAAATTCCCTTCTGCCATCAACCTAATGAAAAGAGTTCAATAAAAAAATGGCTTCTCCGACATTATGTCTAACTATGGGCGGGAATTTTATGGGCATACAGCTCTGTTGGGACATTAAATTTCTATTTTATGCGGGCGCAGATATTTCTTGTGCCCTTTTTAAAGGCGACATTTATTGCGGTTTTTCCTAACACATTACGGTGGTTGGTGTTTTTTTTCAAGTAAATACGGTCATGTACAACCAACAGTAAAAATCTTTAGATGTATATACTTATTTTTTGTTTTTGTTTCTCTTTAATCGACTGCATTCTCGCATGGCCAAAAAAAATCACCTAAAGTTATGATTGTTATTGGTTTTTATGAGTGTAAGCGAAAGTAAAGCTTAGTAGGAACAAGCATTTTAGATTCGTCGTTTGTTTTATTGAGTGAGCGAATGACCGAATTCTGAGATTTCTTGTCCTTTAATTCGGGGAATGAATGGTTGATGTTTAATATCCATTGCTGGTTAATTTTTGGAATGATTTATTCGCTGGGTGGATTTTATCAGGCAATGTAAATTGGGTGTTTGTGGTCGAAACGTGATTACAGTGCCACGTTTTGTTGCTTTCTGGTTGAGTTATAAAAATCTAGTTTTATGTTAATGAAGATATGCGTGAAGTGTTTAGGGTTCTGCATGCACGTGTGTAGTTAACATTAGAGCCATTATTTCAAATTTTTACTATAATTATGCTATAAAAATTAAAAAAAACGAAAAATTTACATTAAATGTAGCAATCAAAATGATGGCATCAAATTTTTAAAATCATAATTGTTCGTTATGGATTAGAAGACCTCATCCATATGAATACAGCGAGAAAAAGTACCTAAATTGGTCCAAATATACTACATGATTTGGAACAACTTGTAAAATGTAAAATGTTAAAATGTTGTAAAATGTAAAATGTTTTACACCCTCAATGTTTTCCAATTACCATTATTCTATAAGGAGCAAGTTGTATTCTGTTGTTCTAACTATGCTATATAATACTTTCTGTTGTTACTTTCTGTATGCTATGCTATGCTTTCTGTAGTTCTAACTATGC
>BPLQ01014592.1:216529-250948 GCA_021605075.1 Caerostris darwini
GTTACTTTCTGTATGCTATGCTATGCTTTCTGTAGTTCTAACTATGCAATACGTTCTATAGAATAATCTAAGACATAAAAGTGCTTGTTGATGTACAGTTAATGTTGGGGTCAAACATATAATGCATTAAGTGCTTCAGTTGATGTAAATGCATCAGAAAAATTAATGCGATTATATTTATTTATTCCTGCACTTTGAAATCTACTGTAGATTAGAGTATTTTTATACACTTAAAAATACATTTTATCCCTAACAAATAAATGCTCCCAAAATAAATAAATAACTTCTCACTCTCATAACAATATCAAAATCAGATTTTGAAGTTTATATCTCCCCTCTAAATAATTATGTTGCTTTTTAAAATAATTGCTAATTGTATTATTTCTATTCTTACTTTTACCGCCATATAATATACATCGCCTCCATAATCAAATACTTTTGATATTTATTGAACAATACATCATAATAGCACATAAATTATAATTTATGCAAATAGCCGGTAATACTTAGAAAGGACAATGTTATTTACGACGACAGGCCGAAAGTTATGATTGAGTACTTGAAAATAGGCCCGTTTCCATTTCTCAAAGCCGTTGTTTTCCCCGAGTTAAACATTAATGAAGTGGAAATTAATTACAAATATAAATATCCAACAAATATACGACCTCTTTCCTACAAAGAAACTAAGGATAAACTCATTTTAATTAAAATTACAAATAGCTTTTCACATCGCATCTAGAATGATGCGTTACCTCCACCATCATCGCTGCTGGTACCCATTCATCGCTGTTGCCAACTTCGGTGTGTGGAATTATCCCAATAACATTAGAACCATCCTTTTAAAATATATATGCACTCTAGCCTTCCCGCAAAACTATTTAACGGTAACCGCCAGCTGTACATTATCGAAAAGCCTTCAAAATTAAAATTCAGTGCTGTAGTATCCGGAGATATTCGCTGGACCGGATGAGAAGATAATAATCAGAAATTGAAATTTATTTCATTTCCTTCTCAGCCCGCCATCCCCTTCCACCCCTCGCTGCCATTTCTAATCCTTTTAACAGAATTTAATGGAAGCAGAGCAATTTATTTAATAAATCTACACTTCCACCGAAACCGTCAGAAACTAGTTGTATTACTGCAGCACCAGCCATCTTGCTTCGATGACAGTTAGGCTTAGCTTTCAATTTCAATTTCGTGTTAATAATGGATAACAATGGAGACCGGTAGCGAGATTTATAAATGAAGGCTTACGAGCTTTTGGAGTGCTTTAATTCGCAGATTGGCGCCAAGTTCGGGAGGTGAGATCGGCTTATTCAGCATCATCTGCGTGTCCCCCATTGTTTGGAGCTCTGCAAAACTTTGTCACTCTGCGTGATACTCTGAATGGAGTGAAGCAGCAGCATCTATTTATGGGTGTGAGCGTACAATGAATACCTGACGAAGGGGCAAGAGAATAAGATTTCGAATTGGCCAGGGGGCAGGGGGGGGGGGGGAGGAAGCGGTTGCAGTGAGGTGATCAAGTGAACCACACATTTAGATCCCTGTGCTGGAAGCTACGCGCGTTTGTCTTAATATCGAGACATTGTGTGCAGGGTGGTATGGAATTTCGGGGGACGATGCGATTTGGCAGGATTTGAATGCATAAGTGGTACGGAAAGGGGTGTCTTGCAAAAGCTGGTGGAGATTTGCATTCAACCCTTTGCTCGTCCCCTCTAGTCAAGTAGTGGTAATTTGTTAGAAAGGGATTCTGACAAGAGACACTGTGAGATTCGAACATAAAATTATGGATTGACTGGATTTAAGGACGATTTAAGATTTGGACAATATTACATTGGTGATGATTTTCTCGAATAAAAGATATCGTTACAAACATTCATTTTTTACATGTTTGAAAGGCAATAATTATAATTTCAGAATTTATACAATGTGATATTTCAAATTAGAAGATTCGAACGTAACATTCGGATGAACTAAAGGATTATTGTATTGTTTAAAGACGATATAAGATCTGGATAACGTCATATTGGTGAGAATTTTCATAAATGATGTTTAATGAGTTTTCTTAATGCTGTTTAATCTAATTAATATTAGAAACTAATCTTACAACCGAAAACTATAATTACATAACATGTATAAACTTAATACGCATGGCATTTTTTCTACATTTTTCATAATGGAAAATATATGGGGACATAATTAGCAATATTTGAATTCGGTATTGAATCCGATTTATATCATTGTGTTTAAATAATTTACATTATTTTTTTTCAGAATAATCACTTTGATAGGGATTATTTTTGGGGAAACAAAGAAATATAATTCTGCTTAATTATTTTTTTAATCTTTCGCATTATATGTAGTAATCGAATAACAGTAATTTTATGACTATTCAGTTAGTCGCAGAGATTTGATTGTGACGGTTACCATCTGATTTGATGATTTACATATTAAAAAAAATATCTAAATAATATAGATTTATAATGCTTCTCTTTTAGAAAAAAATACTTTTAATGGCGAAATGCGTGGTATAATTTCTACAAATTGTGAAATGGTAATTTGCAAAGTATTGACAAGCGGTAAGGTTAAATAATAAGTGGTTTATTTTTGCTTGCAAGTTCAAATGTTATACATGAGTTGAAAAAAATAGCATGCGATTCGAATATTTAGGTTGATAGGTTGATTTAGGTTGATATTTGATAAATAGTATTCAAAGTATATAATTGTTTAATTTCATTTTCGTCGATGCTGCTATTTTAAAGTTAACCAAGCTTTTATTTTAACGTTAACGTTAATTTTAACAGGCTTACCTGATCATTTTTTGGATTCAACTATCAGTTCAAATCAATTAAATTAAATATTTTCTGAATTGAAGACATCAACTTCGCCAGCTTTCAGTCTTCAATTCCACTGCGTATCAATACATGGACTCATCTAATACGCCATAACTAATCTACTATATTTATTACTTCATCATCAAAATAATCTATTTCACCATAAGCATCAACTTCATGTTATGAATGAACTTTTGTTGATGTAGTCGATTTATTCATTTGGAGCTATTTAGCGCCTGGGGGCTCCATCGCCGATATGAGAGAGTAAATAGAGTTGAAACAATGAAAATTGCCCGGAATATATTTATAAATATATTAAAAAATTTTTAACTGACAGTCATAAACAAATAAAAATAAAAATGGAAATTAATTTTTGCGCGGAGGTTTTAAATCATTATTTGAAACTTAAGAGTCAATCTCCTGGATTGCAGTATTTTCCTGATTAACAAGCGTGTCAAAAAATTTAACAGAGATGTATTTAAGAAAATCTTTTAAAGAAGAAATATTAATAGCTTTATAGATATCAGAATGGCGCAAGAGCCATTTAGCAGAGATAATTTGGTGGATAGTGATATTTTGTAACGTTTCAAGTGTTTTTAAATTAGATTTAGCTGCCTAGGACACAGACCGGGCAAGAGTATGTCAGAATTGAGCGAAGTAATGAAACATTACATATATATATACCAAACATCCCAATACACATCATGGGTGGCTTGCTATAATGCACCTAAATTATAAACAAGCAATGTTAATTGTAATGGTGCATTTCGTCACAATTCCCCTCTGTCGAAAAAACAAAGATTTTACGACTTATAGGTTTAGGATTTCCATCCACTGAATAAATATGCAATTATTATGCTCGGCAGCACTCAGCGGGATTCAAACCAAGTTCTCTCAGATCTCAGACAGTTGTCCACCGTTCCATCGTGGCCTATAAAATAGAAAATTTAAATTAAATTTAAATTTAATATTTAAATTTTAATTATTAAATTAAATTTGTATATGATTTAATTGTTTGATTTACTTGTACATAGATTAAATTGTATTACTCAAATTTACTAGAGATTTATGGAATATCAAAATATATATATTATTATTACAATAATAAATAGTAAAATTGTATTGTTTGCTTATCTATTCAATCGAACTAAATGCTATTATATAATCGGTATATAGATACAATACCTTCAAAGCTGATTGCCCCTCAACTGCCAATTTTACTTCCTAATTTACGACACTTTATTTTAGTATATATATCTCGTAGCTTCTGGATCGTTCAGTTTACGCCTTGTTTCGCGATTTCTAACACCGAATTTGCATGCGCCCGAAAGGGATGATACACATATTGATCGATAATTCGTCAGCTGCTACCGGCAGTTTGACTGGACTAGAGTAATTTAAATAATTGTCCTACCACTTTATTATGCGTCCTATATTTCTCTTCTGGAAGTAAACCACCATTGGTGAGAAATCACTGCAACTAGGGGCTTTAAATCTCTGGTCAACTGTTTTAAATTCAACGCCATGGTCTAATCAGAACCATTCACCTTAACTTCATTAGGTTGCAAGCAAACAAGTTCGGCGACATATCCAAATGGAACCATGCATCAGGACATGCACAGAATCAATCACTTTGGTGTGTGTGGATGTGAATCTCTGGCGTTGCTTTGATGTTGCGTGTGTGTGTTAAGTTCATGACTTAGGGGGAGCACAGAATGCGTGCGTTCGTAATTTAAATGCGGAATTCGCATTCGTCCATCGAGAACACGTGACCTCATTAGATGCTTTCGCGCGCGAACGGTAAACTTCTAGATTGTGCCGGATATTTAGTTTGTGTTCCATTAAGTTCCAAAGATTCAGTGGATGATAGATTGTACTCGCATAAATATGTATAACAGTTCTATATTAATGGGTATTTGGGTGTGCCATTCATTCATCGTAATATAAGGCTGCCGTGTGGTACTCTGGTCACTCAGCAAATATGGTACTGCACCAATTACGGAAGGGAATGAGAGGTCTACATACTGGTCTCATAATGACGTGTTTGATCATACTTAATGTTTTGACAAACTACCTCATGAATTATTACAAATTATGTGCCATGGTTATATATATAATGCTATATTTCAAAGTGGTTGAAGGTAATTGAGAAAATGCGTAAGATATATATGTTTCAGATGGGACTTTACTGATTATTAAATCGTAATATGGGCGTTATTAATTTTAACTTAACACATTTCTTTATAACTTATTTAGCCATATTTTATCATTCTAAATATTTATCCCTTGAAACATTAGCTCGCTAGCTTAGTGATAACTTTGTTGGGAGACAATACATTTCATGTGTTTTATTTTTAAAGATAGGAGCACGAATTTTAAGAGCATTTTCAGAAGTAATTTCTCCGGCCTTTGATACCACGGCCTCTAGGTTCCAATCCTGGGGGGGGGGGGGGGGTTGTTTGTTTTTTGGTCTGAATCCACGTTAAACAGTATGTCCCGGTCTAATTACTTAAAAAACGTTTTTTTTGAACTTGTAGTGGATGACACTGGATGTTAATACAGTTTTTCCAAATATTAATTCAGTAATTATATTTAATTAATTAATTTAACTTTTTTTTAGATTTAAGTTGCATGTATCTACCAATAGATAAGATAAACTTAAAAAAATGAACGAAAATTATTTATAAAGGACTTTCTGCAATAGAGTGAAAGAAAAGTAGGAATTGACTTAAATTTTTTTTTTTATGTTACTTGTTTGGATTCAACCTACAAAAAAAACAAAAAAAAACAAAAAGAAAACAATTAAATTAAATATTTTCTGAATTGAAGATATCAATTTCGCCAGCTTTCAGTCTTCAATTTCATCCCACTGCGTATCAATACATGGACTCATCTAATACGCCATAACTAATCTACTATATTACTTCCTCATCAGAGTAATCTATTTCACCATCAGCATCAACTTCATGTTATGAATGAATTTTTCTTGTTGTAGTTGAGGCATTCTTTTGGAGCTACTTAGCCCCTGGGGGCTCCATCACAGATATAACAGGACAAATACAGTTGAAACAATGAAAATTTCCCAGAATATACTTATAAATATAATAAAAAATATGTTAACTGATAATCACAAACAAATAAAAATTTAAATTAAAATTAAACTAAAATTTTACGCGGAGGTTTTAAATCATTATTGGGAATGTAAGAGTCAATCTCCTGGATTGCAGTATTTTCATGATTAGAAAGCGTGTCAAAAAATTTAACAGAGATGTATTTAAGATGCTCTTTTAAGGAAGTAATGTTAATAGCTTTATAGATATCAGAATTGCGCATGAACCATTTAGCAGAGGTAATTTGGCGGATAGCGTTATTTGGTAACGTTTCAAATGTTTTTAAATTAGATTTAGCTGCCTAGGACCAGACCGGGCAAGCGTGTGTGAGAATTGGGTGAAGCATCGCCGTATAAGGAAGAATTTTGTTATCTCTGGTCATTGAACTTTTCATCATGGAATTCAATCATAATATATTCCTGAACTTTATTATTATATTGATATTTTAATTCTGATTCTCGTTTGATTTTTGTAATGAAAGATTATATATATATATATGTATATATCATAGGTGGCGTGTTACAATACATCTAAATTGCATACATCCTGTGACATGGTGTATTTCATCACTAATCCCTTCTTTAAAACACGATTTTACTGCTTATAGGCTTAGAATAGACACAGAATCCTCCGAATAGAAACGGAATTATTATACTAGGTATCATTTAGGCATCACTAGGTGTCACTAGGGATTCAAACCAAGTCTCTAAAATTCTAGCCTCTTGTTCACCACCACACCTCAATCCATAAAATAAAAAATGTGATGTTATGTGTAGCTTTGTGATTTGATTTTTTAATATACATCCATAAAAGTAAGGTGTAGCAAATACTGTGTAACTTTGTTACACAAACTAATTGCGTTTTTAATTCAATCCTTTTCCCAATCTCTTTTAAAAGATTATATATATATATATACCAATATACACCAAGATATATGTAATATGCGACTTGCTGCAATACACCCAAATTGTAAACGAATTGTGTAATAATGTGATTCATCACTATTCCCTTCTTTAGAAAAAGCAAAGATTTTTACGACTTACAGGATTAGAATAGACATGAAACCCTCAGAAAAGAAACGGCATAATTATACAAAGTATCACTTAGTTATCACTAGGGATTCAAACCAAGTCTCTCAAATACCAGCCTATTGTCTACCACGAATCCTCAACCCATGTGTGATGTTATGTATGGTTATGTGATTTGATTTTGTTACTATAAACCCAAAAAAGGTTAGGTGTAGCAAATGTGTTGTGACTTTGTTACGCAAACTGATCGCATAGTTCAATTCTTTTCCATTTCTTTTTTTATTTTTGTATTGAAATATATATATATATATATATATATATATATATATACCAAGCATACCCAATATACATAATGGGTGGCTTGCTACAATACACCTAAATTATAAACAAACATTGCTAATGGTAACGATGTGTTTCATCAAAATTCCCCTTTATCGAAAAAGCAAAGATTTTACGACTTATAGCTTTCAGATTCCCATCCACAGAATAAACATCAAATTATTATACTCGGCATCACTCAGCGGGTTTCAAACCAAGTTCTCTCAGATCTCAGACAGTCGTCCACTGTGCCATCGTGGCCTATAAAATAGACAATATTAATTCAATTTAAATATAATAATTAAATTTTAATTATTGAATTGCATTTATTATTACAATAACAAATAGTAAAATTTTATTGTTTGCTGAAGTATTTAATCGAACTAAATGCTGTTACATAAGATACAATACCTTCCAAACTGAATATTCCTCAACTGCCAATTTTACTTTCTAATTTACGACACATTGTTCTCGTATATATATCTCGCAGCTTCTGGATCGTTTAGTTTACGCCTTGTTCGACGATTTCTAGTACCGAATTTCTATGTGCCCAAAGGAGATGATACACATATTGATCGATAACTTCTGCTACCAACAGTATAACAGCTGCTACTAACAGTTTGACTGGACTAGAGTAATTTAAATAATTGTCCTACGACTTTATTATGCGTATCTCTCTTCTGGAAGTAAAGCACAATTGGCGAGAAATCACTGCAACGAGGGGCTTTAAATCTCTGGCCAATTGATTTAAATTCAACGCCATCGTCTAATAGGAACCATTCAGTTTAACTTCATTCGGTTGCAAGCAAACAAGTTCGGCGACATATCCAAACGGAGCCATGCAAAGAATCCATCACTTTGGTGTGTGTGGAGGTGAATCTCTGGCGTTGCTTTGATGTTGTGTGTGTGTGTTAAGTTCATGGCTTAGGGGGAGCACAGAATGCGTGCTTTCGTAATTTAAATGCGGAATTCGTATTCGTCCATCGAGAGCACGTGATCTCTTCCTTCGCGCGCGAACGTAAACTTCTGGACATTGCCGGATATTTAGTTTGTGTTCCAATAAGTTCCAAAGATTCAGTGGATGATAGGTTGTACTCGCCTAAATAGTATAGAAGTTCTATATTAATGGGTCTTTGGGTGTGCCATTAATTCATCGTAATATAACGCTGTAGTACTCCAGTCACTCAGCAAATATTCTACTTCACCTATTACGGAAGGGAATGAGAGGTCTACAAACTGGTCTCACAGTGACGTGTTTGATCAAACTTAATGTTTTGACAAACTACCTGATGAATTATTACAAATTATGTGACGTGGTTGTGTATACAATCCAATATTTCAAAGTGGTTGAAGGTAATTGAAAAAATGCGAAAGATATGTCTTGCAGATTTGGCTTTACTGTCTATTACATTTTAACTTGAAAATTATTAATTTTAACTTAAAATATTTATTTATAACTTAGTTAATTATAACTTTTTATTTTAAATATTTATAAGTGTTTGAAACATCAACGCGCTAGCTTATTCGCTGAATGATGGTCAATTGAATAGCGCTCTGGTCTTTGGTACCACAGGATTGACGTTCTAATCCTGGTAGACCAAAGTGTGCACAAAATTATCGTAGTGTGATAAATTAAACCTACTAACTTATTGATAACTTTATTACGGTAAAATTCTTTCATGTGTCATTTGTGTTTTTTAATAATGATAGGTGCACGATTTCTAAGAACACTTTCAGTAGTCATTGACATCCCCATATATGTCATATAGAGGAATTAAAGAAATCAATCCACTGATATGAGAAACTCATTGATTGAATCTGCTAATTTTCCAAACCAGTGTCTCTATGTCTAGTGCCTGATGGTGGAGTGATTAGCATTGTGGGGTTCGGTGCCACATGTTTCGTGTACGAGTCACTGCGGTGCCATGTATGAATGTAGGGGTTCGGAATCCTCCTTTGTCATAGTCTTATATGATTATAGAGCGTTTTGTGAGTAGTGTTATTCGCGTCGTAGCATATCTTCAAGCAACACGAACCCCCTGTGTAATGCTAAAATGAGTAACAGCGGTGCAGCCCTAACTTAAGGTCTAAAGATAACTGTCTGTGTGTTGCCGGTTGCATTAGAAAAGAAAAACTTTAAATATTTCTTTATAGCATATTTAGTCATATTTTTTTATTGTAAATATTTATCAGGATTTGAAACGTCAACTCACTAGCTTATTGATAATTTTATTACGGGAAAATACATTTGATATGCCATTGTTTTTTTATAAGGATAGGAGCACGAATTCTAGTAACACTTTCAGAAGTAATCAACTTTAATCTAAGAGTCAAATAGAGAAATAACTGAAATCAACCAACTGATTCGTGACACACATTCATCGAATCTATTAGTTTTTCGAAGCTGTGTCTCTAACGTGTCCTATTAACAAACTTCTGCTCATTCACTAAGTGGCAAATAATGAATAAAAATATTTTTGCAACATTTTAACAAATTATTGTTCATTAATATGATAGCTTCATGGTAAGCAATGTAATGCAAATAGTTTTGCCATATTAAATAAGTTTCTTTTTAAACATGTCAAATAAGGAAATTGTACACGTTTTTTACATTGTATGAGATATTTATCTTTATATCCATACAAATTAACAAATTATTATCTTTTGTTATTGTGGTAGACATTGGTTGCTTTTGTAATTGTCTCAAATGTACGAATGTTAATATGTAAAACTAGAGAAGTACTAATTTTCTTCAAGAAAGAATTGGCCTTTGGTTCCACAGACTTCAGATCGAATCCTGGCGGTGTCCTGCTTGTTTATTAGCGTTTGTTTGGTAATCCACTTTAAAAATAGGACAAGGTCTAATTAGCCAAAAGCGAGCTAGAAGTAACCGTAGAACAACAAATCAAACCAAACTAATGTATTCTTTAATGAAAACAAAAATTTTGTTCAATTATTATATGATAATTGCATGGCAATAACTGCAATACAAAAAATTTTGCCATAATAAATTAAATTGTTTTTAAACATTTCAAATAAATAAATTGTAATATTTTTTTTTCATTGCATCAGAAATTTAATTTAAATCAATACAAATTAATAAATTTTTGACATTTGTTATTGTGTCAACCTTTTATATATTAGTTATTGTTTATATCTGTTATAAAATAAATTTGTAAAACATTGATTTAATTTTAATATTCTGTAAGTATTATAAAAAATTGTGCAAGAAACGAACAATTTGTTCGCCTAAATATTTCGTTACACATACAAGTAGAATCAGTATACATTTATTCTACGAATAAAATATAAATATATATATTCATTTATAGTATAATTGTGATTTCGTTGTGAAAGTTTTGGTTGCCAAATTCTGATACACGTTAAACAATAGGACGAATCCCAAGGACAAACTTTAAATTTTATGAAAAGTCATACAAGTTTTAAAAATCAAGCACCGAGTTGAACAAATATTTGCAACTTCTTCAATAAATCATTTCATAACACTTAAGATAATTCAAAATAGCATTTCTTACAAAACTCAAGTGTTTGTTCCACTTGTATTAGTTACAAAACTGTAAGCAATAATTATTTTCTATTAACCAACAAGAAAAAAAAAATTAAAGGTTGAATCAGCAAAGTTTACAGAAACCATTTCTGAAGTTGCCGTGCCACTTCGCGCATCAGTTGTAATTACAAACAGATAACGAGAACCAGTGCAATCAGCAAACGCTTCCATAGGAAACCCAATTATTTCGACGCAACCAATGAATGCAACCTTCTATTCTTCTTCTTCTTCCACGAAAACCATCCAGCAGCTCCAAAGAACAAAGGATTTCTCCCGCGCAAAATCCGTCGCTGCAGAACTTTTAAGAATTCCTCCAGTAATTAAATTTGTGTCTGAACCAAATTGCTAAGTAATGATTTTAAGTGTTTACAAATAACGTTTCGTTTCGAATATTGCCGTACCTTTTGCATAAAGGCACCACGTTGTGCAATAAAATGAAATATAAATCTTTTCAGCGAATGTTCTTAGCGAAGACCATTAGTTTTCGAATTATTGCGCCATTTATTTTTTCTACCTTATCTGTTTCATCTTTTCGCTAATGAGATTCTATGATGCCCAATGATTAAGAAATATTATTTCTTGTCCTCAGAGAAAATGTTCGGTTCGTTTAAAATGAAAATGATATCAAAAATTGTATGTTTTGTTTTAATTTTTCTTTTGATTTCTGACAATTAACTTTGTTTTCTTCCATTAAAAGAACTCTCATATATTTACAAATCGAGTTCCAAGTTAAAGGTATTCATTGCACTTATGATGTGGTTTAGTTATCATTAATATTTATTTGCTTTGTATTGAAGAACATCTCGTAATTGAAGTCGCCCTATGAAATAAACAAAATAAACAAACAAACCAAAAAAAAAAAAAAATCCTCGATAAAAATAGAAAAATATTACTTCTTCTGAATCAAGAAGTCCATATAATTTGCACCTATTATCAATAAAATTGCAAATGCCTCCATAAATAAGAATTATCAAAATTATTCCCTAATATGACTTAATTGTCATTACTTTCAGATATATGCATTAGTTGTTATATCGATATAAATTAATTGTAATTAGAATCACACGCCCTTTTTTAACTGTTTGAACACTAACACTCGCTATTAATAATTTATTATGTGATAAAATCAAAACTTGTTCTCATTTCATGGAAATTATCCCCAGTACAAAACAATGGGCAAATGACCTAATTAATGTTATTTTCGATTATCTTGCACATTTATTTAATAATTAATGAAGTAGCATTGTAGTAATTTTTTCGCTAGAAAATAAATTAAAAAGCATGCTTCTATAAATTGGATTGACAGTGCATTTTTTAAATAAACTCCCTGTAAGAATAAAAAAAAATAATTAACTCAAACTAGATTACAACATTAATAATTATAACCCTCTGTAGAAATTAGTTCAAGAGAATTCTTTAATGATATAAAATTCTATACTTTAGAAACCTCCAAAGGACCTATAAATTTAATCAACAAGACTTATAATTTAGACTTAATTTCAATAGATTCGCATTATAATAGGTTGGAGAAAAAGAAATCCATTATTTTTAATCCAATTTCAAGAATTTACTTAAGATGTTTCGGAAGTTCAATATTTGTTAAATATGCACCGTTTTGTTCTATATTTTGCTTCCATTTTAAAGGTAGCTTCATATTGCCTCTCTCATAGAAATCTTGATCTTTATTGGCGAAAACCTCTAGTAATCGATTGCCACAATCTTCTCTTAATACCAATTTCTTATCACTAAGGAAGTTTTGCACAATGCAAAAAATACATAGTAATCGCTTGGTGCCAGGTCCGGATTGTATGGTGGATTAATCAAAACTTTCCAACCAATCTCCCGGAGTTTCTGGCGGGTCTCTACAGACGTGTGTGGCCTGGTAAAATACAACACCTTTGCTGTTGACCAATTCTGGCCTTTTCTGGTCAATCGCTAGCTTCAAATGATCAAGTTGTTGACAGTAAATATCCGAATTTAGTGTTTGGCCATATGTAAGCAACTCATAATAAATTATTTCTTTCGAGTCCCACCAAATTCACAGCAAAACCTTCCAGGAGTTAGTCCTGGCTTCGAAAGTTTCGATTCAAGTAATGGTGTTGTTGCGCCATTGAAGAAGAATATACAATTCTGCCAATTAAAAAATTGCAGTTTATAGTTCTTGTTAGCAAAATCTTTATAAAAATTCTTTTTGCTGAGATATGGACTAAAAATATTCTTTAGTGGATTCAACATCTCAAACAAGCATTTATTTACAGTCCTATAAAAATAACCTTATAGTTTAAAAAAATAAAGCAAGGTCTTTGGAAGGAGGATTAGTATAGAATGTTAGTTATATCCTTTCACAATATATAAGTTAATATATATAATTTTGATATAGACCTCTGATGTATTGTTGGTGTGTATTGTGAAGAAAAATTGTAATCGTAACAAACATTTATTTGCAGACCCATGAAAATAACCATACAGATTTAAAAATTTAAAGCAAAATATGTAAAAGGAGGTTTAGTATCTGTTAGTTATATCTTTTAATAATATATAAATTAATATACATAATTTCGAGAAATAGACATCTCTGATATATTGTTGATGTGTATTGTAAACAAAAATTCAAATCTTAATAAACTTTTATTTGCAGTCCCATGAAATTAATCATACATATTTAAATATTTAAAACAAAGTAACACATTTAAAATTTTTAAAAAAGGCTGTAAAAAGAGGTTTAGTATATGTCAGTTATATCTTTTAATAATATATAAGTTAATTTGGATACATAGATATATCTGTTAGATTGTTGTGTGTATAGTAAAAAAAATATAATCGTATGTATAAAAGACTGTATTAAAAAAAAAGATGAACTAATGTATTCTATTAATTAAATTTTCATACAAATAATTGGATCTTTTTTTTAGTGAAATATTGATTTAAGGTTGCTGCCTTTATTTATTTATTATTTTTTTGCCATGATTTCTTTTGCTTAGAGATTTTCGTTATTTAGATCATTATTTCTTTACGTAAAAAAAAATGACTAGCTTTGTCGAACAGTGTTGTCGCATGAAACCAGCCTTTTTTTTCTTAATGCAAAACTCCAATTCGGCTTTTTTTTCCATCATGGAAACTCTCCATGTTTCCTTTTGCCATAAACCTAATGAAAAGAGTTCAATAAAAAAATGGCTGCCCCGAAGTAGGCTTAAATATGGGAGGGAATTTTATGGGCATACAGCTCTGTTGGGACATTAAATTTCCATTTTATGTGCGCGCAGATATTTCTTGTGCCCTTTTTAAAGGCGACATTTATTGTGGTTTCCCTAACACATGGCGGTGGTTGTTTTTTCTTTTTTATCAAGTAAATACAGTCATGTACAACCAGCAGTAAAAATCTTTAGATGTATATACATATTTTTTTTTTGTTCTCTTTAGTTGACTGCATTCTCGCATGGCCAAAAAAAACCCCCAAAGTTATCATTGTTATTGGCTTTTATGAGTGTAAGCAAAAGTAAAGTTCAGTAGGAGCAAGGATTTTAGATTCGTCGTTTGTTTTATTGAGTGAGCGAATGACCGAATTCTGAGATTTCTTCTCCTTTAATTCGGGGAATAAATGGTTGATGTTTAATATCCGTTGCTGGTTAATTTTTGGAGTGATTTATTCACTAGGTGGTTTTTATCGAGGTAATGTTAATTTAGTGTTTGTGGTCGAAACGTGATAACCGAGCGACGTTTTGTTGCTTTCTGGATGAGTTATAAAAATCTAGTTTTATGTTAATGAAGATATGCGTAAAGTGTTTAGGACTCTGCATGCACGTGTGTAGTTAACATTAGAGCCATTATTTCAAATTTTTACTATAATTATGCTATAAAAATAGAAAAAAACGAAAAATTTACATTAAATGTAGCAATCAAAGAAATGGCATCAAATTTTTAAAATTATAATTGCTCCTTATGGATTAGAAGACCTCATCCATATGAATACAGCGAGAAAAAGTACGTAAATTTGTCCAAATATACTACATGGATTGGAACAACTTGTAGTCTGTAAAATGTTTTATACCCTGAATGTTTTCCAATTACCATTATTCTATAAGGAGCAAGTTGTATTTCGCTTGTTCTAACTATGTTATATGATGCTTTCTGTTGTTACTTTCTGTATGCTATGCTATGATTTCTGTAGTTCTAACTATGCAATACGTTCTATAGAATAATCTAAGACCTAAAAGTGCTTGTTGATGTACAGTTAATGTTGGGGTCAAATATATAATGCATTAACTGCTTCAGTTGATGTAAATGCATCAGAAAAATTAATGCGATTATATTTATTTATTTCAGCACTTTGAAATCTAGTGTAGATTAGAGTAACTTAATACAGTTAGAAATATATTTTATCCCTAATAAATAAATGCTCCCAAAATAAATAAATAACTTTTCACTCTCATAACAATATCAAAATCAGATTTTGAAGTTTATATCTCCCCTCTAAATAATTTTGTTGCTTTTTAAAATAATTGGTAATTGTATAACTGTAATAACTTCTCACTCTCATAACAATATCAAAATCAGATTTTGAAGTTTATATCTAACCTCTAAATAATTATGTTGCTTTTTAAAATAATTGATTAAAGCACCTATTCTTACTTTTACGGCCATATAATATACATCGCCTCCATAATCAAATACTTTTGATATTTATTGAATAATACATCATTCTAGAAACACGAAGGCTAAGAAAAATAGCACATAAATTATAATTTATGCAAATAGCCGGTAATACTTAGAAAGGGTAATGTTATTTACGACGACAGGCCGAAAGTTATGGTTGAGTACTCGAAAATAGGCCCGTTTCCATTTCTCAAAGCCGTTGTGTTTCCTCGAGGTAAACTTTAATGAAGTGGAAATTAATTACAAATATAAATATCCAACAAATATACGACCTCTTTCTCTCAAAGAAACTAAGGATAAACTCACTTTAATTAAAATTTCAAATAGCTTTTCACATCGCATCTAGAATGATGTGTTACCTCCACCATCATCGCTGCTGGTACCGATTCATCGCGGTTGCCAACTTCGGTGTGTGGAATTATCCCAATAACAATAGAACCATCCTTTTAAAATATATATGCACTCTAGCCTTCCCGCAAAACTATTTAACGGTAACCGCCAGCTGTACATTATCGAAAAGCCTTCAAAATTAAAATTCAGTGCTGTAGTATCCGGAGATACTCGCTGGACCGGATGAGAAGATAATAATCAGAAATTGAAATTTATTTCATTTCCTTCTCAGCCCGCCATCCCCTTCCACCCCTCGCTGCCATTTCTAATCCTTTTAACAGAATTTAATGGAAGCAGAGCAATTTATTTAATAAATCTACACTTCCACCGAAACCGTCAGAAACTAGTTGTATTACTGCAGCACCAGCCATCTTGCTTCGATGACAGTTAGGCTTAGCTTTCAATTTCAATTTCGTGTTAATAATGGATAACAATGGAGACCGGTAGCGAGATTTATAAATGAAGGCTTACGAGCTTTTGGAGTGCTTTAATTCGCAGATTGGCGCCAAGTTCGGGAGGTGAGATCGGCTTATTCAGCATCATCTGCGTGTCCCCCATTGTTTGGAGCTCTGCAAAACTTTGTCACTCTGCGTGATACTCTGAATGGAGTGAAGCAGCAGCATCTATTTATGGGTGTGAGCGTACAATGAATACCTGACGAAGGGGCAAGAGAATAAGATTTCGAATTGGCCAGGGGGCAGGGGGGGGGAGGATGAAGCGGTTGCAGTGAGGTGATCAAGTGAACCACACATTTAGATCCCTGTGCTGGAAGCTACGCGCGTTTGTCTTAATATCGAGACATTGTGTGCAGGGTGGTATGGAATTTCGGGGGACGATGCGATTTGGCAGGATTTGAATGCATAAGTGGTACGGAAAGGGGTGTCTTGCAAAAGCTGGTGGAGATTTGCATTCAACCCTTTGCTCGTCCCCTCTAGTCAAGTAGTGGTAATTTGTTAGCAAGGGATTCTGACAAGAGACACTGTGAGATTCGAACATAAAATTATGGATTGACTGGATTTAAGGACGATTTAAGATTTGGACAATATTACATTGGTGATGATTTTCTCGAATAAAAGATATCGTTACAAACATTCATTTTTTACATGTTTGAAAGGCAATAATTATAATTTCAGAATTTATACAATGTGATATTTCAAATTAGAAGATTCGAACGTAACATTCGGATGAACTAAAGGATTATTGTATTGTTTAAAGACGATATAAGATCTGGATAACGTCATATTAGTGAGAATTTTCATAAATGATGTTTAATGAGTTTTCTTAATGCTGTTTAATCTAATTAATATTAGAAACTAATCTTACAACCGAAAACTATAATTACATAACATGTATAAACTTAATACGCATGGCATTTTTTCTACATTTTTCATAATGGAAAATATATGGGGACATAATTAGCAATATTTGAATTCGGTATTGAATCCGATTTATATCATTGTGTTTAAATAATTTACATTATTTTTTTTCAGAATAATCACTTTGATAGGGATTATTTTTGGGGAAACAAAGAAATATAATTCTGCTTAATTATTTTTTTAATCTTTCGCATTATATGTAGTAATCGAATAACAGTAATTTTATGACTATTCAGTTAGTCGCAGAGATTTGATTGTGACGGTTACCATCTGATTTGATGATTTACATATTAAAAAAAATATCTAAATAATATAGATTTATAATGCTTCTCTTTTAGAAAAAAATACTTTTAATGGCGAAATGCGTGGTATAATTTCTACAAATTGTGAAATGGTAATTTGCAAAGTATTGACAAGCGGTAAGGTTAAATAATAAGTGGTTTATTTTTGCTTGCAAGTTCAAATGTTATACATGAGTTGAAAAAAGATAGCATGCAATTCGAATATTTAGGTTCATATTAAGGTTTTCTTTAAGTTGTAATTTTATAGATTCTTTTTTCATCCGTTGATATTTGATAAATTGTATTCAAAGTATATAATTGTTTAACTTCAGTTTCGTCGATGCTGCTATTTTAAAGTTAACCAAGCTTCTATTTTAACGTTAACGTTAATTTTAACAGGCTTACCTGATCATTTTTCGGATTCAATTCAAATCAATTAAATTAAATATTTTCTGAATTGAAGACATCAACTGCGCCAGCTTTCAGTCTTCAATCTCACTGCGTATCAATACATGGACTCATCTAATACGCCATAACTAATCAACTATATTAATTACTTCATCATCAAAATAATCTATTTCACCATAAGCATCAACTTCATGTTATGAATGAACTTCTGTTGTTGTAGTTGATTTATTCATTTGGAGCTATTTAGCCCCTGGGGGCTCCATCGCCGATATGACAGAGTAAATACAGTTGAAACAATGAAAATTGCCCAGAATATAATTATAAATATAATAAAAAAAAAATTAACTGACAATCATAAACAAATAAAAATAAAAATAGAAATTAATTTTTGCGCGGAGGTTTTAAATCATTAATGGAAACTTAAGAGTCAATCTCCTGGATTGCAGTATTTTCCTGATTAACAAGCGTGTCAAAAAATTTAACAGAGATGTATTTAAGAAAATCTTTTAAGGAAGAAATGTTAATAGCTTTATAGATATCAGAATTGCGCAAGAGCCATTTAGCAGAGGTAATTTGGTGGATAGTGATATTTTGTAACGTTTCAAGTGTTTTTAAATTAGATTTATCTGCCTAGGACACAGACCGGGCAAGAGTATGTCAGAATTGAGCGAAGTAATGAAAAATTATATATATATATATACCTTTATATAGTCTTTGGCATGATTGATGATACATGAAAAAAAATAGTTACTTAAAAAATTGTATTAAAAAGTTATGTTAATAAAAAAATGTAGCTTACCACACTGGCAGGCCTCCTCAGAGGATGGTAAATGTAGTGGAAAATAGTAGGATAAATGTTGTGGTAAATGTAGTGTAGAGTATAGCAGAGGGGGTCAGATTGTCGAGTGACCCTCGGTTCCACAGGATTTGGTTCGAGTCCTTGCGTATCATGGATGCTTGTAATAGTACGGAATCCACCTAGACTATAGTTCCGGGTCTAATATGACTGTAGAACGTAGGGCTGACAACATTACGTCTTAAAAAATATCTCATGTTTTCGGAATCTGCCAATAGGTAGACAACCTTGAGCCACCCTGAGGTTGATGCGCCATCGAAGAAGATGAAGAATTTACAATTCTAGCAATGAAAAAATTGCAGTTTATTGTTTAACATAATTTTTTTGCTGTGTTATGGACTAAATATATTTTTTGATGGATTCAATAGTTGAAACAAGCATTTATTTACAGTCCTATGAAAATAGTATAGGTTTGGTTTGAATATAGGTTTCCATATATTTCTGAAAAGGTAAAGCAAGGTTTGTTAAAGGAGGTTTAGTATTTCACGTTAGTTATATCATTTAATAATATATAAGTTAACATATATAATTTTGATATAGACATTTCTGATACATTGTTAGTGTGTATTGTAAACAAAAATCTTATTATAACAGACATTTATTTACAGTCCTATAAAAATAACCATGCATATTTAAAAATTTAAAGCAAAATCTGTAAAGTAATTTAATATTGAATGTTAGTTATATCCTTTAATAATATACAT
Organism: Caerostris darwini; assembly: GCA_021605075.1. Taxonomy (NCBI): domain Eukaryota; kingdom Metazoa; phylum Arthropoda; class Arachnida; order Araneae; family Araneidae; genus Caerostris; species Caerostris darwini. The sequence goes on from BPLQ01014592.1 coordinate 236,056, forward strand.
ATTAGTATACATAATTTTGGGATTTAGTCATCTCATATATATTGTGGGTGTGTATTGAAAAAAAAATCTAATCGTAAATATAAAAGGATGCATTAAAAAAAAGAGTTGAACCGATGTATTTTATTAATTAATTTTTCATAGAAACAATTGTATCTTTTTTTTTTTTTTTAGGGAAACATCGATTTAAGATTGCTGCATTTATTTATTATTTTTTTGGTATAATTTTTTTGGCTTGTAGATATTTGTTATTTTAATCATTATTTCTTCACGTAAAAAAAGTGACTAGCTTTGTCGAACAGCGTTGTCGTACGAAAACAATCTTTTTTTTTCTAAATGCAAAACTCCAATTCAGTGTTGTTTTTTTCCCATCATGGAAACTCTCCATTTCAACTGCGAATATAAATTCCCTGCTGCCATAAACCTAATGAAAAGTGTTCAATAAAAAAAATGGCTTCCCCGCATTAGGCCTAACTATGGGCGGAAATTTTATGGCCATACAGCTCTGTTGGGACATTAAATTTCTATTTTATGTGGGTTCAGATATTACATGTTCCTTTTTTGAAGGCGACATTTATTGTAGTTTCCCTAACACATTGCGGTGGGTTTTTTCTTTTTTTTTTCAAGTAAATACACTTATGTACAACAAGCAGTAAAAATCTTTAGATGTATATGCATATTTTTTTTTTGTTCTCTTTAATCGAATGCATTCTCGCATGGCCAAAAAATCAAAATTAAAAGTTATCATTGTTATTGGTTTTTATGAGTGTAAGCGAATGTAAAGTTTAGTAGAAACAAGCATTTTAGATTCGTCGTTTGTTTTATTGAGTGAACGAATGACCGAATTCTGAGATTACTTGTCCTTTAATTCAAGGAATAAATGGTTGATGTTTAATAACCGTTACTGGTTGATTGTTGGTGTGATTTATTCGCTGGGTGGTTTTTATCGGGTAATGTTAATTTGGTGTTTGTGGTCGAGACGTAATTACAGATGCTTTTTAGTTGAGTTATAAAAATCTTGTTTTATGTTAATGAAGATATGCGTAAAGTGTTTACTGGTCTGTATGTTCATGTGTAGTTAATATTATTTGACCATTATTTCAAAATTTTACTAGAATTATGATATAAAAATAAAAAAATGAAATTTCCATTAAATGTTGCAATCAAAAAGAAAACAAATAATTTTTTTAAAAATTATAATTGCTCCTTATGGATTAAAAGACTTCACACATATGGATATAGTGAGAAAAACTATATAATTTTGTTCCAAATATATTATATGAATTGGAATAATTTGCTGTCTGTAGAACATTTTAAAGCCTGAATGTTTTCCAATCACCATTATTCCATGAGACGCAAGTTGTACTTTCTATTGTCCCAAATATGCTATATGAATTGCAGCAGTCTGTTCTTCATAGCACATTCTAAAGCCTGAATGTTTTCCAATTATCATTGTTCCAGGAACAGCAAACTGTTCTTTCTATTATTTCTAATACATTGTACTGATGGAAACAAACAAATATTTATGGAATTTTCATGGACACAAGGTTTCTCCAAGGACTTAATTTGTTGAATGCATCAATCAAAGATCCTTGCAAGATTAAATTAACTTTATAAATTAAAAAATATATTTTATAACAAATTATGCTCTCTAAATAAATAAATAAATAACTTTTCTCTCTAATAGCGACATCAAAATCTGATTTGGAAATTTATATTTCTCCTCTAAATAATTATGTGCTGTTTGAAAAAACCATACTAATTGTATTATTTCTGTCCCTATTTTTACGATCATTACAATTTGCATCAACTTCATAATCAAATACTTTTGATATTGATTGAACAATGCATCATTCCAAAAACTCGAATGCTAAGAAAAATAGCGCATAAATTATAATTTATGCAAATAGCAGCAGGAAATATTTTTAAATGGTAGTGTTATTTTACGACGACAGGCGAAAGTTATAGTTGTACTCGAAAATGGGCCCGATTCCATTTCTCAAAACCGTTGTGTTTCCCCGAGTTAAACATTAATGAAGGGGAAATTAATTACAAATATAAATATCCAACAAATATACGACCTCTTTCCCTCAAAGAAACTAAGGCTAAACTCACTTTAATTAAAATTACAAATAGCTTTTCACATCGGAGTTGAATTTTCTATGAAATAAATTACGCCAAGAATGATGCCTCATCGCCACCACCATCGCTGCTGGTACCAATTCATCGCTGTTGCCAACTTCCAAGAGTGGAATTATCCCCGATAACAATAGAACCATTCTTTTAAAATATATACGCACTCTAGCCTTCCCGAGAGCTATTTAACCGTAACCGCCAGCCGTACATTATCGAAAAGCCTTCAAAATTAAAATTCAGTGTTGTAGTATCCGGAGATACTCGCTGGACCGGATGCGAAGATAATAATCAGAAATTGAAATTTATTTCATTTCCTTCTCAACCCCCACCCCAACCCTCGCCGCCATTTCTAATCCTTTTAACAGAATTTAATGGAAGGCGAGCAATTTATTTAATAAATCTATACTTCCACCAGAACCGGGGGAAACAAGTCGCATTACTGCAGCAGCAGCCATCTTGCCTCAAGGATAGTTAGGCTTAGCTTTCAATTTCAATTTCGCGCTAATAATGGACAACAATGGAGACCGGTTGCGAGATTTATAAATGAAGGCTCACGAGCTCATGGAGTGCTTTAATTCGCAGATTAGAGCCAAGCTCGGGAGGTTAGATCGGCTTATTCAGCATCATCTGCGTGCCCTCCATTGTTTGGAGCTCTGCAAAACCTTGTCACTCTGCGTGATACTCTGAATGGAGTGCAGCAGCGGCATCTATTTATGGATGTGAGCATACAATGGATACCTGACGAGCAGGCAAGATAATAAGATTCCGAATTGGCCAGGGGGCAGGGGCGCGGGGGGTTAAAGCGGTCGCAGTGAAGGGATCAAGTGAACCTCACGGATAGATCCCTCTGCTGGAAGCTACGCGCGTTTGTCATAATATCGAGACATTGTGTGCAGGGTGGAGTGGAATTTCAGAGGACGATGCGATTTGGGAGGATTTGCCTACGCAAGTGGTATGGAAGGGGGTGCCCTTGTAAAAGCTGGTGGAGATTTGCGTTCTACCCTTTGCCCCTCCCTTCCAGTCAAGTGGTGGTAATTTGTTCGCAAGGGAATTTGACTAGAGACACTGCGAGATATGAATATAGCATTATGGATTGACTGCCTTTAAGGAGGATATAAGATTTGGACAATAACTCATTGGTGAAGATCTTCTTAAATAAAATATATCATTATAAACATTCATTTTTAATGTGTTTCAAAGGTAATAATAATAATTTCAGAATTTATAGAGTGAAATGATTCATATCAGCAGATTCGATCATAAAATTTAGACTGATTTCCTTTAAGGACAATATAAAATTTGGATGATATCATATTGGTGAGGAATTCATTATAGATAATCATTTTTTCTATGTTTGAAAGGTAATAATTATAATTTCAGAATTTATAGAATGATATAAGAATTTAAATTAGCAGATTTGATCATAACATTTGGACTAACTAAAAGATTATTGGATTTATTAAAGATGTTATCAGATCTGAATAATGTCATAATGGTAAGGATTGTCTTAAATAAAAGACATAATTATAATTATTCCTTGAGACGTAATAATTATATGAAACAATTGATATTAGCAGCTTCGATCATAAGATTAGGATTAATTAAAGGATTACTGGCATGATTAAAGATGATAAAAGATCTGGATAACGTCCTATTGGTGAAGATTTTCTTATATGGAGGAATTATAGTTATTCCGTTTTCATATGTTTGAAAGATAATAACAATAATTTCAAAATTTATAGAATGAAATAATGCAAATTAACAATTCGATTATAACGTTTATTTTGACAGCCTTTTTTATGGACGATACTATATAAGATTTGGATAATATCAAATTGGCTTCTTCTTAAATAAAAAATTTATTTATAATTATTCGTTTTTCATATGTTCGAAAGGTAATAAGTATAATTTCAGAATTTATAGAATGCAACAATTCAAATTAACAGATTGTATTAGAACTCTTGTACTGACTACTTTTAAGGGCGATATAAGATCTAGATAATGTCATATTAATGAGGTTTTTCTTACATAAATGACATAATTATAAATATTTATCTTTCATATATTTGAAAAGTAATAGTTATAATTTCAGAATTTGTAGACTAAAATAATTCGAATTAGCAGATACGATCTTAATATTTGGATTGACTGAAGGATTATTAAATCTAAAGGATTATTATTATCGCTGCCGGTGACTTTTTAGCATGCACTGAGGAAAAAAGTTGGCATAGGAGCATTGTGTCCGGAGGGGATTACATTGAAGACGATGAAATAAATTTGGAAGAATGAATAAAGATTTTTTGACAAAAAGATAATTGGACTTACTTTTGGGGCACAGCAGTACAGCAATATATATCCTAGGTAGCTTGTTACAGCACCCCTAAATTGTATACATCATGTACAAATAGTGGCATGGCACAATAATAAATAGTGAAATTGTATTGTTTGCTCAACTATTCAATCTAACTGAATGTTATTAAATAATCGGTATATAAGATACAATACTATACAATACTTTACTATTCCCTTCCTTAAAAAAACAAAGATTTTACGGCTTATAGGCTTAGAATAGACACGCAATCCCCAGAATAGAAAGGGAATTATTACACTAGGTATCACTTAACGGGATTCAAACCAAGTCTTTCAAATCCCAGCCTGTTGTCTACCACGCCCAACATATTCTTAGCCCATAAAATAGAAAAAGTGATGTTATGAGTAGTTATGTGATTTGATTGTGTTACTATAAACACACGAAAATGAGGTTTACCAAATACTGCGGGATTTCGATATGCAAACTGTAATTGACAGTGTTATGCAAACTATACATATACCAAGCATCACCAATATGCATCATGGGTGGCTTGCTACACTATACCTAAATTATAAACGAAAATACCTACTGATATGACGCGCTTCGTCACTATCGACCTCTTTCGAAAAAAGGAAGATTCTAAGGCCAATATGCTTAGGATTTCCATCCTCAGTATAGAAAGTAAATTATTACTTACACTTAGCGGGTTTCAAACCAAAGCGTCCTCATATCCCAACCTGTTATCCACCATGCAACCGAGGCATAAAATAGAAAATTTAAATTTATTAAATTGTATTTGCATTTGTGTTACTCAAATTTATTCGTCATTTACGGAATATCAAAACAAATATTATTATCACAATAATAAATAGTAAAATTGTATTGTTTGCTTAACTATTCAATCGAACTGAATGCTATTAAATAATCGGTATATAAGATACAATACCTTCAAAACTGATTGTTCCTTAACTGACAATTTTACTTTCTAATTTACGATAAATTATTCTCGTATATATATCTCGTAGCTTCTAGATACTTTAGTTCACGCTTTGTTGGACGATTTCTAGTACCGAATTTGCATGTGCCCGAAAGGGATGATACACATATTGATAGATAATGTGTCAGCTGCTACCGTCAGTTTGACTGGACTAGAGTAATTTAAGTAATTGTCCTACCACTTTATTTTGCGTATCTCTCTTCTGAAAGTAAACCACAATTGGTGAGAAATCACTGCAACCAGGGCTTTAAATCTCTGGCAAACTCATTTAAATTCAACGCCGTCGTCTAATCAGAACCCTTCAGTTTAACTTCATTTGGTTGCAAGCAAACAAGTTCGGCGACATACTACTAAATGGATCCATGCATCAAGCCATGCGAAGAATCAATCACTTTGGTCTGTGTGAATCTCTGGCGTTCCTTTGCTGTTGTGTGTTGCGTTAAGTTCATGGCTTAAGGGGAGCACGAAATGCGGGCGTTCGTAATTTAAATGCGGAATTTGCATTCGTCCATCGAGAGCACGTGACCTAATTAGATGCCTCGCGCGCGAACGGTAAACTTCTGCCGGATTGTGCCGGATATTTAGTTTGTGCTCCATTAAGTTCCGAAGATTCAGTGGATGATAGGTTGTACTCGCCTAAATATGTATAACAGTTCTATATTAATGGGTATTTGTGTGTGCCATTAATTCATCATAATATTACGCGGCCCTGTAGTACTGTAGTCACTCAGCAAATATGGTACTTCACCAATTACGGAAGGGAATGAGTGGTCTACAAACTAGTCTCATAGTGACGTGTTTGATCATACTTAATGTTTTGACAAACTACCTGATGAATTATTACAAATTATGGGACATGGTTGTGTATATATTCGTATATTTAAAAGCGAAGGTAATAGAGAAAATGGGAAAGATGTTTTAATTTTTCGGTTTAACTTTATTGGCTATTAAATCATAAAAAGGGAATTATTAATTTTAATCTAAAATATTTCTTTATGACTTATTAGTCATAATTTTTCATTTGAAATATTTATTAGGGTTAGAAACATCAACTTAGTAACTTATTGATGGCCTGATGTCCACTTTTCTAGTGCTCTGTCCTTTGGTAACCACAGGGTTGAGGTTCCAATGCTGGATGTGGCATGTATGTTTGTAAGTGTTTTGGAATCCAAGTTAAACTGTAGGTCCCAGTGTAATTAGCCCAATGTGTGCACAAAATGGCGTAGAGCGACAAACCAAACCTACTAGCTTATTGATAACTTTATTACGAGAAAATATATTTGATGTGTCACCGCTGTTTTTTAGAAGGATAGGAGCAGGAGTTTAAGGAGCTTTTTCAGAGGTAATTGACTTCCCTGTATGAGTCATGTAGAAAAATTAATGAAACCAGCCTACTGACATGAGACACTCATTTATTGAATCTGCTCACTTTTCAAAGCAATGTCTGTAATTATTCACGGTACACGCTATTATGGGCAGATGGCCGAGTGGTTAGCGCTCTTGCGCTCGGAGCCACATGTTTCGGTTTCGAGTCCCGGCTGTGCCATGAATGTTTGTAGTGGTTCGGAAATCACTTTAAACTGTAAGGTCCCTGTCTGTTTAGCTCTCGTGTGAACAATATGACTGTAGAGCGACAAACCAAACTTTAACCTAAACTGTTGGACAATCCGTATGGCCAGCAACCTGAGTGATATAAATTATAAGATCAGCAACCATCAAGTCACCTTCTTCTACTTAGTCATCCAATCTTCAGTTATGTTTTCCCACTCCTACTTTCAACATTGCTAGCAAGTGGGGATAGAGTCTTATAATAAAGGTGCTTCTTCTTCCCATCCCTCCAGCTACTCATTGACTAATGCACACTTCCGATTTTGAATAAAGGTTGATTTTGATTTTGTTTTAAAAAAAATTCTATTTTTTATAATTACAAGGACAGAAGGAGATTGAATGCGATTCATTTTAGGGTATATGTATTGCACATATTATTAAGGTATTGTTATATGATTTGATTGTGTTACTAATAAACACTTAAAAATTAGGTATAGAAATTATAGGTGACATTGCATTGCAAATTGATCGCTTTTATAATTCAATCTTTTTGCCTTTCCATTTAAATTTTTTATTGAAAGTTTATGTATCGCTCTCTCTCTCTCTCTCTCTCTCAAATCCCAGCATGTCAACACGCCACTGCGGCCCATATAATGGAAAATTTAAATTTATTAAATTGAATTTGTGCATATGAAACAGATTTAATTGTACCACTCAAATTTACTAGAGATTTATAAAATATAAAAATATACAATATTATTACAATAATAAATAGTAAAATGTTATTGTTTGCTTAACTATTCAATCCAACTGAATGCTATCATTTAGTATAATCAGTAAATAAGATACAATAATTTCAAAACTGATTGTTCCTCAATTGCCAATTTTACTTCCTAATTTACGACACATTATTCTCGTATATATATCTCGCAGCTTCTGGATCGTTTAGTTTACGCTTTGTTTGCCTATTTCTAGTACCGAATTTGCATACGCCCGAAAGGGATGATACACATATTGATCGATCATTCGTCAGCTGCTACCGGCAGTTTGACTGGACTAGAGTAATTTAAATAATTGTCCTACCACTTTATTATGCGTACTCGTCTGGAAATTGGGGACGAAAACCTCAATTGGTGAGAAATCACTGCAACTAGAGGCTTTAAATTTCTGGCCAACTGATTTAAATTCAACGCCATCGTCTCATCAGAACCTTTCAGCTTAACTTCATTAGGTTTGCAAGCAAACAAGTTGGGCGACATATCCAAATGAAGCCATGCATCAAGCCATGCAAAGAATCAATCACTTTGGTGTGTGTGGATGCGAGTTGCTTTGCTGTTATGTGTGTGCGTTAAGTTCGTGGCTTAGGGGGAGCATAGAATGCGTGCATACGTAGTTTAAATGCGGAATTCGCATTCGTCCATCGACAGCTTGTGACCCCATGAGATGCCTTCGCGCGCGTATGGTAAACTTCTGGATTGTGCTGGATATTTAGTTTGTGTTCCATTAAGTTCCAAAGATTCTTAGGATGATAGATTGTGCTCGCCTAAATATGTACAAAAGTTCTATATTAATAGGTATTTGGATGTGCCTTTAATTCATCATAATATAACGCTGCCGTGTAGTACTCTAGTGACTCAGCAAATATGCTACTTCACCGATTACGGATGGGAATGAGAGGTCTACAAACTGGTGTCACGGTGACATGTTTGTTTATATTTAATGTTTTGACAAACTACCTGATGAATTATTACAAATTATGTGACGTAGTAGTGGATATAATCCTATATTTCAAACTGTGTAAAGGCAATAGCGAAAACGCGAATGATGATTATATTTTCGATTTAACCTATCATAATAACTGGTTATTAAATCATAAATAATAATTATTAATTTTAACTTAAAATATTTTTTTAACATATTTAACCATAATTTATCATTCTAAATATTTAACAAGGGTTTGAAACATCAAATCATTGGCTTATCAATAACTCTATTACGAGAAAATACATTCGATGTAACATAGCTGTTTTTATAAAAAAAATAGGAGCAGAACTTCTAGGAGCACTTTCAGAAGTAATCGACTTTCCTCTATGAGTTATATATGTCCTTCTATGAATTATACAGACTCTATGAGTTATATATATGTCCCTTTATGAATTATACATATATAAGAAATCATCCTTCTGATATGAGTCATTCATTGATTGAATCAACTAGTTTTCCAAAGCAGTGTCTCTAATATGTTCTGTGGTCTGATGGAGAATTATCTAAAACTCTAGCGAAGGACTGTGGATCATTTTGTGCACACTTCAGGCTAATTAGACAGGGACCTACTATTTATATTATACCGAACAGGAATATTTTTGTATTAATAAATAAAATTGTTTTTAATCATGTCAAATAAATAAATCATAAACTTTTTTCATTGCATCAGAAATTTATCTAGATATCGATAAAAAATAACAAATTATTGACATTTCTTATTGTGTCAGGCATTCAGAATTAATTCTGTAATTGTCTCAAACGTAAGAATGTTAATATTTACAACAATCACAGAAGTTCTAAATTAAGGTCGAAGTTCTGTTTTTAATCATGCGGGGTTCATTGATTTCTTTTAGATATCATTTATATCCATTATAAAATGAATTTGTAAAATATTGATTTAATTTTAGTAAACTATAATTTTTATTAAAATATAATTACAAAACAAGCAATATTGTTCAATTCAACAATATATTTCATTGCACATACGAATAATACAATTGTAATTGTATACACATGCGAAACGCATACGTAATGCATTACATATACGTATAACGTATACATAATATCTATACTACGTATACGTATACGTAACAAATATACATTCTACGAATAAAATATAAATAAATTTATTCATTTTATTGTAATTATGATTCCGTAGTGAATGTTTTGATTGCCAAATACTCAAGAATAAATTAAGAGGAGAAACGTTGAAATTTATGAAAAGTCATAAAAGTTTTAAAAATCAAGCACCAAGTTGAACAAATATTTGCAACTTCTTCAATAAATGATTTCATAACAATTAAGCTGATTCGTAATAGCACTACTTACAAAATTCTAGTGTTTGTTCCATTTGTATTAGTCACAGAACTGCAAGCAATAATTATTTTCTAATAACCAACAAGAAAAAAAATAAATAAATAAAAGTTGAATCAGCAAACTTTAGAGAAACCATTTCTGAAGTTGCCATGCCACTTTGCGCGTCTGTTGTAATTAGGAAGAGATAACGAGAACCAGTGCAATCAGCAGACGCTTCCATCGAAAACCCAATTATTTCGACGCAACCAATAAATACAACCTTCTATTCTTCTTCTTCTTCCACGAAACCATCCAGCAGCTCCAAAGAACAAAGGATTTTTCCCGGGCAAAATCCTCGGCTGCAGAACTTTTAAGAATTCCTCCAATAATTAAATTTGCGTCGGAACCAAATTGCTAAGTAATGATTTTAAGTGTTTACAAATAACGTTTTGTTTCGAATATTGCCCTACTTTTTGCATAAAGGCAAAAGGTTATGCAATGAAATGAAATATAAATCTTTTCAGCGAATGTTCTTTGCGAAGACCATTAGTTTTCGAATTACTGCGCCATTTTTTTTCCACCTTATCTGTTTCATCTTTTCGCTAATGAGATTCTACGATGCCCAATGATTAAGAAATATTATTTCTTCCCCTCAGAGAAAATGTTTGGTTCGTTTAAAATGAAAATGATATTAAAAATTGTGTGCTTTGTTTCAATTTTTCTTTTGATTTCTAACAATTAGCTTTGTTTTCTCCCGTTAAAAGAAGTCTCATATATTTACAAAGCGATTACCAAATTAACGGCATTGATTGCACTAATGATGTGGTTTTGTTATCATTAAAATTTATTTTCTGTTATATGGAAAAGCATCTCGTAATTGAAGTCGCTCTATAAAACAGACACAATAAACAAACAACAACAACAAAAAAAAAACTGCTTTGGTAAAAGTAGAAAAATATTACTTCTTCTGAATCAAGAAGTCTGTATAATTTGCACCTATTATCAACAAAATTACAAATGCCTCCAGAAATCAGAAATATCGAAATTATTTCCTAATACGAGTTAATTGTCCTTGCTTGCGGATACAAATGCATTAGTTGTTATATCGATAAAAATTAATTGTAATTAGAATCAGAACCCTTTTGTTTTTAAATATGTCATAAAACCGAATCTTGTTCTCATTTCATTGGAATTATCAATATTAAAAACAATTGTCAAATTACCTAAATTAATGCTGTTTTTGGATATCTTGCTCATTTACTTTAATAATTAAGGAAGCAACATTGTATTAATGTTCAGTAATTGTTTCATTTGAAAATGGATTAAAAAAGGTGATCGTATAAATTGGATTGACAGTAAGAAGGAAATAGTAAATTGAATTTATTGTAAGAATATTAAAAAATACTTAATTTAAGCAGGATTACAATATTAATAATTTTAGCACTCTGTAGAAATTAGTTAAAGATAATTCTTCAATGTTATAAAAATTCTGTACTTCAGAAACCTCTAAAGGACTTATAAATTTCAATAGTGTTACATCGTATAGGGTTAATTTCTAGTAAACTAGTAGTGTGAACTAACTATACTGGACTAATAGTGTAGGTAGTCGTATTGTACTGGACAAATTTCAATGTTGTCAATTTATATTTTGGATTATAATGAGTGAACGTTAGAATACTTGCTTATAAAATTTTCTCAACTTTAAATGGTTATCAAAATAAAATTTACTGTCTTTAAATTTCAAATGGAAAACTAGATATATAAAAATCATTATTTATATGTGCAATTATTTCTTTTGAATTAATATGTCACATGCAGTCAAGTATAGTAGAAATGGCGTCATGTATCCTAGAACGATTTCAAGAATTGTAGAATGTTTTCTTACCAACCACATATTTATAAAAAATATGTTTATTTATATTTCAATGTAGAATATTCTATAAATCTAAATAAAATTTTAAGGGTTTCTTTTTATATATTAGTAAGACTTTTTATCCTACTGGATCTATTCTTTGGTATGATCGTTAATCAATATCTAAAATACGGCTTTGTAGTTTATAGGATAATAAGAAATAGTGGTTAACAATTCTGGGACTTGATGACTCAATGACTAGCGCTCTGGCCCTTAGTGCTACAAGATTCGAGTCCTGGTGATGCCATAGATGTTTGTAGAATCTCGGAATCCAGTTTAAGTCATAGATTCAGGTCTCCTATAACTGTAGAGCATAAGGCTGACAAAATGACCCCGTAAAGACAAAATATTTCTTGTTTCCTAATCTGCCAGCAGTCAGACAGCATTGACCACCATGAGGCATTGAAGAATAAGAAGAGTATACACATCTGTCGAATAAGAAATGTAGTTTATAGTCATGTTTAACAAAATTTTTATGCAACCACTATTTGCTGAGAAATGGACTAAAATATTCTTTTAATGGATTCAATAGCTAAAATGAACAATTATTTGCAGTTCCATAAAAAAAACCATACAAATTTAGACAATTAAAGCAAGGACTGTGAAAGGAGGTTTAGCATTTAATGTTAGTTTTATCCTTTAATAACATATATGCTAATATATATAATTTTGATATATACATCTCTATATTGTTGGTGCGTGTTGTAAAAAAATTCTAATAGCAACAAATATTTATTTACAGTCCCATGAAAAAACCATAATGGCTTAAAAATTTAAAGCAAGGTTTGTAAAAGGAGGTTTAGTATTGAATGTTAGTTATATCCTTCAATAATATATAAATTAATATACATAATTTTGATATCGACATCTCTGGCATATTTTTGGTGTATGTTGTGAAAAAAAATCTGATCATAAAATTTATTTACAGTCCCATGAAAATAAACATACTGGTTTAAAAATGAGAAGCAAAGATTGTGAAAAGATGTTTAGTATTAAACGTTAGTAATATCTTTTAATAATATACATGTTTATATATATAATTATTCACATTTAAACATCTTTGATATATATTTTTGGTGTGTATTGTAAAAAAAATATATAATTTTAAATATAAAAGGCGCATAAAAAAAAAAAAAAAAAAAAAAAAAAAAAACTGATGTATTCTATTAATTAAGTTTTCATACAAACAATTAGATCTTTTTTTAGTGAAACATTGATTTAAGGTTGCTGCATTTATTTATTATTATTATTTTTTTTTTTTGACTTAGCTAGTTTTGTTGTTTTAATCATTATTTCTTCACGTAAAAAAAATGACTAGCTTTGTAGAACAGCGTTGTCGCACGTGACCAGCCTTTTTTTTCTTGATGCAAAACTCCAATTGGGCTTTTTTTTCCCATCATGAAAATTCTCCATTTTAACTGCGAATATAAATTCCCGGCTGCCATAAACCTAATGAAAAGAGTTCAATAAAAAAATGGCTTCTTCGGCATTAGGCCTAACTGTGGCCGGGAATTTTATGGGCATACAGCTCTGTTGGGACATTAAATTTCTATTTTATGTGGGCGCTGATATTTCTTGTGCCCTTTTTAAAGGCGACATTTATTGTGGTTTCCCTAACACATTGCGGTGGTTGGGGTTTTTTTTATCAAGTAAATACAGTAATGTACAACCAGCTGTAAAAATCTTTAGTTGTATAGACATATTTTTTTTTGTTCTCTTTAGTTGACTGCATTCTCGCATGACCAAAAAAAAAAAAACCCCAAAGTTATCATTGTTATTGGTTTTTATGAGTGTAAGCGAAAGTAAAGTTTAGTAGGAACAAGCATTTCAGATTCGTCGTGTTTTATTGAGGGAGAGAATGACCGAATTCTGAGATTTCTTGTCCTTTAATTCTTGGAATAAATGGTTGCTGTTTAATATCCGTTGCTGGTTAATTTTTAGAGAGTGATTTATTCACTGGGTGGTTTTTATCGGGTAATGTTACTTTGGTGTTTGTGTTCGAAACGTAATTACAGATGCCTTCTGTTTGAGTTATAAAAATCTTGATTTATGCTAATGAAGATATGCGTGAAGTGTTTAGTGCTCTGTGTGCTCACGTACTGCTAATATTAGGGCCATTACTTCAAATTTTTATTATAATTTCGATATAATAATAAGAAACATGAAATTTGTATTAAATGTAGCAATCAAAAAGAAAGCAGCATTGTTGCAATAGTTTATAAAATTGTCAATAGTTTACAAATTACCATTTCACAATTGGCAGGAATTGTGTTATCTATTTTATCATTAAAATTTCTTTTTTCTAAAAAAAACCCACCATAAATCTATACTATTTAGATATTTTTCGTAATATGCAAATAATCAAGTAAGATGATACACATCACAATCAAATTTCTTTGACTAACTGAATAGGCTAAAATATAGTTCAATATCTACTATTATCAAGTTACTGTTATCCGATTACCACCGATAATGAGAAAGATTTAAACAAAAGTAATTAAGCAGCAATAATATTTCTTTGTTTTCCGTAAAAGAAAATAAAAATCCTATCAAATTGATACTTCTTAAAAAGAAAACAAATTATGCAAATTTTTTAAACTCAATAACATAAATGGGATCCAATACTTAATTAAAATATATCTAATTATGTCCCATTATAGTTATTTTGAAATTTGTAGAAAAAATGCCATCTGATGGCTGAGTGGCTGGCGCTCGGTGCCACAGGTTTCGTGTTCGAGTGAAGTGGATGCAGTGGATGTTGCAGTTGATGTATTCATTTAAACAGTATGTCCCGGTCTGTTTATCCTTCGTGTGGACAAGGTAATCGTAGAGAGATAAACAAATTCAAACCATTATTCAACACATGAAAAATGAATAATTATAATTTTGTCTTTCATTTAAGTAACACCTCCCCAATGTGACATTATCCACA
>BPLQ01014594.1:0-22279 GCA_021605075.1 Caerostris darwini
CTGTGGCGTTCGGTACCACAGGTATCGTGTTCAAATCCCGGCTTTGCCCATGGGTGTTGTAGTGGTTCGGAATCCACTTCAAACCGTGGGTCCCGGTCCTAATAGGATCATAGATAGTTACGGGGGCATTGATACTCCGCGTCTGTACCATCAAGTTACACGCGCCCCCTGGGTAATGCAATGTGAGTAACGTCTGTAGCGCTTGCCTTAAGGCATCCAAGACGTCCATGTGTAAGTGCCAGCTGCATTCGAACAAAAAATAATATATCTACATATACAAATAAGGAAATCTAGATATTATACAAAAAATTAAGGAATTTCGCGTTTTAGAGTATTTCCGTTATATAGGTTTCTTTTCACTTCTGCCAAACAGTTTTGTCTGTTATTTCAAAAAAGGCATTTTGATAAATTGAGATAAAGCAGCGTCAACGATCATACATCTCAAATCGCCCAGTCAAGTTTTCTATCAAATAAATTTTCTGCTTTGGTTTATCTCTCGAAACTCAAATTTCTGCACACTACGGTTAATTAGACACAAACCTAAATTTTAAAGCATAGTAAACGCTATTGAAAATACATTAGAAAAGTTTTTTTCAATATAAAAATATCAGCATAATTCACCATGGTTTATATAGTTTAAGTTATTTATTGCTAGGGAGAATTGTATGAAAAATTGAATAAAATAATTCTTCAAAAAAAGTCTCCTATATATTTGTGAGCCCACTAATTCCTTGAATGAATGCTATTAGGATATTTAGCAGCTTTTTTCTGTCTTCGTACAATATTCATAACAAACATTTTCAAATCATCCTTCATCTAAGCATTTGAAGATTTTCCATCTGTCATTTAAACTCATTTTTGAATGTCATTTTAAATTGATCGAAAGTTTGTCCTGTGCATTGAGGATTATAGAACGAAAGACGAATATTAAAATATTTTTCAATTTACGACAAATTTATCATACCTTTTACAAAATTAAAAATTATAAAAATAAAATTTATGTTTTTCAGTTATTAAAAACTTAATTGCAGTCTGGAAAGCTATAATTTGAGATCAGACTGCGATAAATTTGATTTCGTTTTCATGTGTGTTTATATAACAAAATCTCACTGTATAAAATAACAAGTTACTAAAATACATTAAAGTCACACTAATTTGTAATCGAAAATAAAGTAAAATTTTCTATCAGACTCATGATCAAAAGATGAAAATTATACACTTGGAATTTTATGGTTCAAAATAAATAATGTTTTATCTTTGTTTTAATAATAGCAAAATATCTAAAGAACAATTCTTCAAAGAAATAAGTTTTGTCAAAATAAATACAAGATTTAAATATTAATCTGGAAGTATATGTTTGTTTCGTTTTAAAATTATAAAAATAAAGCATTTATTATTTTCAAAATTGCTATATTTAATGCATTGAAACAAATTATTTGATAATGTTCAATTAAATTTAATAAATAAATTTAAAATAATTAAATTTAAAGTTATTGAGTACATTTAATAAACAAAAGGAAATATTTAAAATTCATGGTATCCCTTTAGTATAATATATCAGTTTGTAGTAATTTTGTCTAATAATAAAAAAACATGTTTTTTTACGTTTTAATTAATAACGAATTAAGATCATTTTTAAGAAACTGAATATTTATTTTGTTTGTCATATTAGCACACATTTAAAATTACAAAATTCTTAAAACAGAAACATCTCTTTTATGAAGAATATAATATTACTTGTTTTGTGCAAGAAAGTAACAACACAGAAGGATTTAAGCCAACATCATTAATCTTACAAAGAAATATAACAAAACATTTGTATACCTAAACGAAACACAAATTCGTAGGTCAGAAATAGTACAGTTTGATAAAACACAAGCACAAAATTGTTTAAAATTTCATCGATTACAAATGAAAAATGAATTTATCTAAATAAATTGAAATAAAAATGAAACATAAAATGAACTAGATATGATAATCCTTAAAAAAGTTTTTAAAATGACATTTTGTCTACAATAAAAATTGTTCCGCTACGAAAATATTTCATGGCATTTAAAAGTTCAAAACATGTATTAAATATTAATAATTTATTAAATTAAATAATGCATCCGAGAGATTTGTTAAAATACATTCCTGTCACTGATAAAAACAAATCGAGTACTGTTCTTACCAATCATGTTGTTGTTTACACATCATAATTAAAGGTATTCCCAAACTTATGTCATTTATCAAATTAAAAGGGCTTTCATATTATTTTTAAAATTAAATATGTCATCTGAATAAGAACTTTCAGGAATGCGGATAAAATTTCTTCATAGTACATCCTTATTATTATCAAGATTACTTTCTGTTTATTATTTTGTGCCTTCACATTTGGTCTGGGACGGGTCTGCAGATGAGTGTACGACTTATATTGGGAGGCAAACTTCCGCAACGATTTTCTACATTCTTTTTCAAACCTTGTTTGCGTTTATATGCTTTACTACAAAACTTCCAAACATGAGGTCTTATTTCGGAATAAGTTAGCATATGAGTGTTTAAGTCACTCTTACTTTTGAATGCTTTGCTAAATAATCCACAAGCATGAGGTCTTCCTTCTGTATGAGCAAGTTTGTGCCTCTCGAAATCTTGTTCGAATTTGAAACCTCTGCCGCAATCCTTATAATAAAAAAGATTTTCTTTATGATTTATCTTATGTTTATTCATGTTACCTTTCTCTCCAAAGGCTTTGCCACAGTATTGGCATTCGTAATGTCTCTCACGGGTATGAACAAACTGATGTCTCTTGAAGTTACGCAATTCTTTAATTGCTCTCCCACAAAGATCCCACACGTAAGGCTGGTCAGGATGTTTTGTTGACAATGTTCTTTTAATTGTTCAAGATTTGTGAATATTCTTCTACATACAAAACATTTCCATACTTTAGAGGTTGGGAAACTATGAGAAGCAAACATAGTTACAAGAAATTTTACTCCGGGAAAGTTAGAATATTATATGCTAAAAAGCTGTTATGACGATTATTTACAAGTTACAACTGCATAACCTTTAACTTCAAGTTTTAAGGAATATATATTCTGCACAACAGGTGCATCTAATTTATTATTGTATTGTTACCTTTTCTTACTGTATTTCTTATTGTTGATAATTTTTTTTCTTTAAATTAATACGCACTACAACAGGTTGTTATCGTACTCTATCATGTTTGGAAGCGAAATAATAGAGATATTTAAAAAAAATCAGTGAAATATTGGGATGATTTTGAAAGATATACTAATTTCTAAATGAGTAAAATGATTTCAATATCATTGTCATGTGTGCATCAACCAATTAGCTAGCGCTCTAGGCTTTGGTATCACAAGCTTCAGGTTCGAATCCTGGCGGAGGTATAGAAGTTTGTTAGTGGTTCGCAATTGACGTTAAGCTGTAGGTCCTGGTCGAATTAGCCTAAAGCGTGTACAAAATGCCCGTAGAGCGACAAACCAAGCAAATCTGTTCATCAATGATTTGGCCATTGCATCCAGCAGTAGATGTTAACAAAACAAATGAATTTAATGCGTTTACTAATGCTGTTTCTCAAGAAAATGATTGTTGTGATATTACCACCTGTTTGTTGTATTATTAGTAAAAAATATTATTATTATTAATTATTCAGCTGATTCGATCCACGTATTGACCGATTATTTTTCTATGGTGCAAATTTAAAGCATATTTGCTAATAATGTCTTAAATTAAATAATTTGATGATTGCATTCTTATAATATTTATCAATATAAAAATAAATTATAAAAATAATTTTTTTTATAAATATTCTGGGTAGGCTGAAACAAAAGAAAAAATATTATTCCTGTTGTTTACATCATCTATGGAATATTAATTAATATCTTTCGAGGGTATTAATTTCTAAATGAGTAAAATGGTTCCAATGTTATTGTCCTGTGTACATCAACCAATAGGCTAGAGCTCTGGCTTTTGGTACCACAAGCTTCAGGTTCGAATCCTGGCGGAGGCATATATGTTTGCTAGCGGTTCGGAATTCACGTTAAGCTGTAGATCCCTGTCTAAATAGCCCAAAGCGTGCACAAAATGTCCGTAGAGCGACAAACCAATTCCATCTGTTGATCAATGATCTAGCCATTGCATCCGGCAGTGAATGTTAAACAAAAAAAAAATGAATTTAAAGCGAATACTGATGTTATTTTCAAGAAAATGATTGTTGTGAAATGAGCATCTATTTATTATTTTAGTAGTAACAAATACTACTATTATTAATTAACCAGTTGATTTGATCCACATAATGTCCGTTTATATCTCCATGATATATACATATATGTATATGCAAATTAGGTACATAAAAATAAAAGTTAAGTACATTTAAGTTTGCTTACGTATTAGAGCACTTACAAAATGTGTATTTAAAGTAATATAGCTACTAATCTCGTTTCAAATGAAGTAATTTTTATATTTATATTTTTATAGTATTTATTATTATTAAAATGAATTTAAAAAAAAAAAATCTAGGGAAATATTTTTTTGTAGCAATTACGAAAACGATTTGGTGATTAAGGTGGCTTGGCTAAATCAAGGAGAACACCAAATATATTTAAATAAATACTAGAATGCATCGTTCACTACAAAAATCAGCATAACTATTACATTTTCCTATTTATGTAAAATTTTTAAACTCAATTAATTTAATTACAAAATTCTACTATAATCTCCATCGTACATTGTATAATAGCTGAGATGATATATAAAAGGATCAAGTAAGTTGCTACACAAAAATTATAATAAAAGATGCAATCACGTCATGTCACTTTAGAACAATGACATTATTATTCTCGTCAGTAATTTTATTCTTATGTAAACAATTAATTTTTACTTTTTAGTTTGATTAATTTTAAAAGCGTGTTTTTTAGTTTTTTTTAAACTATAATATTTAAATGAGGTCCCGGTACGGAGGACTGAAACTGTAGTTCTTGCAATATTTAAATTGTGAGTAAAACAAAGGCTAAATGCGAATAGGTCGAGCCAGGCAGAAGTCGATCAGGGAATCTCTTGATCCGTAGTCAGGTGTATTATTCGTTGTTCCACTGTCCCACGTAAGTTTGAATGTCTTAGGTACTTTCATTCTACATGGGTTAAATTGCTCTTCATAAGTTAAAATAAAATCACCAATCCTGGCGATCCTAATCATAATGAGATAATAGACTTAATAAATATTTTATTGTCGTCTGTCCTTGATAAGTCTAAATTAATCTGATTTAAATTAAATATATCGTTTAAATTAAATCTGTATTAAAATAGATGATTTCCATAAGATGTACCTAATAATTTTTTTTTAATATCCATGGATAGTTAAGGGTAAATCATCGCCTCAACTTCACTGGAAAGAGGAAAAACGTCGAAAATTCCCGTTAAACTTATAGAAGTCGATGCAAGAACGATTATTTTGGATCTTTACGTCGTTTAAATTAGTGACGGCAACTGAAGCCAAAATCGTATTCTAAACTGACCCATTCCCACGTTAGCTTTACACCTAGACACTGAATCACGTGCCGGGGTCTCAAACCTTATGTACTCAAACTTTCCTACCAAGTAATTTCTGGTTCGGCTTGTCGTATGAAAATAAGACAGATGTATATATTTTAAAGCAAAGTAAATACTGTAAAAAAAAAAAAAAATTGCGAAAATATTTTCAATGTAAGGGTGTCAGTGTAATCATTCGCGATTGATATCTTACAGAAGTTCGTCACTCTTCACGTTAAAAATAATTGCAGGAAAAACACACAACAAAAAAGTTCTTTAATTAAAGAATCCTATATATTTGTGAACCTTCTAAATAATTGATCGAATGTTATTTGGAAAAATAAGATCATTTGCGTATATTCCAACAATACAATTAACTAGAGACTAACTAGAGATAGAACTGCTGCAAACATTGGCAAGAACCGTTTACTTGTTTATCCTGATTTAATTTTGTTTTCTGTTTACTTTATATTTCTTAGTCAAGCAAGAGCATTTCACGTGTTTTAAAATAGTTTTTGAACGTATTTTGAAAACAAATCTATCCTCTGCATGCGAATTATGCAATAAAAGAAGAAAAGTAAAATCCGTTTTAATTTTTTTTTCAAATTTAACACTTCTTTTCACAAATTATATTCGTATTAGTGAGATTTTATTTATTAAAAATATAATTGCAACATAAAATACAATATTTTACAAATAGTTTTCAGTACATACGGATAGGAATATGATGATATCATTTATAAGATTTCTCAAAATGCAAAACACTTCATATAAAATAAATTTTCAGGTATACATAAAATGAACACTCATTTTAAATCGAAAACAAAATAAAGGTTTGATCGTATTTTTATTTAAAAGATGATAACTATACACTTAGAAATTTAAAAATGTCTACAATTAAAATACAAATTTACAATTAAAATATTATTCTGGAAGTAAATTTTCTTTGTTTCATTTTTAATTGAAATTTTTCATTTTCATTCATATATATATTATTGTTCTATGGGAACCGATTGATAACAAGTAATATAAAAAGATTTTTTTGAAGTCAATTCCTACTTTTTTTTCACTATATTGCAGAAAATCCTTTATAAATAATTTTCATTCATTTTTTTTACGTTTATCTGGCGCCATTTATAGGTAGATATATGCAACTTAATTCTAAAAAAAAACTCAAATTAATTAATTAAATTTAATGACTGAATTAATACTTGAAAAAACTGTATTAACATCCAGTGTCATCCACTACAAGTTACGAAAATATGTATTTGAGCTTGAATGGATGAATAAAAAGTATTTTATATTAACGATTGAAAATTTGTACAAGATATATAAAGAGATAGTGTGAGCTAATAGAAGGAATTGAATAATAATAAAAAAAATATAAGCTCGTGATCGCGAAACAATTGAGTGGTTCACTTCCTTACCAGTTGCATCGAGTATGTTCGAAATTTGCGAATTCTTACGCGGAAAGAAATTTAGATGCGGAAAGTAATATCTGAAAAATATAATTACTAATTAATTAATGAATAATTAAAATACATGATTCACTATAAATACATGTACGTTAATTTGATGCGCAGCTAACGTTCTGGAAAAGTCTGACGCAGTTATGAGTTTTAGACTCAAAGAACAAATAAATTAAAAAAAAAAAATAATAAAATATAGTTTTCCTTCAAATTTGTTTGATTTTAAAGAGAATACTATTAAATAATAAGCAAAATTATTGGATTCCATTATTTAAAGTTAATATTTAGTGAGACAAATTTGATTTTAGTTATAAACTGCCGAGAAGCATTAAAACATCTGTAGAACCAGAGGCAAACAAATTTTCTTAAAATCACTGAGTAGTTGAGAAACAAATCAGGTAATATGTTTTAAAAACTGACAGCAATATAAGAAAAAATTCACAATATTATAATTTTTTTTGTAATATATTTCAATAAGATTGATTGAAGCAGACTTGCTAAACGAAGTAATTTTATGCGATTATTATAGCATTCGTAATAAACACTTTTGACTTTTATATTAGGGCATGGTTGAAGATAAAATACGTTTTTAAAGCAATTGAGACGAATTTAATAAAAATATAAATAAACAAGTAAAACCTTTCCGGTAGCAATCTTCAAACAGTTGTTCTAATCTATAATGAAATATATATAAAGAAAATATTTGATACTGTGTTTCTCAGCAGTTGGTATTATTGAATACATAAAATCCTAAATTTGCCAACTATTAGTTTTGAATTTTATTTGGAGAAAAAAAATAAATCATGTTTTACTCTTATTTTCCTCAAATATAGAATCATTATTTTCGCCCGAATTTTCAACTTTGATTATAAAATAAAATCCTGCTTATTTTCCTGCATTATTTATAGAAAGATATAAAACCTGCGATTATTGTTTTTAAAAAAATTAGAAGATATTTATAAGGATTAGAGATTTTGTGTAATGGATTTCAATATATCGTGCTAGTTTACTTTTTCACATATGAAATAAGACTTCTGTAATTGTCTAATATAATGCTCACCATTATGACACTCCACTTAATTGGACTCCAATTAATTTATTTTTACAAAAAATATTTTTAAAATGATAATGCGTAATTTTTTTTTTCAGTAAAATTTAGAATGTTTTTAATTTTACAGATAAATTAACGCGAATTAAAATTCTGATCAATATATTCTTTTAAAAATTTGAAATGGTATTATACGGAAATTTATCTTCAATTAAGCTGTCTTACTCATTAAAAGGCTGCAATAACAGACTAAATGAATAAATTATACAAAAAATTTTTTAAAAATGGGACTAAATTCTGACTAAATTCCAATAAATAAGCACACAGTACAGAAATACATTTTGTTGTCGCAAAGTTTTATTATGCAATATGTCCGTTTACAGAAATCAGGTAGATAACTGAACACCACTTTAAAATAGATAAAAATATTAAAATTTCGACAGGTGAAGATTTAAAAATAAATATAAATAAAAAAAATGAATATAAACTAAACACACAAATTTGTAAATTAATAGCAGTCTAAAGCATTTTAACAAACACATTTTCGTTAAGAAAAGTCGTATAAAATATTATTACTGCAATAAATTTCTATTCATTTAAATTCATTAAAAATTTGAATATTTATTTTGAAATTTATATATTTCAAGTAAAAAGAAATATTTTGTAATATATATATATATATATATATATATAATGTATGTATAAATTTAATATATATACGTTGATAAAATTATAATATATATGTAATGATAAATATAATTCCGTTTACTTATAGAATAGCACACCGAATACAGTTAAAATGTAGTTAACTCGTTAGTTAAAAATATTTCGATTATAATGGAATTAAGATTAAAAATTAATTATTGCTACTAATAAAATAAATTCAAAATAGGGTTCGATTACTATTAATTTTATTATCATACATTTAGAAGAAAATATGTTGTGTTGTATGAAATATTAAGGAAATGTGAAACTTTAAGATGTTATTGCTACTTTAACAATTGTAAAGGAACAAACATATTTAAAATTTAAAAAAAAAATAATTTTTTCTTTATAATAAGTATGCATTTATTTATAATTAGTGATAGACACATAATTAGAAAACATAATTTGAAATAGTTTTAAACAGAGTAGCATTTCATGAACTATTAAAAAAATTCCCTTATATCTGCAAAACACCAAATAATCTTAAGTAAATAGTGTACCGCGAATCAATATAAAAACACTTTTTGCAAATATAAAATTTTATTGCAGAATTAAAATTAAATAAATTATTACCTATACAGATTAAATATAATCATCCTTTATATGAATGATTTATGATACTGTAAAACAATTTTTAGTATCATAAATCATTTACAGTAGAATCATAAACAGTTAAATAATTGAGTATCATAAACAGTAGAACAACTCATGTCAAATTTTAAAAACCCATTAAAAACTGTTTGTCAGTTTAAAACAATACCTAGGTTGCATTGAAACTGCTTGTCTTTTATTTAAAAAACGCCATTTTTTTCTATTGAATCGGTGTTATGTTTTATACAGTTGAACTTCTTAAATACAATTTTTACTTGCACATGCAGATCGAATTTGGCTCAATTTAAAGAGAATTATTATTTTGTAATTTCCTTAGCAAGAAAAGGCATTTTATATTTTTGAAATCACAATGAACAATCTTTTTTTTTTCTTTGTTTGCTATATTCATTTTGTTAACTAATATATTTCCCTCTGCCAAAGACCTTCGACTAGTCTTCATCTTCAGAAGTTGGAGATGAGCCTTCGGACGAATATATGGCTTCGCCGAGTTTGTCAGACTTCTCTGTGACACAAGATCGCAAGTGTGCCTTCAAATTGCCTTCGAATTTGAATACTTTTCCACAGTCATCACAAACGTGAGGTCGTTCCTCTTCAGAAGTTACAGATGAGCCTTCCGACGAATATATGCCTTCTCCGAGTTTGTCAGGTTTCACTGTGGCACAAGATTGCATGTGTCTCTTCAAATTGCATTTGTATTTGAATAGCTTTCCACAGTCATCACAAACGTGAGGCCTTTCTTCTGAATGACTTTGCTTATGCATGTGTAGCTCTGACATGTAAGAGAATGTTCTGCCACACTCTTCACAAATATAAGGCCTTTCTCCAATATGAAAATTTTTGTGATCGTCCACATATTCCTTTCGAGAGAATGTGAATGTTTCCCCACATTTCTCACAAAAATGACTCACATCCTTAGTGTGAATTTTCTTATGTTTGTTCAAAGAGCTAATTTGATTGAATTTTTTTCCGCAGGATTTACAATCAAAGGGTTTCTCTCCTGTATGAATTCTTTCATGAATCTCCAAACAACTCTTAAAAAGGAGCACCCTTTTACAATATGCACAAGTGTAAGTCTTTTTTAGATGCTGGTTGAAGAAATGCTCTTTTAAATCTCTTCGAAGTTCAAATTTTTTCCCACATTTCATGCACTTGAATAATTCTTCAGATGATGTGGTATCAGAAGAAGACACATCGAAGTCTTTGCAACTCGGATTAATTTAAAAACTAAAAATTTAAAAGCGTGTATGTCAAATGCAGCTGTCACTCTTACCTTTTAGATATTTCTTGAACATATATATAGACAGCATAATTAATTCGACATTTTGTGATGCCAAAATATTTTTCTTTCTACAGTAGGTCTATTTGATGCAATTTTTTTCGTAACGAACTACGCACTGTATCACGAACCTAATCATATATTAGAAACTAAAATCCTGAAATAATTTACAGAATTTATAAGGGAAATTTTCTGTGGATTTTAGTAAAATTCGGTATTCAGATTTTTAAATTGTCAAACATTATGTAATGCTATCTACGTTTTTATTAACATAAATTAAGATTGCCAAGCTTAACAATTATGTATGTTTGGTTTCTACCATTTTTTTTTGTTCTTTTTGACATCTTTAAACACGCTTCAAGTTAATGACAGAGCCATGCTGAGATTTAATATATTATTTTGAGCTAAAATGTAGTAGTTAAGTAAATATTTTAAAAGTCAAGCGTAGTAATACGTACCCGTGGTCTCAAAGATGCACCTCTAAATTTGTTAGTTGTTTGGCGTAGCAGAGCCAAATTTGGCTCTTGTGACGTTATATCCAACCAACCTAAATTTGATATGTTGGAACTTGACAGCAGAATGTTTTATTTAGCAAGTGCATTTCGATTCTATATGGGTATCTGAAAGTACGTCTTGTATATTCCGAACGTTTAAAATGCTTAAAATGCTCTCAAGTCAAATCCTAAAAATACTTTAAAAACTATTTTTCAGCTCAAAACAATACTTACGCTGCATTAAATATAATGCTTGTCTTTTATTTGAAAAAAAAACAGTATTTTTCTATCCAACTGATCTTACATTTCATACAGTGGAACGTGCTTTAATACATTAATTTACACATGCAGAAATATCTTAACTCAAAGGGAATTATAACCTATACACATTAAACAAACATTATTACAAAAAATGATTTCTAATACAGTAAAACAATGAGACAGTTGAAGAACTCATGTCAAATATTAAAAATTCATTAAAAACTATTTTTCGTCTTAAAACAAGGCCTATGCTGCATTAAATATAATGCATGTCTTTTATTTAAAAAACACAATATTTCTGTCCAATTGACATTAAAATTTATGCAGTTGAAACTGCTTCAAAGTGAACGACAGAAGGACATTGGGTCAATTCAAAGAAATTTTTTTTAATTACATTATTCGGCATAAAAATATATGGTAAGCTCGCAAGGAAAGGTATTATTATATTTTAAAAATCACAATTAACAATCTATTATTATTATATTCATTTTGTTAAGAATGATATTTCACTCTATTAGGGACGTTTGACTAGTTTTCATAAGTGTCAGGCGGGTCTTCAGGAGTTGCAGATGAGTCTTCTGACGAGCACGAGCCTTCTTCGAGTTTGCCAGGCTTCTCTGTGACACAAGACAGCATATGTTCCTTCAAACTGATCTCGTATTTGAATACTTTTTCACACTTGTTACAAACGGGAGTGTTTTCTTCAGAATGTTCTTTCTTATGTCTGTTTAGCTGTGTCTTGTAAAGGAATGTTCTTCCACATTTTTCTCAACAGAAAGGCCTTTCTCCTGTATGAAATTTTTTATGTTCTTCAACATATTTCTCTCGAATAAATGTGAATGTTTTCCCGCATTC
Organism: Caerostris darwini; assembly: GCA_021605075.1. Classification (NCBI taxonomy): domain Eukaryota; kingdom Metazoa; phylum Arthropoda; class Arachnida; order Araneae; family Araneidae; genus Caerostris; species Caerostris darwini. Next base: position 12,247 of record BPLQ01014594.1, read on the forward strand.
TTTACAAACATGATTCACTTCATTCGTATGAATTTTCTCATGTCTTTTCAATTGGTGCTTTAGAGTGAATTTTCTGCCGCAGGTGTTACAAACACAAGGCTTTTTTCCTGTATGAATTATCACGTGCATCTTCAAATTACTCTTACATGAGAACACCCTTCTACAATATCCACAAGTGTGAGTCTTTTTTAGATGCTGGTTGAAGTAATGCTCTTTTAAATCATTTCGAAGTCCAAATTTTTCCCCACATTTGAGGCACTTGAATGATTCTTCAGATGATGTGGTATCAGAAGAAGACATATCGAAGATTTGGCTACTCGGATTAATCCAAAAAACGAAAATTATAAAGCGTGTATGTCAAATGCAGCTGCCAATCTTACCTTTTCGATACTTCTTTAACATATATCTAGGCAACATACTTAGTTTGACATTTTGTGTTGCCAATATTTTTTTCCTTTTACATTAGTCCTTTTTGATGCAATTTTTTTTAACGAACTACGCACTATATCAGGAACTTAAACATAGATTGCAAACTAAAATCCTAAAATAATTTACAGAACCTAAAAAAGGAATTTTGGTTTCATTTTAAAGTAATTCGGTATTTAAGAGGCAAACATCGTAAAAAAAAAAGTAGATAGCATTAAATAATCTGGCATTAGGAAGTTCAAAATTCTACCAATTTTATATTTTAGTTAAGAATTTGCACCATTACTTTTATGTTTTTTTAACATCTTTTTATATCTTTATGCAGAGATCAAGTTAAGGAGAGATCTATGTTTTGTTGTTGTTTGTTGTTTCTTATCCCACTTGGCTGGCCAAGCCCACGAGCCCATATGGACTCATGATTGAAGGGGAAGGAAGCAGCTTCTGTTGTGATAGAGCACCCGTAGGTAGAAGCCTGACTTTTGCTCCGTGACGCTCTTACAGTCATAGAAGACAGGGACCTACGGCTTAAAGTGGATTCCGAACCACTACAAACATCCATGGCACCGCCGGGATTCGAACCCGAAACCTGTGGTACCGAGCGCCAGAGTGCTAGACACTCGGCCATTCAGGTCCCAAATTTGCCAACGGCACGCAGTGTTCCCAGGTGGTCACCCGCCCAAGTACTGACCGCGCCCAATGATGCTTCACTTCGGTGATCTAACGAGAACGAGATCTATGTTGAGCGCAAATATATTATTTTGAGCAAAATGTAGTAATTAAGTTAATGAATTAAAAGTTGCTTGCAGTGCCATGTGCCGATGGTCTTTAAGATGCACCTAAATCTGTTATATTTGAATTTGACGGCAGGAATTTTAATTTTTTTTTCTTTCTAATGCAGCTGGCAAACACTTAAACAATTGTTTTTGATGCCTTAAGGGAACCGCTGCACCGACGTTACTTACTTCGTACTACCCAGGAGGAGCGTGTATCTTGAAAACAAGCTACGGACGCTGAGTAACAATACCTGCGCAACTCTCTACGATCATGCTAGACCAGGACCTACGGTTTAAAGGGTATTCAGAATCATTACAAACATCAATGGCACCGCCGGTAGTGGAACCCGACACCTGTGGTACGCAAGTAAACTGATTCTTCAAATTTACTTTTCCTTTTTGAAAACAGTACTTGGTCATTTTCTACAAATTTAAATAGCAAAATTGAGACCTCAAATATTTCTAGTTTTCGAAAAAGAGTAAAACTTTTATTAGAAAATAAAAATAAAACAATACAAATTTAAATAAACACTACGCAAAGTTCTGATAACAAAATAGCAGGTATTTAAGTTATAAAAATAGTTAATAATAACGTTTTCCTTACTTATTTGTCTTGGATTTGATGTACCATTATGGTATATTTTATTACTATTGCAGGCATATTTTTTTCATTAATAGTGCAAATGTTTGAAATGCGCCACCATTTATCATCTTGTAGAAATATGAATTCATTTTGCAAGAAATGAAGTGGTGAAAATAATTTTTTGATTGCAGTCTACGCTCCGCTATTTTATATTAAAGTAAGGAATGACAAACAAGGCGTCCCACTTTATAATGCAATACGCATCAGATGATGGGAACATGCAAACTCTCATTGGGTAAAAAAAGCCCACTGTTTTCCTGGGCATATTTAGTGATGTCCACACAGTTGTTGTACATATAATCGAATTTAATATATTATAAAATCAGGTTTTACTGTTACTAAATGTTCAGGTAGTTTTATTTTGAATTCATTTGTATTTTAAATTACTGAACGTAAAAATTGATGTGCATTAAATTAAATTTTATTTCTTCCCTGTAAAAGGAGAGTAACAATAAGTTTTCTATTCCAATTATTTAATGGGACAAATAGGAAAACAAAATTGCAATCAAAGAAAAATATTATCTTGAAGAAATTTGTTTATTACATAATCTGTAAAAAAGACGCATTCCTGTATATACTAATGCGTCCAAAAAGGAAGACCGATTTTCAATTTAAAATTCTCGGCGCTTATGGAATTTAATTTTTTTTCTTTTTAAGGTTGCTGGGACTGTCCTTGGAATGGAATTAAATGGCATAATATTATTTCATGTAATTATTCCAATTATTCTAACGCTGCCAATATTCTTCGTTAAAGTTAAACTGTCTGTGTAATTTTCACTATTAATACATGTAAGTTAATTTGATGCGCAACTAACCTACCGTCAACGTCCGACAAATACATAATTTTTAGAGTCAGAGAACTATTAAATTAAATAATTTTATTTTCATTACAAAAAAAACTGGTTTTTCATGAAATCTGTTTGATTTTTAAGAAAATAACTATTAAATAATCAGCAAAATTCTTGAATTCTATTACTTGAAGTGAGTATTTAGTAATGAACTTCCGATAAAAATTAAACTATCTACAAAAACAGAGGCAAACAAATTTTCAGAAAAATATTCTCAATTGAGTACTTGATAAACAAATTAAGTGTCATGTTTTAAAAGCTGACATGCAGCAATATGAGAAAATATCCACAATATTTAGAATTTTTTATAAATGTTTTCAACAAGATTGATCGAAGCAGATTTGCTAATCAAAAGGATTTTATGTTTATTATAGCCTTCATAATAGAGACTTTTGGCTTGTATATTAGGGAATTTTTTAAGGTAATATACCTTTTAAATTGAAAAATTGATTTAGTTAAAAAAAACAATTAATAGACTTTATGGTTGCGATCAAACAGTTGTTCTACTCTATAATGTAATATATGCAAAGATACTACGTGACAATGCGTTTCTCAACATCTGGTGTTATCAAATATATAACAACGATTTGCAAACTATTAGTTTTAAATTTTGGAGAAAAAATCAGGCAAAAAATCCTGTTTTACTTTTACATTTCGCAAATATCGAATCACTATTTTCGACTGAATTTTTAACTTGATAATGGAATAAAATTCTACTTATTATGCTACAGTTAGAGAGATGTCAAACCTGCAATAATTGTTTTGAAAAAATAATCGATATTTATAAGGATTAGAGATCTTGTAGGATGAACTTCAATATAACGTGCAAATTTACTTGTTTTACTTTGCATGTTAATTTACTTTTTGAAATGGGCAGCGAGACTTCTCTAATTGTCTAATATGATACTCGCCAATTCGACACTCGATTTAATCTGAACACTTTCTGGACCATGACATGGTAACGAGTCATTTTTCCTGTTAAACCCAATTACTTTCCGCCACTTTGCTTGCTAGGTTATGAACCACTCTGTGCAACAAATTACTGATCAGTTGTATGCATTAATTTAATTTCACAAAAATTATTCTGAAAATGAATATACTTTTTTTTTTGTACAATTTTGAGTGAGTTTAATTTGATGGTAATATTAACGACAATTAAAATGGTTCTCTAATTTGGAAAACAATAAAATTACCATAGTATTATACGAAAATTTACGTTCAATTAAGCTGTGTTATTCATTAAAAGATATGTTATTACAGATATATTATGCAACTTTAAAAATTTTGTGTAATAATCTACATTTCAATTGTATACATTTATTTAATTTCACAAAAAAATTATTCTTAAAATAAATATGCTTATCTATTCAATAAAATTTCGAGTGAGTTTAATTTTGTGATTAAATTAAGGTGATTTAAAGTGTTTGATGAAATTATTGTTTTAAAAATCCGAAATGGTATTACACGAAAATTTACATTCAATTAAGCTGTAATATTCATTACAAACCAGCAATTACAGATTTAGAGACACAATATAAGACTAAATTCAAATAAACAAGCACAGAGTGAAGAAATACATTTATTGGCACAAATTTTTTTTTTACGCAATATTTCTCTGTTTACAGACATAAGATAAAAACTTTACTCAGCATCACTTTAAAATAATTAAAAATTTGAAATTTTCAACAGGAGATCATTTAAAAATGAATTTAATTAAAACTAGAAATATAAGCAAAACTTACATTTTCCTAAATTACTAGCAATTATCTATGTAACAAATTTATATTGTTCAGAAAAGTCGTTTAAAATATTCTGATGGAATAAATTCCCATTCATTTATCTTCATAAAAATATTTAAATTAATATTTAAAATCTGTTTACAAGCAAAATAATTTTTGATATAAATATATTATTAAAATACATTTTAAAATTATTACGTGTAGTTTCTATTAGTTGAACATAGAATATCAAGCTTAATATAAGTGAAATATAGTTAACTCAACAATTAAAAATTTTTCCGATTTTAATAAAATTGTGGCTACAAATTAAACGAAATAATTTTATAGTTATACTTGGAATGCTAGTAATTTTATTATCTTACATTTATAAACAATCGCTTTTTTCGTATTTAATATGAAAGAAAATGTGAAACTGTACCATCTCATTTCTGCCTTAACAATGGTAAAGGAACATCCATATTTGAAATAACAATAAAGCAATTTTGAAAAACGAATTTTCTCTTCATAATAAGTACGCATATATTTAAAATTAGCGATAGACACATAATTTCAAAAAGAAGTTTAACAGATTAGCATTTCTTGCAGTGTTATAAAAATTCCCGTGTATCTGCAAAACATCAAATAATACTTAGTAAATTGTGTACTGCGAATCAATTAAAACACTTTTTATACACCTAAAATTTTATTGGACAATTACAATTATGTAAATTATGACAAATACAAAATTAAAGTATGCAATTTTATAAAACAATTGATTATGATACAGTAAAACAATTTTGAGACAGTTGAAAAACTCTAGTCAAATCTTAAAAATCCTTTAAAAGCAATTTTTCAGTTTAAAACAATACTTATGCTGCATTAAATATAATGTTTGTCTTTTATTAATAAAAACACTATTTTTCTATGCAATTGATCTTACATTTCATACAGTTGAGCGTGATAAAATACATTAACTTACACATGCAAGCAAGGGATTCAATTTTTATATTTTTAAAATCACAATGCAAAATAAGTTTTGTGTTGTTGTTGTTGTTGCTTATCCCCTTGATTTAGAATCCTAAACCAAGTCCAGTTGATCATGCTGCATCAATAGATCGTAAACTGTCCTCCCCTCATTCAACAGTTGCCTCAAAGAGGCACCAATACAATCTATGAGATGAGAGGCAGATGCGATGGTCGAACAATAACAAAGGGTATATGTCTTCTCGTCTCCATTGAAGGTCAAACTCTTAATGTGGCCAGTCCTTAGTCTAGCTAAAACAGTCTGAGCAGGTCTAGGACAGGAGCACTGTATGGACATACCAGGATATTTAGCGGCGTACCATGCATGAATTGGTGGTGACCTCCAAGAGGTATTCACTCTGGCTAAAGTCATGGAATGAACCTCTGAAGCTAACAGATTGGAAGAAGAAGCTTTGGGAAGTTCGCAACCTTCCCTAGCGTGCAGATAAGCAATTTCATTTCCGTAGATGCCCACATGGGAGGGAATCCACTGCAAGCACACCGATCCGATCTGGTCCAAAACAGCTAGTTTGGAAACTATATCCTGCCCCAATTTGTCCAAGATGCTTGGCCAATTTTTTTAATACTGTATTGAGCTCTTACTATCAGTCAGAATCCAAACATCAGGTACTTTAAAGTCTAAAGCTAGATTCAGAGCTTCGCTTATAGCAGTTAATTCTGAGCGGAATACTGAGCTGTGGTCCGAGTTTCTAAAACGATATCTAAATTCTCCTGTACTTGTCTTCATAAAAATTCCGCTACCTGTTCTTCCAGAGTCAGATTTGCTTCCATCAGTGTAAATAAACAGGGCCCGAGGAGAAATGTTATTGATGATCTCGAGAGCCAAGTGACGCAGAAACTCCGGGTGTTCTTCGTGTTTGATAAATTTCACATTCAAGTCTTCATTAAAAGTTACATTACTAAGTACAGTAGTAGGTGTCAGTAGATTAAAAGGAACACAGGGCTCGACTTCAATATCTGCCAATCCCTGCTTCCATATTAAACCCAAAGGGCTGTCCTTTTTTAATCTTTGGTTATTCGTCCAGTTCGATAAAAGGTTAGATGATCTGTTATAAGGCTTAAAACTCTTTAGCTTTGCGACGTACTTCGCCATATTTATTTCTCTTCTCAATGAGCGGGGCTGAAGATCAGCCTCATAACAAGCAATATCATTGGGACAACTGTGCCTGAGACCAGTGATAATTCTGGCAGCATTAGATTGTAATCTCTCTAGTTTTTTTAGGTTAGTATTTGCAGCAACTTGATAGATCTGGTAGCCATATTCAAGGATTGGCCTTATAAGAGCAGTATAAGTGATCTTGAGTGTGCCTGCATCGGCTCCCCAATCTCTTCCAGAGATGTATTTTAGTAGCTGAAGCCTTTTCCTACCCTTCTCACAGAGTCTATTTATGTGCTTACTACAGTTAATTTCAGTATCTAGAGTATACCCTAGATAGGTAGGAGTTTTAGTCGAGTCTAGTAATTGTCCCTTTAGAAAAATTTTTGACTGATAGTTGAACAAGTGTCTGTTAGTTGTGAAGAGGCAACTTATAGATTTGGTTGTGTTAAAAGCCAATTTATGCTCATCTGCAAAGTGTTGAATTTTCTCCAAGGTGTCGTTGAGTGTTTTTTCTAGTTTAGTTAAATCCGAATTGTGGTCCCAAACGATAATGTCATCAGCAAAGATGCCTATTTGACGAGGGGAGACAACTCTCTCGATACCAGTCAAATATAATGAAAAGAGGGTGGGGCTCAAAACTGAACCCTGTGGGATTCCTTGATATGTTTTAAAAATTTCGGACAAGCTGTTCTGATATCTCACTCGAAAAGATCTGTTTTTCATAAAATCTGAAAGCCATGGGAGTGCACGACCCTTGATATCAAACTCTGAAAAGCATTTCCCCAGTAGCTTATTTTTCCAAACTTTGTCAAAAGCCTTAGTGAGATCGAGAAATACGGCCATAGTGTGTCTGGAAGGCTTCATATTGTGTGCATCCCTAACCCGTTGGACAAAGTAGAGTATTTGGTCGATTGTACTATGTCCCTTGCGAAACCCATATTGTTCTTGTGGCAGCATGAAAAGTAATTCTCCTCAGGATAATTCTCTCCATAAGTTTACACGTCATGCAAGTGAGTGCAATTGGTCGATAGCTTCCCATGCTACTAGCATCCTTATTTGGCTTACGAATGGGAACAACAATCGCAGTTTTCCATTGCCCAGGTAATCTACCCAGTTTCCATGATAAGTTAAAAATATGCAGGAGTCTTTTAGTTGCACATGATCCTAGATTTACTATAAATTGTCCATGTATACCATCAGGTCCCGGTGATTTCATGAAATCTAATTGCTGGATGGCATAAAGTAGTTCTGAAGAAGTAATTGGAATATTAAATAGTTCATTACTGGCTGGAACCCTGCAAGATCTGATTAGTTTTCTGGTCGCTCTGCCAGTCTTTTTGTTCTCCCTTCCTAAGGCCAATTTGCTTTCTTCAGAATAGTAGTTTCCCAATGCATCTGCAGTTTCTTTGTCATTTACAGTGGAAGTTCCATTGATACCAATGATAGAATTTGTATTTTCCACCTGTGGTTGTATTTTGTCAAGTTTTTTGGCTAATCGCCAAAGTCTGGTATTAGGAGTTTTATAATCCAAGCTCTTACACAGGTCCTGCGAGTTGCTCTGCTTTATAGAACAGTACTCCCGTTTGATCTCAGCATTAATTTTGTTAAGTTCAATTCTGGCATCTGTGTTATTATTTAAATTATGGCTCTGCAGCAGATTTTCTCTTTTGGCCAATAATTTTTGTAAGTCCTGTGAATCATTGGTGAAAGCTGGTCTTGTTTTCTTATGCTTACCTCTTGGTACAGCACCCTCTGCAGCCGTAAAAATAGAATGCTTAAACACAAACCATTCATTTTCTAGATTTTCTGTAATAGGGTTCTTCTGTAGCTGTTCGTTTAGGTTTTTCTCAAATAAAGTCCAATTAGCTTTTTTAAAATTCCAATATATATTGTTGTTTCCGTAGGTCTTGATGTCGTAGTCCAACTCAATCAAAATAGGGTAGTGATCACTTCCAACATAGTCAACAACTTTCCATGAGCAATATGGAAATAAGTCTGGGCTAGAGATGGTCAAGTCGAGTGCATCAGTAGTATTATAACTATGAGAACGATATGTGTGGGTTCCATTATTTAAGAAAAGAAAGGCTTTAGCATTTGATAAGTTTTCCAGATCCTGACCCCTATTATTTTCCAAAGCACAACCCCAAGCAGTGTGCTTAGCATTTAAATCCCCAAGAAGGACTGTAGCATTGGTAAATAATCCCTCCAAAGCATCCAAGTCTAATTTCTGATTATTCGGTGGGTGATACAAATTAAAAATGTTAATGTTATTGTTATGTTTCCTTGACAAAACTGTAATTCCTTGACTTTCCAGACTTTTCCTCGGTAAATTGATGCGGTCGATCCTCTGAAAATACACATCTCTAATTAGAAACATGAGGCCTCCACCACCATTGGAAGACCTGTCCTAACGGACTATGTTATATCCTTTTACTCTTAGTCGATGTCTTGTATTTAATTTCGTCTCTTGGAGAGCAATAATTGACACTTGGTGTTTGCTGGCAAGCTCTAAAATCTTATCAAGTTTGACTCTCGAAGACGGAGTACACAGTCCATTTATATTGCACTGTAAAATGCGAAGTTTCCTTATCTTTCTACACTTGGGGGGAGACTGTAACTTTTTCGAGCGGAACCCTCTGCCTAAATCTCGCTCGCGTCCCTGTCTATCCAGCGCGACGGACGATGCTGTATTTCTAACATTTAGATGCAACTGATCCATGGCTAAGGGCAAGAAGCAGCTTCAATTTGGAGAGGAACCACGAGGGCTGAAGTCTGACTTTTTCCTCCAGGTGCCTGCTATGCTTTAGCTGGATGTAATAGGGTGGCCTTCACGCCTTGGGTGGCCCTACCAGGAGTAAAAACTCCCGAAGTACATCGCCCAACCTATCCAGGGGCACCCTCCCGCCACGATGAGGCATAAGTTTTGTTTTCTATTATTACTATGTTCATTTTGTTAGGACTGATGTTGCCCTCTGCGAGTGATGTTTGAGTAGCAGATGTGCTAAGCGTGTCCTCGGGTTTTGCAGATGTGCCAAGCTTGTCCTCGGGTGTTGCAGATGTGCCAAGCTTGTCCTCAGAGTTTCAGATGTGCTAAGCGTGTCCTGAGGAGATGCAGATGTGTTAAGCGTGTCCTGAGGAGATGCAGATGTGTTAAGCGTGTCCTCGGGTGGTGCAGATGTGCTAGGCATGTCCTCCGGAGTTGCAGATGAGTCTTCAGATGGACATACGCCTTATCCGAGTTTTCCAGATTTTTCTGTGGTACAAGACCGCATATGTCTATTCAAATTATATTTGAATTTGTATACTTTTCCGCAGTCATCACAAACATGAGGTCTTTCTTCAGAATGTGCTTTCATATGTGTGGTTAATTGTGATTGACAAGAGAATGTTCTGCCACATTCTTCACAAAAATAAGGCCTTTCTCCCGTATGAAATTTTTCGTGATCGTCCACATATTCTTATCGAGGGATTATGAATGTTTT
>BPLQ01014597.1:0-30942 GCA_021605075.1 Caerostris darwini
ATATCATTCATTATGTGTCATTTGAGAAGACTTTTTAATCAATACATAGCATTTTATTGAAAATGTTATTTGTGTAGTGATAGAGAAAGAAAGAGTATTGCCTTTTGAAGGTTCTAAAATTTGGATAACAATATATCCCCATACAATTGGATTGTCATTGAGAATTACACGGTCGTAATCGCAATCAATTTTTTTTTTAATGAAATTCCTTTAGTAGAAATCAAATTTGGTTTTACCATGAGCTATCTTTTGTTATAACAATATATTGACAGTTTTTCCCAGGATTTATCACTGCAGGGAAGGAGGAAAAGAGAGTAATGCTTTCTGAGTTTCTTGCCAGTATATTCACCCATGGCTGATGTGATTCGTTCAACCTAGATCACCATGAAATGTATTCAATTTTGTTTAGCATGATGCAAAATGCCTATAAACAGAATAATGCAGAATACTATAGAAAATGCAGAATGCCTATGGGTAAGAATCAAATCTTAGTGCAATTGAACACTGAATAACTTTTTTTATTATTGTGTTATAAGCATCGCATGAATATTTTTCAATAAAGACAATTGATAACGTTTTCCATTCATTTTGTGAGCATAATAATCTATTACTAAACGAATATACTCCTCTTTAAGGAGTTATTTTTTAAGGCCATGACCATGAATCCACTATACCATCATGAATCAACTATAGTTCAGTTGCTTTGAAAATTTTCCTTGTTAACTCTGAATATGAAAGGATTACGCTCCCAAATCCAGGTTCTTTTAAATAAAGCAATTCCCCATTATTTCTTCATTTTGTGAAGTGACCAAAAAGTCTTTAATGACTTGCGCAAATATACATTTCTTGCAATCATTTTTTATTTATTTATAACTGCGGAATAGTGTAGGGTGTAAATGGAGAACATACGTTTCACATTCTATATTGAAAAAGAAAATTAATTTCCAATTTACTGTCAAAACTTTCTTTAATTATCTCTGAAAATTATGGATGTGAATTAATGACCATAATATAAAAATTGGAATTTTTTTCTATTTCAAAGAGAAGAAAAAAACACACTTTTAGTCATTTGAATAGTTGGGCATCCATTAATCATATCCGGAATGGTACACTTTCTGGGCATAAATCTTGAATTAAATTATTCACTTTTTAACAATCAGTTGAAACTGCTTGGCATGCTTCTTTTTATGAAATTCCGATAATAATATCAATTTAGCAGTAAGTTTCCAATTTTATAGAAGAGGAGTTAAATTAATGTCAACATCAAGTCTTTTAAGATATTTAATTAGAAACCCAGCTGTGATGGAATTCCTATCGTTTATGTTAAACAAAAGAAAAATGGTCACAATAAAGAGTATCCTTTTTCTTGTATACTTCATTAATATTAATTAGAATAGGGAATTAATTAATTCCGAATTCAATGAGAGGTAATTAAAAGAAGCATGAAACAGCTGATGCATTATTAATCTTTTAAGGTAATTGATGTGACGTAAAGTGATGGGTTAAAATTTGATGCATTTTAAGTTTTTGTGTTTTCCATTATCTACTTGAAATGTTTTATTCATTTTCAGAAAATGCTAAGTTAACTCCTTATTTTTACATTAAATTGATACAAGAGCCTGATTGCCCAATGAATATTGATTATAGCTTGTATAATTAAAATTGTTGGATATTGCAGAACAATTCAGGACTGGTTTATCATTTTTTAACTTTTTGTCATTAAATTCTATGTACTTTTATACTTCACTTCATTTTGTATTCATAACATTAAAACAGCAGGGAAGTTTATATTATACTTACAATACAGGAATAATAGTTTCAACAGTTTATTTTATAATGATAACACACAAACGATTTTTTGTTGTTGTTTAAAAATTAAAATGTTTCAAATAGTGGTAGCCAAAGATGTTTTTAATGAAATAAAGATGATTAACTAAGACTTGATGTTGAATTTAAAAAAAAATTAAATAGTTTTTAATGATTTCCATTAAAAAAATGAAAATGTAAAAGAAAATATTTGAATAGGGTTTTCTTAATACAAACAATATTTTTTTTATTTTTATATCATTTCATTCTATCTCACCTAAACACTTACATTGCTAAAAATTAGCATTCCTATGGATACGAATCGTACCTTGTTTATTTAACGTTTATTGAATGTATCTATTTTAGTATTGCAGTATAACAACTTCTAATAAAAATGGAATACATTTTTTAACTTAAAATAAAGATTAAAAAATATCAATAGTTTATTAGTATCACTAATAGTTAGCAATCCCATATTAGACAATACAAATTAAATATGATTCTTAAAATATTGTTATGTATACATCTGTAGTTGAAGAATGGTTCATTACTAAAAGAGAGTGACAAATATATGCACTCCTTTTGGTTTGGCATTATACATTTTGGGCTTACCAAAAAAACCTTGAAAATATATTTATTATATTCATTTGTTCTTATTTTCGTTCTTTGTGTTGAAAAGATTATTCTGTGCTCCCAACCAGAATTAAAAAGCGCAGTTTAATTTGCATTTCGAACCATAATATTATGCATTATGTCACTGTTCGTTACCAAAAAATTATTCCTTAAAAACCCTTTGTATCAAGAGGTACATTATTCTTGACACACCTTACTTTGAAAAAAAAAAAGAGTTCCATAAAACTTTCTGCTTTATAATATCTTTTTAGTATTCAGTTCATTCTTTTAGTAAAGGGGATGTTCTTTATTTTATTTTTACTTTTGTTCCATTTTACGACGAAAGAAGTTTAAAAGTAGAAGAAAGTCTTGAATTTGGTAGGGAGTACCGCTTCCAGTAATCAAATTAAGGCAGAGAGATCCGCGTCATTTATTCTTTCGTTATGTGCATTTACACCTTTGATGTCGTGTACAAAGTTCTCATTAGTTCTCTGCTCTTACAAATGTGGTTCAAATGGCATTGTGGACATGCTTAGAAGGTGTTTTTGCAAATGCAGAAATAAACCGTCTTATATTAATTCAAGATGTATTATTCATTGAAAAGTAAAAAAATGAAATAAAATAGTTGAATATTCTGTTTTCAAAAAGGTTTTGTTTTAGAAAGAATGCAAATTAATTATTGTTTTTCTGAATTAAATTCCTAACGTTTATTAAAAAAATTCAAGACAGAATTCGAGTTAATGCGATTTGCTTTTAAACTAAGAAATTAATTGTCTTTAAAGATTTTGAAATTGTACCAACAAAATTTATTGTTATTTATACCAGCGAATAAAATGTGTGGACAATTTTAATTTATTATTGAAACAAAGAGTTTTGTTCTTGGATTATCAAACAGAAAATTATTTGTATATATTTTTTTTTCTTTTTATTCAACATGAAAATAAATATTTTGAAAACCGGTACCAGGAGACACATTAAAACTATATATAAAACATGCAAGCATGCATATAAAACATGAAAATATAGTTTTTTGGACCTGTCTTATGATGCGATTTATTTCTTCTTGATTGAATGTATCTATTTTTAAAGTTCCACCGTTACATTTTGTAATACAACTGGGACATTTTTTAACTAAAGTAGAGATAAAAAATCAATTTTTTTGTAAGCATCACTAATAGTAGTAATCCCGTAATAGATAATGCAAATTAAATAACAGATGAATAAATATCAATATAAGAATCCTTTCTTAAAATATTGATATTTATTGATCTGTAATTGAAGAGTAGTTCTTTACTGAGAGATAGCGATGAATTAATGCACTCTATTTGGTTTGACATTATACATTTTGGGCTTACCATAAAATCCTTGAAAATACATCAATTATCTTCATTTGTTCTTATTTTCGTCTTTTCTGTTGAAAAGATTATTCTGGAATCCCTACCAGAATGAAAAAGCGTCGCTTAAATTGCATTTCGAACCATAATATTATGCATTATGTCACTGTTCGTTACCAACAAATTATTCCTTAAAACCTTTTGTATCAAGCGGTACATTATTCTTGACACAACTTACTTTGAAAAAAAAAAGAATTCCATAACACTTTCTGCTGTATAATATCTTTTTAGTATTCAGTTCATTCTTTTTAGTAAAGTGGATGTTCTTTACTTTTGTTCCATTTTACGACGAAAAAAGTTAAAAAGTAAAAGAAAGTCTTGAATTTGGTAAGGAGTACCGCTTCAAGTAATCAAATTAAGGCAGAGAGATTCGCGTCATTTATTCTTTCGTTATTTGCATTTACGCCTTTGATGTCGTGTACAAAGTTCTCATTAGTTCTACGCTCTTACAAATGTGGTTCAAATGACATTGTGGACATGTTAGAAAGTGTTTTTGTGAAAGCAGAAATAAGCCATCTTATATTATTTCAAGATATATTAATGTTTTATAAGTAAAAATAAATTTATATAAAATAGTTGATTATTTCCGTTTTCAAAATATTTAGTTACAGAAAGAATACAAATTAATTATTACCTTTGGAAACATTATTTTTATGAACAATTTTTATCATTTATTTAAAAAATTCAAGACAGAACTCGAGTTAGAGCGATTTGCTTTAAATCAAAGAAAAATTATTGTCTTTAAAGATTTTTAAAATATACGAACCGCATTTTTTGTTTTTTATACTAGAAATAAAATGTTTGGACCAGTTTAATGAATTACGTATTTTAATTTATTATTAAAGCAAAGAGTTTTGTTTGTGGATTATCAAACAGATAATTATTTTTATAAACTTATTTTAACTTTTTTATCAACATGAGAATAAATATTTTAAATTTAGAAACGTAATAAGAAAAATAGGTTTATCTATTACTAGTAGTTAACAAAACTGAAGTTAATGCGATTTGCTTTTAAGCTAAGAAATTAATTGATTTTAAAGATTATGAAAATATACGAGCAACATTTATTGTCATTTATGCTATTGAGTACGTTTGTATGAAATTACATGACATGACATTCTTATGAATGACTTGCCACGATATTGTAATAATTTTATTAATTATTTCATACCTGATACATTTCATTAATTAATCCGCGCATGATATATCAATACTCTTATTACAATAACGGAATAGTCATAAGAAAATTAAAACATATGACGGTTCAATAATTATGCAGCACTACGTTAGACACCTCTTTTTAAATTCAAGATCCTTCTAAATTTAGATTCAACTCTAAATGTGAAAAACTAAATAATAATGAGCTTAAAAATAAATAAATAAATTAGAAATGTGTTTTTAAAAAAACACGAAAGAAAAAAAATGTTCTTTTTGATAACCTCTGTTACACTGATATTAGATAATGTTAACTGCGATAAGAAAAGATAATTTTTAACGTGTCTTGGGATATGATTTATATCTTGTTTATTTAACGTTTATTGAATGTATCTATTTTTAATGTTGCAGTTTAAGATCCTGTAATATATATGCGATAAAATTTTTTAACTTAAAATAGAGATAAAAAATTAACATTTGATTCTTAGTATCACTAATAGTTAGTAATCCCATATTGGGCAGTACAAAATAAATAGGATTCTTAAAATATTGTTATTTATACATCCACAATTGAAGAATGGTTCATTACTAAGAGAAAGGGATAAATATATGCACTCTTTTTGGTTTGACATTATTAATTTTGGGCTAACCGAAAAAACCTTGAAAATACAATTATGTCCTTTATTTGTTCTTACTTTCGTCCTTTCTGTTGAAAAGATTTTTCTATGCTTTCAACCAGAATTAAAAAGCGTCGCTTAAATTGCATTTCGAACCATAATATTATGCATTATGTCACTGTTCGTTACCAAAAGATTATTCCTTAAAAACCCTTTGTATCAAGCGGTACATTATTCTTGACACACCTTACTTTGAAAAAAAAAGAGTTCCATAAAACTTTCTGCTGTATAATATCTTTTTAGTATTCATTTCATCCTTTTAGTAAAGTGGATGTTCTTTACTTTTGTTCCATTTTACGGCGAAAAAAGTTTGAAAGTAAAAGAAATTCTTGAAGTTGGTAGGGAGTACCGCTTCTAGTAATCAAATTAAGGCAGAGAGATTCGCGTCATTTATTCTTTCGTTATTTGCATTTGCGCCTTTGATGCAGTGTACAAAGTTCTCATTAGTTCTCTTGCTCTTATAAATGTGGTTCAAATGACATTGCGGACATGGTTAAAAGGTGTTTTTGTACACTTACATTATTTCGAGCTGTATTACTCTTTAATAAATAAAAATAGTTGATTATTTCTATTTTCAAAAAGTTTGGTTTCAGACAGAATGCGAATTAATTATTGTCATTCGAAATATGGTTTTTTTGGAAAAAAATCTATCATTTATTAAAAAATTCAAAACAGAACTCGGATTAATGCTATTTGCTTTAAATGCAAGAAATTAATTGTCTTTAAAGATTTTGAAAATATACGAACAGGATTTATTTTTGTTTATCATATTGAATAAAATGTTTGGATCTATATAATGAATTATGCATTTCACTTTATTATTAAAACAAAAAGTTTTGTTCGTGGATTATAAAACAGAAAATTATTTAAAAATTTTTATTTTTTATTTTTATTCAACATGAGAATAAATATTTTGAAGAAACATACAGATACATTAAAACCACTCATAAGACATACAAAAGAATCTAACATTAAAGGCCAATTAAATAGAAGTGTGTGTTTATATCACTACTGTGTTACTCTATCTTGCAAAGTGGAAGTTAATATTGTTGCGCAGAAATAAAAATTAATTATTGGACTTCGAAGTGATTGGTGCTCCAAAAGTTATGCCCTTTTTAAACTTATGATTTTTGTGTCAAATGATGTTTCGCTGCACGTTGAAGATAACGAATCAATCCTATCTGAAAAGGCCTTAAAGATGTGTCAGTAATGCACAACACATGTGGGAATTTCGTTCCTTCTGTTTCTCACTTTATCATGGATGAAAAATTAAGTTAAACAGAAAATGCCTTTAATAATTTTATATTACACGTAACATACACAAGTAGCAGCTTTGGCAATAAATTCTACATATGCAGAATAAATTTCATTATATAAATTCAATAATAACATATCATTACTGACTAATATAAATTAATAAGTGATCATAAATAAATTGCCTTATATAGAAACTACATATAACTAGACATTATGATGTTGATAAATACTCCAAATATCTGTTATCATTCTTTAAACATTTTAATTTTAATTTTGCTGTATTAAATATATTTTATAAAAATGCCTTAATTTTTTGAAAAGATTATTTCTTTTAATAATACCTTCTCATTGTAGGTTGTATCATTAAAAAATAATTTCAAAAAATTATTTAAATGTTGCTTATAAATGTATGTATATTTTATTTTTTTACCTACAAAAGAACTCTTTTTTTCTAATTTGAAAACATAAAATACTAAATGATTATGAATGCGATTTTTTTAAAATTAATTCTCTACAACCAAATCTAAAACATATATAATTTTATATTCCATATTTACATAAAACTTCATAAGATTATTTAACCTTCAATATGTAACGTATTTGTTCGTTTATGTTTTCAAATAGAAAATATTAGTGCACACTTGCATATTACATAAAGTAGAAATTAATCATTTAAACAACGAAATAGTTTTGAACTTTTGAAACTGAAAAATAATATGCTTAAATTTTTCTAAAAATGCTTTACAGAAGCCGATTAATTATATTTAAAGAAACAGAAAGAAATTAAATTAATGAAATTATCAAGTTCCTTGTAAATAATTTTTTTTAAATATATTAATGTATATCATGACGTAGGTATAAGAATGTAAGATTGCATAGCACATTAGAAAGACATAAAATAATAAAAATTACAAAAAGAAATAGTTGTCTTTTCTTATGCTCATTTAATTTCTTCTTAATTTGCAAAGTAAAAGTTTAGTAATTAAATCTTTCTGCAGAAGTTTAACTTTCTAATCATAAAAGCCACTTCACATTAATGTAAATCAGAAATTTTGAAATCTGATTATGTCTGTAGCAGTAATCATCAGAAAAACTCTTCTTTGCATGAAAAAATAATTTCCTTATGTAAATTATTTTGCACTCTCTGTCTTTAAACCTACTACACACAGCCTAGCAAATTCATATGAAAGGAAAATGAGATTAAACAATAAGCTGAATATATAATGACACAATCTGGTCTGAAGAGATTTCTAACAATTTTCCACAACATAGACAGGCGAAAGCAAAAAGATATCAATGGAAAAACACTATGTTTTTTTTTTCAAAGAATGGCACCTTGAAATGAGCTTTACTCACTTTCCATTCTCATTGCCTGAATAAAGGTGGGACAAAAGCAAAAAGCATTTGTCTTGAGCAAATGCATTTGCAAACTCAGACTGACACCCTTGTCAGTTTGATTCGAGGCAAAGCCTTAAAGCCATGGACATAGTACTTCTTCTTTTAGTGGAATTTTGTTTGTTTCTTTTAAAACTTCAATTCAAAGTCTCGTGAATTTATTCATGGATTTTGGGTTTCCCTGAATGAGAAATTTTTTTCCACTTGAGCTATTAGGGCTGTGCAAGGATTTTCCTCTTTATCTTTAACGTAAAAGTGATGTTATAAAAAGTCTTATTTTCTGTTCGCATTAAAAATGCTGTTGTAGTAGGAAATGGTTTAAGGAAATAACAGACACATTCAACTCTTATTTAATTGAAGACCTATTTTTTATAAACAATGTAAATTTAGGTATGAACTTTCTATTTAAAATTTTATATCTGCTCCCTATAAGAAAATATATATTTAAAATTGTTAGATAGAATTTAAAAATATATAACAATAATAGTTATTCAATGATTGTAGTCAATATTTAAAGATTAACTACAACTTACTGCAACTGAACTTAACGTTAAATATTAACCTCACTTTATATGGATTAAACTACATTACAATTAAAAAAATATGTAACATAAAGAGTTTGGAAATTTTGCAATAACAACATTCAGAAGTTTTGTAAATTTATCTCAAAATTTAAAATTTTCGAAATTATCAAAATTTAAAAAAGAAATTGATTTAGCATTAGATAATTCAGCAGAATAAAAAAAAATTAGAATTCTGTATAATATAAAATGAATTATTTAAGGAAGCTCGTATAAATGCATTAAGAATAGTTAAATTAGAAAAAATAGACAAAATATAATTATTTAGTTATCTACATAGCTATACCGCTAACTTTATTATACTCTATATATTTATGTACAATAGTAAATAAAAAATAATAATAATGAAAAATAATGATATAATAGATTAAATATAATTAAATTTTATAAATAAATTTAACAAATTTTAAACTTGATAGTTAAAGTTTTCGGATATTTAAAAATTGATTACTATAATAATTTACTTAATTATATTTTTATGTCATAAGTTTGAAATGTTAATACTTTTGTACAGATATTTCAAACTTATGACATAAAAATATAATTAAATGTTAACAATTTTTTTGTTATAGAACAATTTAATATTATGAGGTATACAGGAAAATTAAATTCTTGCAAAATACTGGGTCTTTTTTAATGCTGATTTATAATTCAAGAAATTGTAGAACCATTTTTATAAGCAATATAAATTTAGGTACAAACTTTCTGTTTAGAATCTAATATGTTTTCTATAACAATTTAGTTTTTTACAATTTTAAGACAAAATTCAAAAATGTCTAGCAACTTTCAAAATTGTCTTTTAAATATTAACTACAAATTATATGAATTAAACTATATTACAATTAAATAATAACCACGTAAAGAGGATGTTGCCTACTTTCGGTTAACAACCGGACACAATTGTCTTGCCGAACATCTAAACAGGATATGTGTCCTCACCTCGAACACTTGCCTAACATGTAGAGCTGAAACAATGAATTCAGGATATATTTTGACATGGACTAAAATAAAGTGTCTGACTCCTTTACTTACTCTCTTCCCCTTTTGACTTTTTGTGGTGTTTGTCGATTACTGTCTTGCTGTATGTTTGCTTTGCACTGCTTATTCCTTCGTTATATGTGATCCTTATTGTAATGGATTAATTTCCAATAAAGCCATATGCTACAACATCAACAGCAGTTAAGTAATGTGAAAATAGTTTACCGCTATTTTAGTTTCTAACATAAAGAATTTGGAAATTTTGCTATAACAAAATACAGAAAATTTATAAACTTATATCAAAATTTTAATTTTTCCGCTAGAGAAATTGATTTAACTTCAGAAATTTCAGCTGAATAAAAAATAAAATTAGAATTACGTTTTAATTTTATCTATAAATAAAATGAATTCCATAAAATGAATTCTTAGAAATATATTAAGAATGGTTAATTTAGAAAAAACAGACAAAAATACAATTATTTGATTATTGAAATTATTCAGCTATACCGCTAATTTTATTATACTCTATGTATTTATGCATAATAATAAATAAATTATAATAATACTGAAAATAATGATATGGTAAATAAAATATAATTAACTCGATAGTTGGAGTGTTTGTAGTATTTAAAAATTGCTTACTATAATAAATAATTTAATTATAATTTTGTACCATGACTTTCAATATATTTATACTTTTGTACAGATATTTTGCTATAAAGCAACCTAATATTATAAAATATACATGAAAATTAAATTCTTGTAAAATACTAGGTCTTTTTTAATGTTGATTTATATTTCAAGAAATTTGAATAAAAATTAAAAAAATTCATTTCTTGAACAAATTTTAATACTTCTATGAAATGTTGTTCAAAATTATAAAAATTTATAAAATATATAAATTTTCAATTTAAAATCAAATTCAGAAAATAAATACAGTTTTCAAACTTAATAATATACTTTATACACATAAATTTAATTCACTAAAGTTTGTCCTAGAAATATATTACTTTAATAAAAAAAGTAGTTACATATTTCTCATTTTAAAATGATGCCATTTTTATTTAATGAAACTATATAGTAAATTGAAAGGCAGTTATTATAATAAACAATTTAAAAAAATAATAACTCCCATGTTTAAAATTCAAAAGATGAAAGAGACATTGAAAAAAGAAGAAATACTTTGCTAAATATAAATGAAATTTACTTAAATTCTTTCAGAATAAGTACAAAGTAAATATTTAAACTCGTTTTGTGAAATAAGTTGAATTTTCATAGAACTGTAATTACATGAAATCTTCAGTTCTTCAACTGATGCATTATAATGATGAACACTTTTTTTTTCTTTTGAAAAGAAAAAATATTTGTAAAAATATGTGGACTTCTTAAATACTTTTTGCATTAAAATTTATATTACGTGCATTTAATTCTGAATAAGTTATTTAATATTTATTTACGAAAAATACTTAAATATTGTTCTACTTAATATAAAGTTCAATTATGTAAGCAATATGTAACAAAATATTCATAATTTTCAATATTAATTTCGTATGCTATATAAAAATTATTATCTTTCAGGTTATTATTCCAAACATTGAAATAAATTTTAATTATTCCTCAATTATTTAATCAAATCTTTCAAATAAAAGTATAATCAGTGTAACGTTCCAATAATTTTCCAAACTTTATAATAAATATTTAAATTCACATAAAAATTAAAGATTAAATCAATTAAATTTGGTTACAATTTAATGTTATTTATTAAATGCAAATGAACTCAAATTATTGAAACTTTTTAAAGTTTCTTTTTTTTTGCTATCTCAGTAGAATATCACTTAAATCATACCAATAAATTTCCACTTTTTATTCATAATCCTGTGCTATTATCCCATGAGAATCCATTGATGTAGTTTTATTCAGAGTTTTTTTAATCCATCACTATGTTAAAGTTATTCAGAGTTTATTTAATCCCTCACTATATTAAAGCTATTCAGAGTTTATTTAATCCATCACTACGTTAAAGCAGAGACATGATGGGCAGGTGGCTAGTGCTGTTGTGCTCGGAGTTTCCCACAGGTTTCGGGTTCGAATACCGGTCATCCCATGGTTGTTTGTAGTTGTTCAGAATCCGCTCTGAGCCATAGGTCCCGGTCCTAATAGGATCGTACAGCGTTGTGGAGGTAGTGTTACTCGCTTTCGTAGCATATCTTCAAGTTACACTTTCTCGCTGGGTATTGCTGAATGAGTAACAGCAGCGCAGCCCCTGCTTATGGTATAAAGAGGAACTGTCTCTGTATTCCAAGCTACATTAGAACAATTATGTTAAAGCTATATGTAGGGAAGGGAGCAATGAATTTTGCAAAATCTTGGCGAATTATTTAGGGAAAACATAAAAACTACCTCGTTAGAGGTGGATTGAGGATGCAAATCGTCCAGCCTTAATGGCGTCAAATCTTGGGTCTTCCTAATGCTAAATATAATGTCGAATTTTTATAATGTCCTTGTCCTTTAGAAAAATTTTAACAATTTGTTCACAAGCCCTCTAATCATTTTACTACTGTTTCCAGTCTCTACCACTAGAACTAACAAAACCGTTCCAGATTCAACTATCCATCTTGCTACCACTGAATAATTGTTTTTCAGTCTATCTCTTATCTTTGCACAATTTTGGTATCATCGATTATGTGTCAGTTGATGAAGAAGTTTAATCCATGCATAGCATTGTATTAAAGTTGTTATCTGTGTAGTGATAGAGAAAGAAAAAGTATTGCCTTCTGAAGGTTCTAGGAAATTTGGATAACAATATATCTCCATACAATTGGATTGTCAATGGGAATCACCCAGCCGTAATCGCAAGCAATTTTTTTTAATGAAATTCCTTTAGTAGGAATCAAATTTTGTTTTACCATACGCTATCTTTAGGCATTTTTTTCACCAATGTGCCATTTTAGCACTAACACATAACAATTCAACAATGTATGGGCAGTTTTCCTCAGGATTTATTACTGCAGGGATGGACGAAAAGAGAGTAATGCTTTCTGAGGGACCTTGCCAGTGAATTACTTCATTCTGTTGGATAACTGATGTGATTCGTTCAACCTAGATCACCATCAAATCTATTCAATTTCGTCTAGCATAATGCAAAATGCTATAGAAAATGCAGAATCTCTATGTGTAATAATCAAATCTTAGTGCAATTGAACACTGAATGACTTTTTTATTACTGTGTTATAAGCATCGCATGAACATTTTTCAATAAAGACATTTGACAACGTTTTCCATTCATTTTGTGAGCATAATAATCTATTACTAAACGAATATACTCCTCTTTAAGGAGTTATTTTTTAAGGCCATGACCATGAATCCACTATACCATCATGAATCAACTATAGTTCAGTTGCTTTGAAAATTTTCCTCGTTAACCCTGAATATGAAAGGATTACGCTCACAAATCCAGGGTCTTTTAAATAAAGCCATTCACCATTATTTCTTCATTTTGTGAAGTGACCGAAAAGTCTTTAATGACCTACGCAAATATCCCTTCTTCACAATCAGTTTTTATTAGTATTTATGACTGCAGAATACAGTAGGATATAAATGGAGAACATAATATTCACATTATACATTGAAAAAGGAAATTAAATTCCAATTTACTGTCTAAACTTTCTTTAATTATCTTTGAAAATTATGGATGTGAATTAATGACCATGAATTTTTTTCCCTGTTTCAAAGAGAAGAAAAAAACATAATTTGAGCCATTTGAATAGTTGGGCATCCATTAATCATATCCGGAATGGCTCTCATACTTCCTGGGCATAAATCTTGAATTAAATTATTCACATTTTAACAATCAGTTGAGCCTGCTTGGCATGCTTTTTTTTTATGAAATTCCGATAATAATATCAATTTAGCAGTAAGTTTCCAATTTTCTGGAAGAAGAGTTAAGTTAATGTCAACATCGAGTTTTTAAGATATTTAATTAGAAACGCAGCTGTGATGGAATTCCTATCGTTTATGTTAAACAAAAGAAAAATGGTTACAATAAAGAATATCATTTTTCTTGTATACTTCATTAATATTAATTAGAATAAGGAATGAATTAATTCCGAATTCAGTGAGAGGTAATTAAAAGAAGCATGAAACAAGTGATGCATTATTAATCTTTTAAGGTAATTGATGTGACGTAAACTGATGGGTTAAAATTTGATGCATTTTAAGTTTTTGCGTTTTCCATTATCTACTTTAGATGCTTTATCATTTTCAGAAAATGCTAAGTAACTCCTTATTTTTACATTATATTGATACAAGAGCCTGATTTGCCCTATGAATATTGACTATAGCTTGTGTAATTAAAATTGTTGAATATTGCAGAGCAATTTAGGACTGGTTTATCATTTTTTAAGTTTTTGTCATTAAATTCTAGGTACTTTTTATACTTCTCTTTATTTTGTATTCATAACATTAAAGCAGCAGCCAAGTTTGTTTTATATTTACAATACATGAATAATAGTTTCATGAGTTTATTTTATAATGATAACACCCGAACGAGTTTTTTTTTTTTTTTTTTTTTTTTTTTTTTTTTGTTGCTTAAAAATTAAAAAATTTTAAATAGTGGTCGCCAAAGATGTTTTTATTAATAATAACGATGGTTAAATAATACTTAATGTTGAATTTAAAAAAAAAATAGAGAGTTTTTAATGATTCTCATTTAAAAAATAAATTCATAAAAGAAAATATTTGAACAGGGTTTTATTAATAAGAAAATTTTTTTTTCATATCATTTCTTTCTTCTTCACCTAAATATTTACATTGCTAAAAATTAGCATGTGTTGCGATACGATCCGTACCTTGTTTATTTGTCTATTGAATGTATCTATTTTAGTGTTGCAGTCTAACAATTTCTAATATAAATGGGACATTTTTTTAACTTAAAATAAAGGTAAAAATAAGTCAAGAGTTTATTAATATCACTAACAATTAGTAATCTCATACTACACTGTCCATAAATTAAAGATAATTCAGAATCACTCAGAAATTGAACTCTAAAATAAAAACTTCACCTGTAGAATTATTGCACAAATCTGGAAGAAGAATATGCAAATTACAGGAAACTACCAGATGGCGCGGATAGTAGGTCGCAATGACGAGAGTGTAAGAGAGGGGTACATAAGGAATGGTGGCAAAGAAGTAAAATTGTTCACAAGTGCTTTAAAAGCGTTTCAGTGCAATAACCGCATAGTTACGGCACAAAGAAAGCATTTGGATGATTTTTTACGTGGTAGAATTATCGGATGACTGGAATGTGGACGTACCCAGCTGGAAGTATCCGAGGAACTTGGAATCGCCCAGAGTGTCATCTCCAGGCTTTGGCAACGATTCCAAGATGATGGTAATGAGAGTAGATGTTACAGCACAGGTCGCCCCCGAGTTACAATGCCGAATGAGGACCGGTATTTAGCAGTTACGGCCAAAAGAAACAAACGGAGCACAGCATCAGACCTGTCTCATCAGCTACCGGTACGACAGTTTCAAGGCAGACAGTGTACAGAAGCTTAGGGCCCATTAGGCCTGTCAGATGGGTTCCACTTACCGCAACTCACTGTCGCTTGCGATTAACCTGGAGTAGAGAGCGTGAATTGTGGACACCACAGCAGTGGTCTGGTGTGATGTTTTCCGACGAGTCCAGGTTTAGTTTGCAGTCTGATTCTCGCCGGACTTTCATATGGAGAGCGCCAGGTACCCTTTATCACCAAGAGAACACCATTGAACGACACCGTTATTGTGGTGCAGGATGGTTCGTTTGGGGAGGAATTATTCTTGGTTCCAGAAATGACCTGAATGTTCAGAGTGTAACGATTACAGGCACATCTATCGGGATGTCATTCTGGAACAACATATACGTTTGTTTCGGGGCGCCATGGGAGCTGAATTTCTGTTTATGGATGACAACGCCCGTCCTCACCGTGCAAACATTGTAGACGAATGCCTTCATTTGGAGGATATCACCCGTATGGATTGGCCAGCATACTCGAAGGGACTTGAATCCAATAGAGCATGTGTGGGATATGCTTGGCCGATGAATTGCAGCTCGTCAACCCCCTCCCACCTGTAAACCGGAACTTCGGAGGGCATTGCTTGATGAGTGGTGTAATATTCCCCAAGATCAGATTGATAATTTGATAATCAGCATGCCTAGGCGTTGTAAAGCCTGTATTGCATCGTCCTGGAGACATACTCTACACTGAAGTGACAAAAATCATGGGATAGCAATATGGAAATATTCAGATGGCAGTAGCATCGCGTAGAACAGGTATAAATGCGCAGTGCTTTCGCAGAGCTTTCATTTCTATTCAAGTTATTCATGTGAAGAGGTTTTGACGTGATGATGACCTCACGACGGGAATTAACAGACTTTGAACGCGGAATGTTAGTTGGAGCTGGACGCATGGGTCATGCCATTTCGGAGATCGTTAGGGAATTCAACATTCCCAGATCCACTGTGTCAAGAGTGTGCCGAGAGTATGAAATTTCAGGCATAACATCCCACCATGGACAGCGCAGTGGTCGACCGCCTGCACTTAACGACCGAGACCGGCGACGTCTGCAAAGAGTCGTAAATTCTAACAGACAGGCAACACTGCGTCAAATAACCGCAGAAATCAATGTGGGACGTACAAGGGACTTGTCTGTTAGAACTGTGCGAAGAAATTTGGCTTTCTTGGGCTATTCCAGCAGAAGACCGACTCGAGTGCCTTTACTGACAGAACAATATCGCTTGCAGTGACTTTTGTGGGCACGTGAGCATATCGGTTGGTCCCTAGATGAATGGAAAACCGTGGCCTGGTCCGATGGGTCCCGATTTCAGTTGGTAAGAGCTGATGGTAGGGTTCGAGTGTGGCGCAGACCCCACGTAGCCATGGACCCAAACTGTCAGCAAGGCACTGTTCAAGCTGGTGGTGGCTCCGTAATGATGTGGGCTGTTTTTTCATGGCATGGACTTGGTCCTCTGGTGCGACTGGACCGAACATTGACTGGAAATGCTTATGTTCAGCTACTTGGAGATCACTTGCAGCCATTCATGGACTTCATGTACCCAAACAACGATGGGATTTTTATGGATGACAATGCGCCATGTCACCAGGCCACAACAGTTCGCGATTGGTTTGAAGAACATTCTGGACAATTCCAACGAATGATCTGGCCATTTAGATCGCCCGACATGAATCCCATCGAGCATTTATGGGACATCATCGAGAGGTCTGTTCGTGCCCAAAATCCTGCACCATCAACGCTTTCACAATTATGGAGGTCTATCGAGACAGCATGGCTCAATATTCCTGCAGAAAACTTCCAACGACTTGTTGAGTCCATGCCACGTCGAGTTGCTGCACTTTGCCGGGCGAAAAGAGGGCCGACATGATATTAAGAGGTATCCCACGACTTTTGTCACTTCAGTGTATATTAACCATCATACTAACCATGTTATACTGTTTTTTGTAAATAGGTTTTTTTTTTTAAATTTGCTCCATGGAGTAAAAATCGCAATTTTTATTAATTATGTCAAACATATAGCACCTTTTTTGCTCTTTACCTTTTGTTTAATAAATAGACTTTACAAATAAGTCAAATTTGTTTTGCTTCTGTATCTTTCTTTGCCTGAACTTCATTATCCTTAATTTAGGGACATGAGTGTAGATAGTACAAATTAAATATGATACTAAACATATTGTTATTTATACAACTACAATTGAAGAATGTTTGATTACTAAGAGAGAGTAACAAATATATGCACCTCTTTTGGTTTGGCATTATTCATTTTGGGCTTACCAGAAAAACAGGGAAAATAAGTCTATTATCTTCATTTGTTCTTATTTTCGTGCTTTCTACTGAAAAGATTATTCTCTGCTCCCAACCAGAATAAATATTACGCATTATGTCACTGTTCGTTACCAAAAGATTATTCCTCAAAACCTTTTGTATCAAGCGGTACATTATTCTTGACACACCTTACTTTGATAAAATGGAGTTCCATAAAACTTTCTACTGTATAATATCTTTTTAGTATTCAGTTCATTCTTTAGTAAAGTGGATGTTCTTTATTTGATTTTTACTTTTGTTCGATTTTACGACGAAAAAAGTTTAAAAGTAAAAGAAAGTCTGGAATTTCGCATGTAGTACCTCTTCCAGTAATCAAATTAAGGCAGAGAGATCCGCGTCATTTATTCTTTCGTTATTTATAATTACGCCTTTGATGTCGTGTACAAAGTTCTCATTAGTTCTCCGCTCTTACAAATGTGGTTCAAATGGCATTGTGGACATGGCTAGAAGGTGGTTTTGTGAATGCAGGAATAAACCGTCTTATGTTATTTCAAGATGTATTATTCGTTAATAAGTAAAAAAATTGAAATAAAATAGTTGATTATTTTTGTTTTCAAAAGGTTTCTTGTTAGAAAAAATATGAATTAATTATTGGTAACATTGGCTTTAGGGAAAAATTCTATCATTTATTAAAAAATTCAACTTGAAACAGAACAACAGAATTTGAGTTAATGCGATTTGCTTTAAAACCAAGAAATTTATTGTCTTTAAAGATTTTGATAATATACGAACCGCATTTATTGTTATATATATACTAGTGAATAAAATGTTCCGACCAGTTTAATGAATTATGCATTTTCATTTATTATTAAAACAAAGTGTTTTGTTCGTGGATTATCAAGCAGAAAATTATTTTTATATTTTTTTTTTATTTTTAATCAACATGAGAATAAATATTTTGAAGAACTATATCGTCAGATACATTAAAACTATACTCATAAGACATACAAAAGAATCTAACATTAAAGACCAATTAAATACCTAGAAGTGTGTTTTTTTATCGCTACTGTGTCACTCTATCTTACAAAGTGGAAGTTAATATTGTTGTCCAGAAATAAAAATTAATTATTGGACTTCGAATTTATTGGTGCTCCAAAATTCATGCCCTTTTTAAACTTATGATTTTTGTGTCAAATGATGTTTCGCTGCACGTTGTAGATAACGAAACAAGCATATCTGAAAAGACCTTAAAGATGTGACAGTAACGCATACCACCTGTGGGAATTTCATTCTTTCTGTCTCTCCTTATATCATGGATGAAAAATTAGGATAAAAAGATAATGCCTTTAATAATTTTTATATTATACATAATGCAAACAAGTAACATCATTAGCAATAAATTCTACTTATGCAGAATAAATTGAATTAGATAAATTCAATAATAAATTATCATCACTGACTAATATAAAATTATAAGTTATCATAAATAAATTGCTTTATAAAGAAACTACATATTACTAAACATTATGCTGCTCATAAATACTCCAAGTATATGTTATCATTGTATAAACATTTTAATTTTAATTTTGCTATAATAAATATATTTTATAAAAATTCATTAATTCTTTGAAAAGCCTGTTTCTTTTAATAATATCTTCTAATTGTAGTTTGTATCATTCAAAAAATGATTTAAATATTGCTTATAAATGTATGTATATATTATTTTCTTAGCTACGAAAGAACTCTCTTTTCTGATTTGAAAATATAAAATACTAAATGTATATAAATGCGTATTATTAAATAAATTATCTATAACTTAATCTCAAACATATATAATTTTAAATTTTATATTTAAAAAAAAAACTTCATACGATTATTTAATATAAAAGATGTGAAGTGTTTAATAGTGGATGTTTTTAAATCGAAAATATTAATGCACATTTGCATATAACATAAGTAGAAATTAATCATTTAAACAACAAAATAATATTGAACTTTTTAAAACGAGAAATAATATGCTTAAGCTTTCCTAAAAATCAATTATTGAATTTATCAAGTTCCTCTTATATTAAAGTATTAATTTTTTAATATATTAATCTATATCATTACATAAGTATATATGCATGTAATGATAATATATGTAAGACAATATAGAATATTAAAAAGGCATGAAACAATAAAAATTGATGCAGAAAAAATAATTGCCTTTTCCTGTGCTAATTTAATTTCTTCACGATTTACAAAGTAAAATTTAAGTAATTAAAACTTTGTGCGGAAGTTTAAATTTCTAAATATAAAAGTGAATAATATATCTTCACATTAAGGCACATATTAGATTTAAAGTCTGATTACGTCTGTAGTAGTAATCATCAGAAAACATTTCTTTGCTTGAAATAATCATTTCTGTATGTAAATTACTTCGCACTGTCTGTCTTTAAACTTACTGCACGCATTCTAGGAAACTCATATGAAAGAAAAATGAGATACAACAATAAGTTTTCTCATTATAAAAGTTTTCATAATTAATAATAAGTTCAGAATTTCTAATCATAAAATATATATTATCTCTTCACATTAACGTAAATCTTAAACTTTAAAATCTGATTATGTCTGTAGTAATCATCAGAAAACTCTTCTTTGTTTAAAAAAATCATTTCTTTATGTAAATTACTTTGTACTGTTTGTCTTTAAACTTACTACATGCATTCTAGCCGACTCATATGAAAGGAAAGTGAGATTCAACAATAAGTTGAATATATAATGACACAATCTGGTCTGAAGAGATTTCTAACAATTTTCCACAACATAGACAGACGAAAGCAAAAAGATATCAATGGAAAAACACTATGTTTTTTTTTTCAAGAATGGCACCTTGAAATGAGCTTTACTCACTTTCCATTCTCATTGCCTGAATAAAGGTGGAACAAAAGCAAACGGCATTAGTCTTGAGCAAATGCAATTGCAACTCAGACTGACACCCTTGTCAGTTTGATTCGAGGCAAAGCCTTAAAGCCATGGCATACTACTTCTTCTTTTAGTAGAGTTTTTGTTTGTTTCTTTTAAAACTTCAATTGAAAGTCTCGTGAATTTATTCATGGATTCTGGATTTCTCTGAATGAGAAATTTTTTCCACTTGAG
The DNA here is from genome assembly GCA_021605075.1 of Caerostris darwini. NCBI lineage: Eukaryota > Metazoa > Arthropoda > Arachnida > Araneae > Araneidae > Caerostris > Caerostris darwini. Next base: position 20,812 of record BPLQ01014597.1, read on the forward strand.
CTATTAGGGTCGTGCAAGGATTTTCCTCTTTATCTTTAACGTAAAAGTGATGTTATAAAAAGTTTTATTTTCTGTTGGCTCTAAAAATGCTGTTGTAGTAGGAAATGGTTTTGAGGAAATACAAGACAGATTTAGCTCTTATTTAATTGCAGAACCATTTTTATAAACATTGTAAATTTAGGTACAAAATCTATGTTTAAAATTTAATATCTGATCCTTATAACAATTTAGATTTTTACAATTTTTAGACAGAATTTAAAAACATTTAACAATTTTTAAGATTGCCCTATAATATATCAATATACTTTATATTACAATTAAATAACATAAAAAAGTTTCTAACATGAAGAATTTGGAAATATTTGCAATAACAAAATGGAGAAGATTTATAGTATTATGTCAAAATCTTAATTTTTTCTCTCAAAAGAAATTGGTTTAATTCAGATATTTGAAATAAATAAAAAATAAATTAGAATTACAGTTTAATTTTATTTATAAGTAAAATGAATTCTATAAAATAGATTAATTTAGGAAATTCTTAGAGTTAAATTAAGATCTTTTAACATACAAAATGTAACATGTTTAATTGTGGATGTTTTTAAATCGAAAACATTTGCATACACTTGTATATAACATAAAGTAAAAAATAAACATTTAGACAAAATAATTTTACTATTTTCTAAAAACGAGAAATAATCTGCTTAAATTTTTCTAAAAAAAATTTTATAAAGTCCGATTACCTTATGTTTATAGAAAAAGAAAGAGACTAAAATATTAAAATTATCAAGTTCCTCATAAATTAAAAATTTTCTTAAATATATTAAGGTATATCATTACGTAGATATATGAATGTAAGACTGCACAGAACATTTGAAAGACATAAACAAATAAAAATTAATAAAAAAAAGTTTTCCTAAGGTTATTTAATTTCGTCATGATTTACATATTAAAAGTAATTAAAACTTTGTAGAGAAGTTTGAATTTCTAAATATAAAAGTATAGAATATCTCTTCACATTAATGTAAATCTGAAATTTTAAAATCTGATTACGTCTGTAGTAATCATCAGAATACTCTTCTTTGCTTTGAAGAATAATTTCTTTATGTAAATTACTTTGCACTGTTTTTCTTTAAACTTACTACACACATCCTAGCAAACTCATAAGAAAGGAAATGAGATTCAACAATAAGTTGAATATATAATGACACAATCTGGTCTGAAGAGGTTTCTAACAATTTTCCGCAACGTAGACAGACGAAAGCAAAAAGACATCAATGGAAAAACACTATGTTTTTGTTTCAAAGAATGGCACCTTGAAATGAGCTTTACTCACTTTCCATTCTCATTGCCTGTGTAAAGGTGGGACAAAAGCAAAAAGGGTTTGTCTTGAGCAAATGCAATTGCAAACTCAGACTGACACCCTTGTCAGTTTGATTCGAGGCAAAGCCTTAAAGCCATGGACATAGTACTTCTTCTTTTAGTAGAGTTTTGCTTGTTTCTTTTAAAACTTCAATTCAAAGCCTCGTGAATTTATTCATGGATTTTGGGTTTCCCTGAATGAGAAATTTTTTCCACTTGAGCTATTAGGTCTGTGCAAGGATTTTCCTCTTTATCTTTAACGTAAAAGGGATGTAATAAAAAGTCTTTTTTTTTTTTTTTTTTTTGCTCTAAAAATGCTGTTGTAGTAGCAAATAGTTTAAGAAAATACAAGACGTATTCAACTCTTATTCAATTGCAGAACTATTTTTTATGAACAATGTAAATTTAAGTATGAACTTTCAGTTTAGAAATTTATATCTGTTCCCTATAAGAAATAGATTTTTATAATTTTTAGATAGAATTTAAAAATATATAACTGTTTCCAAGATTGTCCTTTAAATATTAACAATATTTTATATGAATTAAATTACATTACAATTAAATAATGTAAACTAGTTTCTAAATGAATAATTTGGAAATTTTGCAATAACAGAATGTAGAAAATTTGTGAACATTTATCTTTAATTATAAAATATCTTATTAATATTAAAACTTTCCAGCAAGAAAAATTGATTTAACTTCAGATATTTGAACAATATAAAATCAAATGAATCAAATAAAAAATAAAAATAGAATTATGGTTTCATTTTATTTTAAAATAAAATGAATTAATTTAGGAAGTTCTTAGAAATACATTAAAATAGTTAAATTAGAAAAAATAGACAAAATAGCATTATTTAGTTATCTACATTATTCAGCTATACCACTAATTTTATTATACTCCATATATTTATGTATAATAGTAAATAAATAATATTAATACTGAAAAATAATGATATAATATATTTAAAAAATTAAATTTAACAGAGAAATGTAACAAATTTTGAACTTGATAGTTTCGTAGTATTTAAAAATTGCTTATTATAATAATTTACTTAATTATATTTTATGTCATATTATATTTTTATGTATAGATATTTTGTTTAATATTATGTGGTATACACAAAAATTAAATTCTTGTAAAATATTGGGTCTTTTTTAATGCTGATTTATAATTCAAGAAATTGCAGAATCCTTTTTAAAAACAATGTAAATTTAAGTATAACATTTCTGTTTAAAATCTAATATCTTTTTTTCTATAATGATTTAGAAGTTTACAATTTTTAGACAGAATTTAAAAATATTTAACAATTTTCAAAATTACCCTTTTAATATTAACTACAATTTATATGAATTAAACTATATTATAATTAAACATTGTCCACGTAAAGAGGCGGTTGCCAATGGTCCCTAATTGTAACGAATTTTAACTTAAATTATTTTTATTTTATTTTTTATCTTACTTTTATTTATTTTTAGTATTTTTTAATTTTAGAGTACCATATATTAACTTCTTTTGAAACTTTATCTTGTATCTTATACTAACATTAAGCAGCCAATTAAAAGTGTAAATATATATATATGTTAAGATGAAGGGGTTTAAGGGTCTATCCCCATTGGTACTCCGTAATCGGTACGCCAGTTGCCAGTTGCCAGCGGTTGCCGACTTTCAATTAAGAACCGGACACGATTATCTTGCAGAACAACTAAACAGGATAGGTGTCCTCGCCTCGAACACTTGACCAATATGTAGAGCTGGAACAATGAATTCTGAACATCTTTTGAATGTCCAGGACTAACAGGGAGACTCAGCACCTGGAGAAGTCCTGCAGTTGTAGTGGGAGGCGAAGGGCCTCAAGGACTAAAATAAAATGCCTAACCCTTTGTTTACTATCTCCCCCTTTGACTTTTTGCGGTGAATGAGACCCACTTATTGTCCATTGCTGTCTTGCTGTATGTTTGCTTTGTTCTGCATGTTCCTACTTTGTGTGTGATCCTTATTGTATTGGATTGATTTCCAATAAAGCCATATGTTACAACAATTAATGTAAAAATAGTTTCTAACATAAAGAATTTGAACATTTTACAATAACAAAATACAGAAGATTTGTAAACTTATATTTAAATTTTTAATTTTCCAGCTGGATAAATTGATTTAATTCGAGCAGAATAAAAATTAAAATTAGGATTATGTTTTAATTTTATTTATGAATAAAATTAATTCCATACAATGGAGTATTTACAGCTCTTATAAATACATTAATAGTTAATTTAGAATTATTCAAACAATAATCAAAAATACAATTATTTGATTATTGAAATTATTCAGCTATACCGCTAATTTTATTATACTCTATATTATCAAGGGTAAAACCAGCATGTTTAAAAATGCCGATGTAACGTTATTAGTTTTGATTTTTTATTTATATTATTAATATTTTGAATTTTAAGTCTCGAGCAACTTAGAAGAATTTGGAAATTTTCCAATAACAAAAGGCAGAAGTTTTGTAAACTTATATCAAAATTTTAAATTTTCCCTTAAGAGAAACTGATTTAACTTCAGATATTTCAGCTGAATAAAAAATGAAATTAGAATTTACATTTTTATTTCATTATAAATAAAATGAATTCTATAGAATCAATAATTTAAGAAAACTCTTAGAAATACATTAAAAATAGTTAATTTATAAAAAATAGACAAAAACTACTGCTAATTTTATTATATTATATGTATTTATATGCATAATAAAAAATAAATAATAATAATACTGAAAATAATTATATAGTAAATAAACTATAATTAACTACAATAAACAAATTTTAAACTTGATAGTTGAAGTCTTTGTAATATTTAAAAATTGCTTACTATAATGATTTACTTAATTCTATTTTATACCATAGCTTTAAAGATATTTATACTTTTGTACATATATTTTGTTATAAAACTATTTAATATTATGAGATATATACGAAAATTAAATTCTTGTAAAATATGTCATTTTTAAGGTTGATTTTATATTTTAGAAAATTTGATTAACAATTTTAAAAATTCATTTCTTGAACAAAATTTAATACTTCTATGAAAAGTTGTTTAAAATTATTAAAATTTTTAATATATATATATTTACAATTTAAAATCAAAGTACGAAAATAAATATAGTTTTCACATTTAATAATTCGATACATTATACTCATATATATAAAATCAATTCCCTAAAGTTGGTTCTAGAAATACATTACTTTAATTAAAACAGAAGTTATATATTTCTCATTTTACAATGATGCCACTTTTATTTAATAAAACTATATTCTGAAATGAAAGTCAGTTATTATAATAAACAATTTAAAAAATAACTCTCATGTTTAAAATTCAAAAGATGAAAGAGACATCGAAAAAATAAGAAATACTTTGCTAAACATGAAAGAAAATTTATTTAAATTCAAATTATGCATTTTTTTAAATATAAATTCTTTCAGAATAAGTACAAAGTAAATATCTTAAACTTGTTTTGTAAAATAAATTGAATTTTCTTAGAACTGTAATTGCATGAAATCTTCAGTTCTACAATAGATGCATTATAACGATGAATGTATATTCTTTGGGGAAAAAAATGTGAATTTCTGAAATAGTTTGTACATTAAAATTTATATTACGTGCATTCAATTCTGCATGTGTTATTTAATAACTTTGCCTTTATTTAATAGAAAAACTTAACATATTTTTTTTAGTTAATATAAACTTCAATCATGCATGCAATTTATAACGACATATTTATAATTTGCAATATCAATTTCCTGTGCTATATAAAAAATTAACATCGTTGTGACTATTATTCCAAACATTGAAATAAATTTTATTTAATCCTCAATTATTTAATCATATAATCTTTCAAATTAAAATATACTCAGCGTAATGTTCCATTAATTTTTCAAACTTTAAAATAAATACAAATATTTAAATTCTTATAAAAATTAAAGATTAGATAAATTAAATTCTGTTACAATTTAACATTATTTATTAAATGTAAATGAATTGAGCCTTTTGAAACTTTTAAAAGTTTCCTTTGCTTTTGCTATCGCACTTGAATATCACTTGAATCATATCAATAAATTTCCAATTTTGATTCTTAATCCTGCGCTATTATCCCATGAGAATCCGTCGATGCAGTTTTGTTCAGAGTTTATTTAATTCATCACTATGTTAAAGCTATTCAGAGTTCATTTAATCCATCACTACGTTAAAGCAGAGGCATGATGGGCGAGTGGCTAGCGCTGGGGTGCTCGGTACCGCAGTTTTCGGGTTGGAATACCGGCCATCCCATGAATGTTTGTAGTTGTTCGGAATCCGCTCTAAGCCGTAGATCCCGGTCCTAATAGGATCGTAGAGCGTTGTGGGGGTAATGTTACTCGCTTCCGTAGCATATCTTCACGCTACACTTTCCCAATGGGAAGTGCTGAATGAGTAACAGCAGTGCTGCCCCTGCTTTTGGCATAAAGATTAACTGTCTCTGTATTGCCAGCTGCATTAGAACAACTATGTTAAAGCTATACGTAGGGAAGGGAGTAATGAATTTTGCAAAATCTTGGCAAGGTATTTAGGGAAAAACATGAAAATTACCTGCTTAGAGGTGTATTGAGAATGCAAATCGTCCAACCTTAATCGTGCCAAATATTGGGTCTTCCTAATGCTAAATATAATGTCCATAATGTCCTATTTTTAAAATGTCCTTGTCCAATGTCCTTTTTTTAATAAAACACATTTAGAAAACATTTAACGATTTGTTCACAAGCACTCTAATCATTTTACTATTGTGTCCAGTCTTACCACTGGAACTAACCAAACCGTTGCAGATTCAACTTACCATCTTGCTACCACTGGATAATTGTTTTTCAGTCTATCTCTTATCTTTGAACAATTTTGGTATCATCCAATTGGTGAGGAATTTTAATCAGTACATAGCATTGTATTAAAATTGTTTTCTGTGTATTGCCCTTTGAAAGTTCTAGGAAATTTTGATAACAAAATAAGAACTACCCCCATGAAGTGAAATAATTAATGAGAAGTAACCTAATCGTAATCATAATAATTTTTTTTAATAGAACTGCTTTAGTTTGAATCAAACTTTTTTCGCCATACGCTACCTTTACGTATTTTTCCTTATCAACTACTTCTTAGCTTCTTATTTTTTTCTTATCTTTTTTTAAATCCACCATAGTTCAGTTGTTGCACAATTTTCCTCTGCCAATCCAGAATATGAAAGGATTACACCTACAAATCATTTTACCATTATTTATTCATTCTTTTGTGAGGTGAAATGAAAATTTTTAATGACCTGCGCAAATATCCCTTTTGCAATCATTTTTTGTATTTATAACTACAGCTACAGTAGGTTGTAAATTGGCAACATACTACATTCATACACATTCTACATTGAAAAAGGAAATTAATTTCCAATTTACTGTCTGAACTTTCTTTTAATTAACTTTGAAAATGGAATGACTATGATATAAAAATGAATTTTTTTCCGTTACAAAGAGGAGAAAAACACACTTTGAGACATTTGAATATTTGGGCATCCATTAATCATATCCGGAATGGAGTTCATACTTTCTGGGCATAAATCTTGAATTAAATTATTCACTTTTTTAACAATCAGTTGATACTGCTTGACGTGTTTTTTTTTACTTTTTAATGAGATTCCGATAATAATATCAATTTAGCAGTAACTTTCCAATTTTCTAGCAGAAGAGTTAAGTTAATGTCAACATCAAGTCTTTTAAGATATTTAATTAGAAACCCAGCTGGGATGGAATTCCTATCGTTTATGCTAAACAAAAGAAAATGGTTACAATAAAAGAATATCATTTTTCTTGTATACTCTTCATTAATACACTAGAAATAAACGAATTAATTCCGAATTCAATGAGAGATAATTAAAAGAAGCATGAAATGTTTGAGGCATTATTAATCTTTAAAGTAATTGATGGGGCATAAATTGATGGGATAAAAATTTGATGCATTTTGCTTTGATGTTTTCCATTATCTACTTGAGATGTTTTATCATTTTGAGAAATGCCAAGTAATCCTTATTTTCATTACTATATTGATAAGCAAGAGTCTGAGCGTCCCAAGGAATATTGATTATAGCTCAAAGTATTAAAATTGTAGGATATTACAGAACAATTCAGGACTGGTTTATCATTTTAACTTTTGTCATTAAATTCTATGTGTTTTTATACTTCCTTCATTTGTATTCATAACACATTAAAACAGAAAGGAAGTTTATTTTATATTTAAAATACATGAATAATAATTTCATCAGTTTATTTTATAATGATAACACACGAACGAGTTTTTGTTTGTGTTTAAAAATTAGTACCCTTTACCATTGTTTTTATTGAAAATAACGATGATTAATATTTGATGTGTTGTAATTAAAATTAATAGTTTTTAATGATTTCATTAAAAAAATAATAACTTAAAAGAAAATATTTGAATAGCGTTTCTATTAATAAATAACATTTGCTTATTTTATATCATCATTTCTTTCTTTCTCGACTAAATACTTACGTTGTTAAAATTAGCATGTCTTGTGATAGTGGGTTCCTCGCACCTTGTTTACTTAACATTTATTGAATGCATCTATTTTATTGTTGCAGTATAACAGCTTCTAAGATAAATAGATAAATTTTTAACTTAAAATAAAAGATTTAAAAATCAAGAGCTCATTAATATCACTAATAGTTACTGGCATCATATCAAACAGTACAAATTAAACATGATTCTAAAATATTTTTTTTATTCATCTGTAATTGAAGAAATTTGGTTCATTATTAAGAGATTGGGATAAATATATGCAATCCTTTTGGTTTACTTTACACAATTTTAGCTACTAAACAAACCTTGAAAATACATATATTTTATTATCTTTATTTGTTCTTCTTTTCGTCCTTTCTGTTGAAAAGATTAATCTGTGTCCCAACCAGAATTAAAAATCGTCGTTTAAATTGCATTGCGAACCATAATATTATGCATTATGTCACTATTCGTTACCGAAAAAAATTATTCCTTAAAACCTTTTTTGTATCAAAAGTGATATTATCTTTTCTTAAGGATACCACCTATTTAAAAAAAAGAGTTCCATAAAAGTTTCTACTGCTTAATATCTTTTTAGTATTCAAGTTCATCTTTTAGTTAAAGTGGATGTTCTTTACTTTTGTTCCATTTTACGACGAAAAAAGTTTAAAAGTAAAAGAAAGTCTTGAATTTGGTATAGGGGATACCGCTTCCAGTAATCAAATTAAGGCAGAGAGATCCGCGCGGTCATTTTATTCTTTCGTTATTTGCATTTACGCCTTTTGATATCGTGTACAAAGTTCTCATTAGTTCTCCGCTCTACAAATGTGGTTCCAAATGACATTGTGGACATGCTTTTAGAAGGGGTTTTTAGAATGCAGAAATAAACCGGTCTTATGTTATTTCGAGCTGTGTTATTCTTTAAAAAAGTGGTAAAAAATTGAATAAAATTGTTGATTATTTCTTGTTTCCAAAATCCTTGCGAATTAATTATTGTCATTGAAAATATCATTTTTATGGAAAAATTCCAAACATTTATAAAAAAAATTATGACAGAACTCGAATTAACGGGGTTTGCTTTTAACTTAAGAAATTAATTGATTTTAAAGATTTTGAAAATATGCCTACAGCATTTATTGTTTTTTATACTATTGAATATGTTTATGTGAAATGGCCTTTTAAAATATTGTTATGAAGGACTTACCGCGATATTGTAATCTTTCTATTAATTATTCCATACTGGTTACATTTTATTAATTAATACTTACATGATATATCAATACACTTATTATAATAACGCAATAGTCATGCAAAAAAAATTAAAACATATCACGGTTCAATAATTATTTCATGATTACATTAGACAATTTCTTTTAAATTCAAGCGCCTAATAAATATAGATTCAACTCTAAACGTGAAAAACAAAATAATAATAATATTAAGTTAAATACAATAAATGATTATACAAAAGTGTTTTTTAGAAAACACCAAAGAAAAAGAATATTGTTTTTGTTTACCCTTTCACTACACTGATATAAGACACTGTGAATTACGAATCAAAAAAGCTAATTTTTAGCATGTCTTGTGATACGATTTGTATCTCATCTATGTAACGTTTATGGAATGTATCTATTTTTAATGTAGCAGTTTAACATCCTTTAATATATATGACATAAATTTTTTAACATATTATAGAGATAAAAAATCAAGAGTTTGTTTATTAGTATCACTCATACTTATTAACTGATTTTTTGACAGTACAAATTAAATATGACTCTTAAAATATTGGGTTTTTTTTTTTACATCTGCAATTGAAGAATGGAAACTATTACTAAGAGAGAGTGACAAATATATGCACCCCCTTTTTTGATTTGGCATTATTCATTTTGGACTTACCTGAAATTACCCTTGAAAACACATCTATTATCTTCATTTGCTCTTATTTTGACCTTTCTGTTGAAAAGATTATTCTGTGCTCCCAACTAGAACTGACATGTAAAGCGTGGCTCAAAATTGCATTTCTTCGAACCATAATATTATGCATTATGACACTATTCGTTATCAAAAAATTATTTCTTAAAACCTTTTTGTATCAAGCGGTACATTATTGTTACGATAATTTACTTTTTAAAAAGAAATTTAAAACTTTCAACAGTAAGTTGAATATATAATAACACAAATAATAATGAAGTAAA
>BPLQ01014598.1:0-33327 GCA_021605075.1 Caerostris darwini
CCATTATGCAAGGATTTGTTTTGAGTTTCGGTTAAATTAAAAATATTCCAATTATGCAAGGATTTATTTTGAGTTTCGGTTAAATTTAAAAAAAATTTCAATAATGCAAAGATTAATTTTGAATATTGGTTAAATTTTAAAAAAAATTTCAATAATGTAAGGATGAATTTTGAGTATTGGTTAAATTTAAAAAACAATTTCAATAATGCAAGGATTAATTTTGAGTTTTAGTTAAATTAAACCTATCCTAATTATGGAAAAATTCATTTTGGAGTTTTTGTTAAATTTAAAGAGATTTAACTTTAAAAAAAATATTATAAATACATTATGTTAATTTTTTTTCAAAAAATGATGAAAAATAATTTAAATTCTTATTATTTTTTGGTTAATTCATAAGGATATATCAATTGCTAATTAATAAATCAAAATAATCTTTTTTTATCTATTTATCTATGACTTGCCAATGTCACTTTCTTAAATATTAGTTATTTGTTAAATAAAAAAAAATTAGTCATTTTTGTAGCAAAAATGAGTTGGGAATCCCAATTTCACCACTTACACAGTTAATGAAATAATCCCAGTAAAAAAATATCAAACAAGTAAAAATTTATTTCTAAGAAGCAATTAAATTTTTATTATTAAAACAAACAAGCGAAATATTTTCCAATATAATACAATGAACGAAAGAAATACGAAACAATAAAGTGTTAAGTGTTCCGTCAGTATGAACACTTCCCAAATATGTGCTTCATATACACGCATGAGTAATTGCATACACGAAACAAAATGCAGTTTTCACAATTGAAAAGAGAACAAAACGTGTAAATGATATATTGTTATTTGCGTGCTACCTAATGCATGCAGGACAATTTATTTATTTTTTTAAGTCTATTTAATTATCTTTAAAAAATTTAATATTTTTAAGCTTATTTATTTATAAAATGAGCTATCTAACAGTAAGGAAAATTTCTCATACAAATACCTTTCGATCAAATATGCACATGATAAAATATTGATGAGCACCGAATGATAGCTGAAAATCCGGATCTTCGTAATTATCATGTGTGATAGAGGAGAAATTCGAATTCCAGCACATAACTTTCATTGGAATTTCATTCCGTCCATTCACTTTTGACTGTATCAATACGGTATCTCGTCAAAAAGTTCGAATACAATATTAGCATATGTCACCATTTGGGTTCTAAGAGGAAAGGTGATCAAATGGAAATATCTTCTTCTTTATTGACGCAACAGCCCATGGTGGGCTAAAAGCGTCTGTCTATATTGCCAGATTTCGAGACAGGACATATTTTCTTTTAACGTGTTAGGGTTGTCAGTTCTATGCACAACGCTCTACAATCATATTAGACAAGGACACTACGGTTTAAAGTGGATTCCGAACCACTACAAGCATCCATGGTACAACTGGAACTCGAATCCTACCTCTGTGGCATCGAGCGCCAGAGCTCTAATCACTAGGCCATCAGGCCCTTCAAATCGAGATATCGCTCTACTGCTATTCTACCATTCGACGATGTTATCAGACATGGTTGATCCATAACAAAACTTAACGCTAAATAACCAACGATCGACCATGAAAGACGACAGAACGGACTGACATAGCGATCACAGCGGCTTCTACAGCATCTTATTCGTCATTATCACCATACTATTTGTACCAACAATTTCAAGACCATTGATACTCATTTCAGAGAACGGGACCAGAGTTCACTGTGCCGTTACATCGACTACCCCTCACCTATGTACAAAACCAAGCGCTTTTACAGTGTGCTCGTTTGATTTGGAATTCAATTGACTGGACCAAAACTGTTTTGAGCTACAAAACCGGGAACAGCGGACATAGTCATCTGGGACACCCTTACAGCACACCAATATGTCAGCGTGGTGTTGCCCTTTTCATAGTTCACTTCGGGCCTACATTTCAACACGTTAACGACCGACCTCATGCGGCAATAACTTTTACTTATTGTTTTTATTTTTTCGTGCTTGCCAAACTCTACCCTGTCCATCTAGATCGGCATATCTCTCACCAATATAGCACGTTTGGGGTCGAATGAGTAGGCAGCTTCAGTCATCCCAATATCTTACCGATCTAACTTTATAATTTTGCACGAATTTGGAATGAGCATTTAGTACGAAATATGAAAAAAAATATATTCGTTATCTTTACGAATCAATGTTGAACCGGATAATAGCTTAAATAAGAATCAAAGATAGGCCAATAGTCCTTATATATTAGCTCGCCATATAGTATGTAGATATATATCTTGAATAAAGCATCGTGTGAAATTTTAAACGCTTCTCTTTTTCATACATCATATTTATCAATCAATGGAACTGATGCGCATGACATGGTCCTCCCACAGGACTCTTGTAGGTAACTCAGCCATTGCTCTCGTATGATAAGAAAACTAGAAAAACTTTCATTAGGCAGCCTTTCTTATGATCAGATTCGTCTTACACAGGTTGTGGTAATCGCCCTCGAGTCTACTCGTTTCTGAAAGCAGAAAACTACAGTGAAAAGCACCAATGGAATCGAACTTAATTTCTCTAGTATTTCAGTGGCGTACTTTACCACGAGTTGGACTATTAAAATGAGATTGTAGTGTGCATTTGGGAAATTGGATCGTAATTAGATGTGAAGGGGTTGAGATATTAGAGGCCCTGGTGGGAGAACTCACAACTGTTACTTACACACTCACAAACACCACACATATACAATTAACGGCAGACAATGTTTAGCCCATTTAAAGACATTTAATTATAGATTCGTGAAAGGATTCCACTTCAAAGCTGAAAACCTGAACTCAAGTACGCGCGAGATGCGCGAAATATACTTCCTCTCCGGGTGAGAGTCTGTAGGCCAATTTATACGCAGGAATTGAGTAAAATATATTTCCTCTCAGCATGAGAGATTGTAGATCAATAAACGTTCCTAAGCGGCAGCACCGGTTGTGTTGTACTTCCTCTCGAGGGAGAGTCTCGAGACCCACTGACCATTTCTCCAGAAAATGACAAAGCGCGCTCTTGCAGTGCGTAGAAGGAAGCACTGTTACATCTGTAGATTTATTTGGAAAACTTCGTCATGTATTGTTTCAATTTTCTGTTTTGAGTTTAGTTTATTATTGTTTTGAATTTATAGAATAACTTTTTCATTTTATATGTTTCCAGTTTGCATAAACACAAAAGAATGCTTCTAATACAGGACATTAATCTTTAATGTTTTCCAGATAAAAATCCATTATTAAGCCTGGAATAAGTTTGATAAATCAATAGACGAGAAATCCTGGAAAGGAAAAAGAGAATTCAAATACTTCAGTTACCACTTCTAGGAGTATTTATTTTAAATTGGGGCAACATCATTTTCAGCAATGTTGGCTCATCGGAGCTGTGTATTGTGAAATAGTTTTCAAGCTTTGCAATTTTATGCCCGCATGTCTAATTTTGAACTGAATTACCGTAGATTACTCTCTAATAAATCACTGTAGATCGACATGTCAAAAAACAATTATATTTGCATACTTACAAAATCATTTAGGATTTCTTTTCATCCATTTATAATAGTTTCACCTTAACCTTATACTCAATCTTCATTTAGAAAGAAAAACTAATGAGTTCCATCGATATTAAATGGACCTTTTTCTAATTTCCATCTACTTCCTTTTATTACATCTATTTACATGACACATAGTTAAAAATAAATTCATTCAAGAAATAGATGGAATGAAGGAACAAGCTATCCACAAGAACCAAGTGAAGCGAGATAGTTAAAAAGAAAAAACACTTCTTGAAAAAAAAAAGTTGTTGCCAAACAAATTATTATAAAATTACAATAATCATATTGTCAAATTATGAATGATCTTTATTGTATACTAGCGGACCGAAAACAAATTAGTTTCAAAAGAATTATTTCAAGCTACTTGAGAATTTTCGAAAAGCATCACTTTAGTTTGCTAGTCAAAACACAATGACTTTCTATCAATATAATAGCATTCAACTATAACAATACAAATTTGTCTTAACTAGTAGCGTATTTAAATTATGTTTAGTTGTTTCTTTTGAGTAGAGAACAAGAATGCAAAATTAACAAAAGACAGCTGAATTGCTGTTTGAAATTCGAAATTTTGCTCTACATTCTATTTTGTACTACTTAAATATAAGTTCAATTGTAACGTCTTAAACTGATTGTAATTTAAATCTTGAAACTTTTATTGTGTTTAAATTACTTAAAAGAAATTTCGCAAATGATCGAATTAAATTGATCGAATCTTCATTGACTCAAGGTCTGCATTACAGGCTCTTAATAAAAGTTTCTCGAGCATGATCGTGAGCATTATACCGCTTTTAGAGCATTATACCGCTTTTTTTACATTATTCTGCTTGCACAGAATGTGTATCCTACAATGGAACCCTGCTCATGTGGATTTAGAATTGAATGAAATAAAAGATTCTTTGGAGAAGAATGCCAGAAGTCTGGATCAGACTGCCATTGCTACTTCCCTTGTAGATACAAATTCCTTCGCAAAATCTAAATTTCTCAATCTTTCTAAGATCAAAACTAAATACCGAATTACAGAACTCAATGTCGACAGAAAAATAGCGACTACTCTCACGAGATTAAGGATGAAGCACCACAAAAATTTCTTCTAATGGCGTTAAAAATACCAAAAATGTGGTAACTGTCCTGATGTCGAGCTTACTCCTCATCATGTCTTTGGTTGCCCAGCTGTTGCAGCCGCCATTATAACAAAGCCGCTAGTGAATTGAATCTCAGCCCTAATGCTCACCAGCGGCGCGCGTTGCTACTGAGCCACTAGTCGGGCCACGATGCTAGTACTAAAGACAAGTAACGATAAAATTTGATTGTTATTTAATAATTACTTTTGGTGATTGATTACTATTTAATAATTACTTAGTATTTAATTATAACTAGTGGTGGATAATGTGATCCCTAAAATATTCATTCCAAATTGTGGCTGCACAATATAAATATAATCTATCAGGCCCCACCCCCATGATACAGTTAAACTAATACTCAGATATATTTACCGTTACAGAAGTGTATTAAAATCATTTGAAAATGACAGTGATACTTAATTATTGTTTTAGCTGCTATTTGTAACATGTTTTACATTCTGTCGGCTTAAGGCCTATTTTTAAACATTTACTAAAATAGGCCTTAAGCCGACTTTAGGCCTATTTTAATAAATGTTTAAAAATATTTTTCCTTTTTTTCATTTAACACCTGGAACATTTATATAGAGAGTTACAATGCCAAAAGATTTTAAATCGTTAATAAGGATTCTTAATATGGACTATGCGTATACCAATGAGAGTAATTTACCTAAAAACGGGATTTCCCGTGAATCATCTCCTTAACATATTCTTTTCATAACGCATAAATAAAAAACGTTATTATGTCATATTTTTTCTTCATTAAAGTTCTTCGGGTGACCTTTTAAAAAATGAAACCAAACGTGAAATCAGAAAAATTTCCATTTGCCCTAAAAATGTGCAGCGGCATGAGCAAAGTTGAGCACTTCGCATGCACACCGGTTACCACACATCAACTTTTACAGGATGATAGTGAAAAAAGAAAAAAAATGAGGCACAGGTGTCCACTGAAAATAACCGGAAAAGAACTGGGTCATAGGCTAGCCAAAGGGCCCCGTCTCATGTCCGGGAAAACTCCTTATCAAAACCATTAAGTATCTCAGGGGTGGATTATGTATAATGATACATATTTCATTCTTGTTGGAGGTGCCCCTTAGAGGGACAACTCAGGTACAGTGAGAGGGAACGTTAAGAGATGTGAAGTATAGATATCACGAAAGGTTACGTGTAATGTGTTGCATTGTAACCTGAAGCTGGATTTGCCAGCAATTATAAAAACATTTCTCTGCAGTTCGCAAGCGGCGTAAGTAAAAGGGAAAATTGCGGTGGGAAATACTTTCGTGTATAAATTCTAGATTAGCTTTCGTTTCTTTCCCTCTTGGAAGGAAATCGCTGGGTAGAAATGGAAACTGGGTGTAGAATAGCATAAATTTAGGTCATATATAATCACTAAAGACATCATTCTCAAATATTTATTATCTTTATCTGTCTAAGGTATTATGAGTTAAGTGATTCTAAAAATTCCCAAGGCCCCCAACCCTAAGGCCGTGTGCCTACTAGCAGATTTCAAGACAGATGATGTTTCCTTTTCTTTATGGGATAAGGTTGTCAGTCCTACTACGCCCAACGCTCAACGGATATATTTGACATGGACCTACGGTTTAAAGTAGATTACCAAAAAATTCTTCAGATTATATACTTATATAGTTTGAATCCTTTTCAAATTATAAAAAAATAATTATTATAATCTACTGTATTTGTCAAGAAATTTCTTATTAATGGAAATACTAAATTGTGAATATATAGTATAATTGCTTCAATTTGTTTTGATAAATCTAATATTACATATATAATAATTTGTAGGAATAATTAAAATAATGTAGAAATGTAGCGGGGATCTGATGGTCGAGTGACTGGAGCTCTGTGCAACATGTTTCAGGTTCGAGTCCTGGCGGTGCCATAGATGTTTGGAATCCCCTTTAAACCATAGGTCCCGGCCTATTATGGCTGTGGAGCATTGGGCGTAGTGCTGACACCCTTACCCCGTAAAAAGAAAAATTCTCTTTCTCTCGTCTTTGACCCACCATGGGGCTGTTGCACCAATGGCGATGATGATGAAAAATGTAGCAATATCTAATGCATTTTTTTTTAATTTGAAAAATTTAATTTACAGAGGGAATATTTTGATTATTAATATTATTATTTTTGATTATTAATTTTGATTACTATATTAATGCCAATCTCCAAATTCAACACCATAACAAAATTCCCTCTAAGTAATGGGAGTTAAAGAAGGAATTTGTTTTCTTTATAGAGAAATATCACGAATAAATACGCAGTATATTTCAATATATGTATTTTTTTGCCGTCTGTCTTTTCTAATACTTTTAAATCTAGCAATAAGGGCATGATAGCCGAGTGACTAGCACTCTGGTGCTCGGTGGCACAGGCTTTCGGGTCCAAGTCCTGTTGGTGCTATGAATGCTTGGAATCCATTTTAAACCGTAGGTCTCTGTCTAATATGACTGTAGGGCTCAGGTCTGACAACTATACCCCGTAGTCACCGTCATGAAGCCAAGTCTGACTTTTACCTACGGGTGCTCCATAACAACATAAATTGCTCCCTCCCCTTTCCCTCCTTTCATTGGTCTTGATCTTGGTCTAGATGTTACTGTCTACCAAGTGGGATAAGAAATAACAACAACAAACCTAGCAATTTACCTATTTGAACCAACTGGGAATTCTCGAAAGATGAAAAACATAATTTTTTTTTAATATGATGCCTATTCTCCCACAATTTTTTTTTAGAAAATGAATAACACACAAATATCTAGCTACAATTATTAAATAGATAGTTCTTTTCAACCTAGATATACACTAATTTATATTTTCATTATTTCAATAATCCACTTTAAATCATAGGTCCCAGTCTAATATGGCTGTAGAGCATAAGATAAAGTATAATATAGCATTTTACCATATTTCCTCGAACAAATACTAATTTATTTTTTAAGAAATCTGAAATACTTTAGCTAATTTATACGAATCAAATTCTCAGCTAATGGTAAAACAATTTAACGTTAAGAAAAGATAAAAAATAAAAAATAAAAAGAATCAAGAGTTTTCTTGCATACAGAATTAAGCATTCCAACGTAATTGCTGTAAGACACTGACAGAATTTGGGTCAAGCGCCATTGAGCGATCTTATATTTTGAGCACCGACACACTTTATATCAAGGAGACGAATTTTTAATAACAGTCTTTTTAGAAATTTATGAGTTTTCATAAGTGGAAATGACTAGACCACCCTGCTGCCAAAGAAAAAAAAATATCTGTTTTAAGGGATTGGTTATAAATTTTACCACCCTGTTATTTGCTGCCTACAACGAACTACACGCATCAAAAACCTCTTCGTTTAGATCTTTATCTCATTTTTAGTTTAAAGGACTTAAAATTAGAGGTAGACAATTTTACGATGAGGTAGCTGTCAAAAATCCGATTAGGAGAATGCGTGATTTAGTGCCAGATCAAAGGAAAGGTGGGGTCTTTATACCTCCTCTCCTTCTTTCGAATGTTGAGTGAAAAATGACGGAATAAGGCGTGACGTAATAGTCTGGATGTGTTGCCACATTCGATGAAATAGATGAACCTTCTGAACTCGCTGGTTTACTAACCGATATTGGCTTCTCAAACCTAAGGAGGAATGAATTTGTAATTACGAGTTTTGCGAGTTTGCGTTGGATGAGGATGTTCTTAGAGACGTGAACTATGTCCTATGTAAAGATTTGTTTGTGAATTTTATGCATAGCATGTAATGAAGTACGTTAATTATTGTTACATTGTTTTGTTTGTTATGCAACTCGTTAAATAGGTGTTTATGGGTGTTTTATTTGTTTGTTGTATTGCTTTGTTATTATGAGAGTTCTAATAATAAAAGTGAATCCTTGTGTGAGGGATTAAAAGATCAGTGTTAACAATTACGCATAAACATGTAATATAAAACAAAAAATTTTAAAGTCAATTCCTACTTTTTTTTTTCTTCACTATATTGCAGGAAGTCCTTTATAAGTAATTTTCATTCATTTTTTTTACGTTTATCTGGCGCCATCTATTGGTAGATGCATGCAACTTAAATCTAAAAAAAACTAAAATAATTAATTAAATTTTAATAAATGAATTAATATTTGAAAAAACTGTATTAACATCAAGTGCCATCCACTACAAGTTAAAAAAAATGTATCTTAACTTGAGTGGACGAATAAAAAGTATTTTATGAACGATTGAAAATTTGAACAAGATATATATAGGAAGAGTGTGAGCCAATAGAAGGAATTGAAAAAAATCAAATGAAAAATTGAATTTTTCTAAACTAAAGTGTTTTCATTAAAATTTCTGAAATTATACTCTTTTGTAAAAAATAAAGGATGGTATTCTCAAAAAGTCGTAGAAACTATCGAATTTTTCTTCTTTTTCACTAGTTTCGGAATCCACGTTAAACGGTAGATCCCGGTCTATTTAACCTAAAGTATGCGCAAGATGACCGTAGAGGGACAAACCAAACCAAATCTACATTAGCACAATAGTCCCATGGTGGGCCAAGGCCGTCTGCCTATTGGCTGATTTCGAGACAGGAGATGTTTTCTTTTTACGACGTAGGGTCGTCAGCCCTATGTTCTACAGCCATATTAGACCGGAACTTACGGTTTAAAAGAGATTCCGAACCACTACAGATATCCATAGACAGCCGGACTCAAACCCTAAATTTGCGACAGCAAGAGCCGGAGCGCTAGTCACTCGGCCATCAGGCTCCACCGTAGAATTACTTTGCAGTTTTTTTTTTTTTTTACCAAGAATAAAAGAAATGTATATAGAGAAAAACAAAGGCAAAAATATTTAAAAATTAAAATCAGCCTATTATTTACTTTTATATGTAAAAATAAAGTTTCTCGATAATATTACAAAAATACATAAAAATATGTTTTATATTGGGCATTGTTTAAAGTTTTGAATTTACAATATGCTTTATATTGAACATTGTTTAAAGTTTTTAATTTACAATATGTTTTACAATGAGCATTGCTTAACTGTTTAAAGTTTTGAATTTTCAATGTGTTTTACACACGGCATTTTTCAAATGTATATTAAGCAAAAGGATATAGAGCAGGAGTTTGTGGTAACGCTTCGCTAATTAAAACACATCCAGTTTGTTATTCTAAACTAAGGCACCAAAAAACTCAAAAACTTGTTCCGTTAAAAGGAAGAAAAAAATGTCAGAAAAAGCTAGGTTCAAATTTCTATTAAAATGACGAGATTCTAAAATTAAGGCATAACTATTTATTCTCAACTTTATCTTTTATTAATTACGTTATTTTGCATACATGACATTGTCTCGCTGTTTTGTAGAAATTAATTAAAATTATAAATATGATTATTTCATGATGAAAAACTTAAATTTTACGTGATTGAAATAGAGCTTAAAATGTCCTCTATTGAGAAATTGTAGAATAAAATATATTTAAAATTTGAAGCTGTCAAAATCTTGGTTTCGCCCTTTTTTTTGCTTCATTGGCCTCTTTGCCATTAAAATGAAGGCCTTCAATCCCCCATCTCAATATAATATTCTTAAATGTGTTAAATAGATTCGCTAATACATTAAATAATAAGTATTTCTGCTATGCTAAAAATTACGATATAGTGTGTCTAATCCTCTTCTGGTGCCACAGGTTTCGGGTTCAAGTTCCGGCAGTACCATGGATGTTTGCAAAGTTCGAATTCACTTTAAGCCGTAAGTCCCGGTTTAATATGACTGTAGAGCTTAGGGATGACAATCCTACTGCGTAACAAGTAATAAAAAAAAAATTTTAAG
Source organism: Caerostris darwini (assembly GCA_021605075.1). Lineage (NCBI taxonomy): Eukaryota > Metazoa > Arthropoda > Arachnida > Araneae > Araneidae > Caerostris > Caerostris darwini. The sequence goes on from BPLQ01014598.1 coordinate 10,502, forward strand.
TCAATCCCTACTTTTTTTCACTATATTGCAGAAAGTCCTTTATAAATAAAGTTTAAATTTTCTTCTTACATCTAGCGCCATCTATTGGATAATGCATCTCTAGATACATGCAACTTAAATCTAAAAAAACTTAAATTAATTAAATAAATTTAATTACTGAATTAATATTTGAAAAAACTTTATTAACATCAACTGTCCTCCACTACCAGTTAAAAAAAAAAAGGATTTGAGCTTGAGTGGATGAATAAAAAGTATTTCATTAACGATTGAAAATTTGAACAAGATATATATATAGGGAGAGAATGAACTAATAGTAGGATTTTGAAAATAAAACTTCTCCTGTATCGAAATTTGCCAATAGGCGGACGGTCTTGGCCCACCATGGAGCTGTGGCACCATGAAGAAAAAGTATCTAATCCACAGTATCCTGCAGTGCGGGACGGACATCCCATGAGTAAGTAATCTACTCATGGATGGAGGGAAGGGGTGGTAGCTTCTATTGTGATGGAGCACCCGTAGGTTGAAGTCTGATTTGACTCAGTGTCGCTGAAGAAGAAGGGCAAAGTCTAGGAAGATTTTTAAGGGGAACTATCCCGCATGTATTATTTAATGTTTAGCGAATGTACCGTATGGGGGAAAACCCGGTAAACTTCCACAAGGCAGTCGCACTAACGAGACAAGATGCTGAACATCGTAAACGTCATCGAGTTTCCTCGTTTTTTGAAGCGGTGTCTACAACAAAAAAATTTAACATCCGCCTTATTGCTCACCAGCGGCATATGTTGCATTGAGCCACGAGTCAGGCCCAACTATCATTGTTGGTATTACCAACAGGCAAGTGTGGGGAACACGAGGTTCCTCGTGTAAAGATAATAATAATTCAGATTTATTCCTAAGCTTATCAAATAGAATAAATACTATAATTCTGACTAATTTCTTTTCAGAAAAAAATATATATAAGTACTTGCACTAAAAGTACAAATATATAAAGTTGTTTAACTTTAACTCATCAATAAAGTAAAAAATCTATTTGAAATGAAATTGCTGATCAAATGAAAACACTCAACTGTCATTTCAATTGCTGTTTACTCTAATCTTTCTGCAATTATTTCCGCAATTTATTTTTGATGTGGCATACACACAAAAAACATCCCAAAATTTTAAAAAAATAAAGAAGAGACAAAGAGCGATGGTATTTTTTTTAGATGAGGGAATTGACTGTTTTCTTTTCGTCATTTTTATTTACCTCTCTTGTTCTTTCCATTTCTCCAGCAAAGACGCGAGTAGAGGACTGGGTGAAGGTCGAGCAATGACCCTGAAACTGAATGGAAGAAATGAGGTCAGGCGGACTAGAGACACTTTTTTCGCTCATCTTTTTTCACCGCTGGAAAGACTTCGCTGAGCGGAAGAAAAAGCAAAAAGAGTAAAAATAAAAACTTCGCCATATGTGAAAAAAGGTGATGATATCACGCTGTGTTCCATTTTTCAATAGACGCATTTAAGAGAACTTTTGGGAATCAGGAATTTTCGGTCAACTGTAGAATTTTGATGATAAGATAAAATTCTAAAAGTGAATATACTAATAGTTATACGTTTTACATAACAAATATCAGTATCGTCAGAATACAGATTATGCTGAAAAAACTTTCTATTCATGACTTGCAACTTAACTTTTTTTACGACTTGTATGTAATTTCCCCTTATCAACAGTTTAACAGGGAAAAAGTGTAAAAAAATTTACACTAAATTATTTAACAATATAGAAATGTTAATAACATTGAAATTGAATTAAAATAAGAAACATGGGATGGGATGATTAGACCCTAAAAATTTGTAATTTTATGTAAAAAAATTTAATTTTTTTTTCCATCAAGAGATTTTTAATTATTTATTAAGTTTTTTAATTTTTTATTTGTAGTAAAATAACGGACGGGCTCATTGATATCGAGTGTGATGATAATATCTGTCGAGGCAATGATTCGTACTATGAAATCTATATTCGTACTATGAATGGTGTCTCCATAGGCATCTCATAAAAGAGTTATACGTGTCTCCCACCCCCTTAAAAAAAAACCCGCCTGATGGCCAATTGGCTAGAGCTCTCGCCATTGGCACCAAAGGCTTCAGGTTCTAATCCAGCTGGTGGTGGCATGGATGTTTGTGAGTGGTTCGGAATCCAAGTTAAACTGTAGATCCCGATCTAATTAGTTAAACTGTGCACAAAATGACCATAGAGCGACAAATCAAACAAAAACAAAATGTCTAAAGAATTGCGGCCATGGAAGAGTGGAGGCCAAGCAACAACGGCAGTTTTTGCTCTTCTTATTGTATGTAGCTGTGGAATATGTAACCATAGAGCTGGTTACGAACTGTGATGGAAAAACATCATGAATGAATCACGCGTTCTGCTGCACTGCGATCGGCTCACCCTTCATAAGTATTTTCGGGAATATCACCGACTAAACGTGGTTTGGAATAGCATGTTCGATGGTAGTTTTTAACCTCTTACAGCCTATACTAAGATGAGAACCTTACATACACATGGCCACAAACACTAAGGTTCCCGCCTTAGTGTTTGTGGCCGTGTGTATTCTAAAGTTACCGCCCACAAACACTAAGGCGGAAGCCTTAGTGTTCGTGGTCTTTTTAGGGTATAGGCGCCAATATACTCTGTAGACAAAAAAACCAGTTCTCAAGAAGATTAGAATGGCAATCACGATGATAAAAATACGAAATTTTCAGCTTTTACTAACTATTTAACGGTATGAGGGTATGATGGAATGAAATTATTTAGTGTGAGACCTAAACTTATTAAAAATAAAAAACTTGCAGAATTTTTGGGATTAGGATTTTAAAGGTGAAAGAGGTGAGAAGATAGGCTGCTTCTTGATAGTGAAACCTGGACATACAATTTTCAAAATCATCAAAAATATTTTGAGCATTATTTCATTCAAAGATGTATAATGTACTGTAATGACATTGCGTCAGTAATGGATTCTTCCGGACATGCTTATAACGTAGGAAAATGAAAGTTGTTTATGAATTTAACAAAAGTTAACCCCTCTTTTGCACAATGAAAGCCAATTCGCTTCAATTACACTAGCATATTCTATAAATATGAGAAAAAAAATATGAAAATACGAAGATTATTCTAAAAAATATGTGTTCGTATATTTATGATAAAATGTAAAACTTGATATTTATGAAGATGACAAGACCTGAAGGTAATCGATATTCGGCTCGGTCTATAGTTTGTGGGTACGTAAGATTTCGCGGTTGTTTTGCGAGTGAGACAGCTAGAATTATAAAAAAAACATTCCAAAATGAAGATATAGTATTCACAGAAATCTCTTGCACATTGGGAGGGGGGGTTGAGTTCACCTTTTACTGACTTCAAAAATAACTGCATCCCATAACAAATTATGTTTGGGGAAAGCATTTGAGAAAATACATATAAATGAAAAACACTTTTTTAAACTTGAAAAAGAAATTTTATTAGATTTATTAAATTTTAATACAAATTAGTGAACAACTTTTCACTAAAATATGACAGCAGATAATCAGTGTCATGTATAATGATACATTATGAAATTACGATTGTCTGTTCGACCTTTATAGGTCGAGACAATTACATATGGAATATAAACTAGTTGTTCCATCGTAATTGGTGATAAACCACGAGCTGAGAAATGTCTACTCCAATGAGAAGGGAGGGAAGCTGATTCCCCCTCTTGAAGATTTTCTTAAAGGGAGGTTTTTGGAGAAGCAAGAGAGTGTTCTGCAACGAGTCGACAAAAAGTGTTGTTTTTCACTGAAGTGATAGAACAGGCCGAAGTTTCAACCTGTTTTCAAAATGAGCCTTGTGGTTTCATGCATCACGCCGTGTGATAATTAAGGTCTGCGGCAGACCACGTGTTTTAAGATTCGACGTAGACTCGAGAACTCCGCCCTTGGAGAGAACTGCATTTGTGAATCAAATTTAAATCTTTAATTTTCTTTTTTTGTAAATAATAATTTGTATTAACCCAGAATTCTGTACACACGCACATTATATATATATATATATATATATATGTAGTATATAATGATTGTAAATAAAAATCAAAGTGTACCCATGAATCGAAAAGTGGCCCTCTGCTAGAAGCCTTTATAAATCTAGTATAGGCCGAGACGTTACAACATAATCTCAATTGGGCAATATTTAATTAACTGATCTGGAACAAACCAGTCGATAACACTTTGGATTTCCAATTTTAAGGAAACCTTGACAAGCAAAACCGAACTGAAAGTTCTCGTATCTATGCTTATGATAAGGACAATAAGTCATAAGGAAAAAAAAATATTCTTTCGTTGGAGATTTGAGTAAAAGAGGTGGGGATTTAGAAGATAAAGATTACAAACAATTTAGTAAACTTCTTGTTTACATAATTAAATCTAACAACCTTGCATTAACCTTGAAATTATTTTAATTATGTAACCACTTTGCATAATTAAAATAACTTGAAAATTATATTTAGAAATTAAAAACAACAAAGAAAAAACAGTTCACAGAATTATTTATGGCTTACCATGAATCTTTGACTGATGCATTCATTATCAGAAGAACAGACCTTGGGCAAACACAAAACCTCATTTATAATATGTAACAAATCTCAAAAGATTAATCGCCGAATTTCCGTTTGTTTACGCCGATTCGTTTTAACCTTTTAAACAGTTATTGACCTTGAATAGATTAGTATGCCAAATGCAAATAGCAAGCTTGTTTACTTTAACGTTTCTAACACATGGGCACTGATTAATTCGATTCTTTAACGAAATCGAGTTTTATGAATAGCGTCTGATGAGATCTAAAAGCTCCGATAATGAATCAAACGCTGGTTATTTTATCATTCTAAAAATTAAATAAAAAAAATTGCATTAGTTTATTTGATATTCAGACCTATTTTGATTTGACACACATATCACATACATATTCTAAGCCGCTTGTATAGCAAGTCTTTCATGGAATAAGATAATATTTTTTTAAAAAGTGACAAGAAAATACAATTTATATTCTTATTCTACCATGCATCAATATTTTTCCTATTGTATTAGTTTAAAATTTGAGACCACTGTGATATTTTTTCTTCTTTTTGTTGTTATAAGAGCACAGTTCATTTAAATAGGTTTCTTTATAAATCACGTTACCTTACTCTTATTTATTTATTATTTATTTTTTGTCGTTAACAAGTTTAAAATTTTTTTAAAAAAAATTCTTTATTTGATATCTTTAAACACCTGTTCACCTGTTTTTGCAAAGATTAAACCTAGTTTTTATGTTAAGAAACGAATAATTAGAAAGATAAAAATAAATTAACTGCTACACAGTTTGAATGTAGAACAGTAATTTTTATTCCGCCTATGTTATTGCTTTCAGCTTTGTTCGGTATTTAAATATTTAAAGTTGGACATTTTTCTGGGTTTTTTTTCTTTTTTTTTTCCTTCTTCTTCTTCTTTTTTTCCCTCCTTTCTCCCCTACTGAGTTAGATTGCTAATTAAATTTGCAACTATTTCACTTTTGAAAGGTTCGGTTTGACGTTCAAAGGTCATTTTTGGCGCATTTTAGGCTAATTAGACAGTGATCTACAGTTTAACGTGTATTCCGAACCACTACTACTATACCACACTACATCACTGTGCCTAGAGTTGAGTTTCCCATATACAGTTTGGTTTGTTGCTCAACGGTCATCTTGTGCACACTTTAGGCTAAACAGACCGGGACCTACAATTTAACGTGGATTCCGAATCACTCACAAACATCCATGCCACCGCCAGAATTCGAACCTGAAGCCTGGGATACCAAAGGCCAGAGCGCTAGCCACTTGGCCACCAGGCCGCTCCTACACAGTTTGGGAATGATGTGGGTAAGAAGACTGACTGGGCTCTGTGACGCTCTACGGTCATATGAGACCGGGACCTACGGCTTAAAGTGGATTCCGAATCACTACAAACATCCACGGTACCGCCTGGATTCGGACCCGAAACCTGTGGTGCGAAAGGTCACAGCAGCTGGCCAACTGGTAGTCACTTTTGAAATGTGAGAATATATAAATATTAGATACTAGATTTTTTAGTAAATTTTAAAAGTATGCAATTAAATGTAATTTCAGCTATAATACTTTTGCTAAAAAAAAAAAAATAATAATAATAATAATAAACCCACCAAATATTTGAAAAAGTATATATGTGTGTGTTATTTCTCAGAACCTCGTATGAGAAAAAAAAAGTGGAAGATAATAATTTTAAAATTATATGTTTATTTTACCATTTTAATTCACAAGATTATTCATATCTAGAAAGTCTATACTTTTTAGTACCTAGATAGAGAATCTTTAAAGGCACACGATTATTTCCTATGCCTTTTCCAACGATTTTCTAATCTTTTAGATATGATAGCAGGGCCTGATTACCGAGTGACTAGCGCCACAGCTTTCGGGTTCAAGCCCCGCGGGTGCCATGGATGTTTGCAGGGGTTCGGAATCTACCTTAAAAGTTAAATTCCGGTCTCCTATGGCTGTAGACCGTTGGCTAACAACCCTACCCCGTAAAAAAGAAAACCTCCTGTCTCAAAATTTGCCAGTAAGCAGGCGGCCTTGGCCCACCATGGGGCAGTTGCGCCAATGAAGAAGATATGAAAATAAATTGCAACTTGCTAACAATTTTATATATTTTCAAAAATAAACAATTGTAAATAAATAACGATTTATTTTACAATTGGATCAACCGAACAACAAATGGTGGTTTAAAATTGGTTTGTTCTTACTTAATTGATGTTCCCATTTACAACAATTACAAACAAATCTTAAAAACTATCAGATATTTTTAAATAATCTATGATAAAAAAAAAAATAATAATAATAATACTTTAAAATAAGAAATTATTACGACCTAAACCATCAGAAATATTCGACCACAAATCTACTTTTCAATTCTGAAAACTAATCACGAGTACTAACATTTATCAAACTTGAGTTTTTCAAAACTTTATTACCAAAAGAAATGTAAGAAAATCCAAGTAAATCGTGTTTATCCTTTTACTGATTGACAATTACGAATTATACGTTGTCTGGAAGCACCTGCATAGCTGGAAGGCAAACACTGAAGCAAAGAGGAGAGCTCGACTTTAAAGGAGAAGATTTTTTTTTTCTCTCTGCAAAGAGGGGGAAAGAGGTTGAACATCGTTTGTGTCAAAAGCCGCTGCTGGAAAACCTTAGGCGCAAATCTCCAGGTCGGCGAATTGGGGTTACAGAAGCAAAAGCAATTTATATATCCGGCTGTTGAAGGCATTCAACCCCATAATTGAATACAGTAATTTTTAAAAGCGACATGTTGCCAATGCAATTAAAATTAGTGTCTGTAAGCAATTAAAAACTGCTTTTGTACCTCAGAACGAAGATCTTTGTGTTAAGAAATCCATAAAAAGCAGTTAATAGTTATGTGGCACTTAACAAGATGGGAACACTTTCTATATTAATGACTTGTGCCTCTGTTTAAAAGATTAGTGAAATGAGGGTTTTGCATTGTGTTTTTAAATGGCTTATTCGTCAGTATTTAAAATGTAAAAAATATTTGAAAAGTTGTCTTGATGATCATTAGTATTTAAAGGAATATTACCAGGAAAAAAAATTAATGAAAAGATACAAAAGAAAATGTTGCAGAAATTTTTTTTTTTAAAGTAATGTGTATAAACTGCAGTAGTAAAACGATAAATTAGTACAGGCAGTAAAAGATAAAAAGTATGATATGTACACATAGATGTGCGTGTAATTTTTTTTTTTTAAGTTATCAGTATTTAGTTTTAAAATTATGTTGATTTTTTTTTTGTGTTTATGTGTATTTATTTTCCTTTTCTTCTATTTTCTCTAATTTCTTTATTTTATCAAATTCATCTTTTCTTTAAAATAGAAGTAATTTTATCTCTTCCTTTTCTGTTATTATTTAATTTCATTTTCATTTTTTAATTTTAAATAATAGTGATGGATAAAGTTAAATAATGTCATTACTATACCAATTTATCTATGTTGTATATAATATTTATGAATAAAACTAATGTTAAATTTTACTAATCTCAATTAAAACCAATCACCAATAGATTTGCCTCAAATTGGCATGAAAATTGCAATAAAAAAACATAGGCAAGATCGATGAAAAAAATTAAATGGAATCCATTTTTGACTCGGAATCTAAATATTAAAAATAGCAATAAAGATTCTAAATTTAAAATAGAAAATTAATTTTACCTTGATTAAATATATAGCATAAAAAAATAAAACTACATTTTAAACAAAAATATTTTCATTGATGTCCATTCGTTTATTTCTTTTTAGAGCAACTGAATCTTCTACAAACATCTACAAATTTCATCAGCAGTATTTCTTTTTCATCAACAAATTATAATCTGCAAAAGCCATGAATATTGTAAATATTATCATTCAGATGTATATTTCTTGATTGCTTTTAAAAAAGAAATTGTACTTTAAAAAATATAAAGAAAAATTATTAATAAAGTATTAATTTCTATTTGGTGATATAAATCTAAACTTAAGAAAAAGTTTAAATATAAAATAATAAAATGCCCAAGATATTTTTAGCATAATTAATATTATGTTGAATGAAAATAGTTTTATTACAGCCCTTTCTTTATAATAAAAAACATAAATTTACCATTTTTTTAAATGTTTACAATAATTATTAAATAAATTTAATTATAACATAACATTACCCAGCACAATTTTCATTATAATTCATTCAAATTAACACTTTTTTTTTTAAGCTCAAACAGAAAATTTTCATTAGTTTAAGATAATTTTTATACAATCATTTAATGAAAATATTTGTAGTTAAAAACATAAATAATTTGATAACAGTAACATCACAGAATCACTGTATTTTACAATTTTTATGAAAAAATAAAATTAAACGAACAACTTTACCTTAACACATTTAAGACTAAATTATGAATATTGGGCATCCATTTTTAAGTCTCTATAAAATTTGAAATAAGTATTACATTTTTTAAAAAATTTTAAGTGGTATTTTTGTTCCCCTTCACTTTTTTAATTCAATATTGTATATAAATTCCATTTACTAACAACCTGTTTCAATATCAACATGAAACAATGAAAAAATTTTTACAATACCTTAGTTTGTTTATTGTCATGTTAAAAAAAAATAGCATTGTTAATTTTATCCAGCCACGCTTGAGCAATTGCGAATTGTTAATTAATTTTCTAGCTTTCTAAAAACTTTCATGATAATCAATTGCAAAAAAGTTAAACAATGTTAAAAAAAAAATGTATAATTAACATTTTAACAATTGATAGCAAAAATAACTATTTATTAGAAGTATTTTGTTTTTATGGTCATAATATACAAAAGAAATGCATTGCAATGATGGAATAATTTCATTTAGATAATTATTTCCATGATTTCCATTTTTATATATTTATTTGAATTGCTTAAAACATCTGTAATATTTTTTTAACTCTTCCAATACTAAAATGAGCATTTGGAACAAGATTTTATCCAATGAAAATTCTACTTGCAAGTATTTACACTATTCATAAAAGTAATTTTAATCTTAAAGAAAACTAAAGCATACAATAAAAGCAGTATATATATCTGTTCAAAATCCTTTCTAAAGAAAGGATTTTGAACAGATATATATACTGATGATTATACTGTATATTATAAGATTTAAAAATCTTAATATTACAGTTTAAAATATTAGAAAATTTTTAATTATCAATTTTAATTGTAATTAAAAATATAAATTTCATTGAATAAAATGTGTAGAATTTCAAATATGTTGAAATACTGGTGTATTTCAAGTGGCATTTTGTTTTTAAATATTAAATTTTAGTATTTGAAATTTATACACAAAAATAGAATACTGCTAATCCTTCCTGCCTTTTAAACTACACCCAAAACCGATAATATATAAAAAATGGATTGTAAAACAATAGATCCTGAAAATCAGCTATAAATGTCTAAAATATTTTTCAGCTCCATATTCTCATAAACAATGTACTATAAGCCAATACTTTTATATACCATTCAAAGTTTATCACATCTATTGCACCTTACAATGAAATTTCTCATCTGGGGTGGACATCAAAATGCTGCAAGTCCCGTGTAAATATTGCTCCCCTTTAATAAATTCATGCAACACAAAAGATGTTTCATGCACCTAAATAACATTTTATTTATAATAAATTTGTGCTTCTAAAATCTCTAGATCCATAAGTAGAAAAAAAAAATCGTGTTTTAAAGTTTCTCCCTCCATCCTTGATTTATGCACTGGAAGAAATATTCTTGGTTGTTTAAAAATACCGAAAGTATAATCTACCAAAATATTTTGTTAAAAAAATAACAATGGCATATGAAGAATTTAATAAATTTATGATGCGATTCATATTTTAAAATATTTTTAACTGAGATTAACAACATTTTAAAATAATAACAGAAAACTATTTAGAATAATTTTTTCGAGGCTGAAATTTTTTTTTTTTTATAAAAGTTAATGATTTTAGAAAAATAAAGATACAAAACCTGTTAAAATGTAAGAATATTTATTGATTAACATTTAAAATAGTTACATAAATTAAGATTTTTTAAATCATTTTCAAATTGAATAGTACACTATACAAAAACATAATGAAAATATCTACTTTTTAAATGAACTTTTATAGGAAGAATACAATCTGTTTAAAAAGTAAAATATGTTTCATCAGCACTGCATATTTAATAAAGACTTTTTACAAAGTGAATTAAGCTCAGTTTTGTACATATTAGCATATGAAAATTTTTTATCAAAACATTTTTAAATATTCTTTAATCAAAAATACTTCTTACCTTTTAAGTTGCTATGAAAGTCATAGAATTATTTTGATTGTTAAGGCACTTCATTTATTATTACTATTATTATTTTGGCACCAGAAAAAAAAAATTACAACAAAATTAACAATGGCACTCATTTGATGGCTTTTGCATGAGTCACAACCTAGCAAATTTAACAAGAATTAAAATATTTTGAGTTATCAGAATAATATTACCATAACATTTCAAATCCATTAAGTTGAAAAAAACAAAACAGATCCCTCTAACAAAGTATAAGTAGCAATAAAACAAATAGCAAAGTGCACATAGAAAAGAATATATTATAAATAATATGTCATATAAAGTTAATAAAATGAAAAATAAAAGTGCAATATTCAAGACTGATATAAAAATGATTATTATACTAAATTGATAAATTAATGAACAAAACTAAGTGATGACAAAAACTCATTACAAAAGAATAGCCATATAATAAATCATTGTTCACAACACATCAATCACTTAACACTACATGATAATTACAAATATGAACTAAAACTTAATACTCAAAGACTGACACATCACTTACTAAAGAATTCAAAAAAATTCATCCACAATTTTTTCTGAAATTCAATTTTTTTTTTTTTTTTAATTTTTAATAAATGATCATTTTTTTTAGACCTACCCAAAAAAATTACCATTTGTAAAATGTTTCAGAAGATAAATAAAAAAATTTATAGTTATTAAATTGATAGGAAATAATTGAATTTTGTTGATACAATTTAGAGAAACATTTAATTCATACTGTATGTAATTCAGTTATTATAATCTCCACCTTTCCTAAAAAATATGTCAGCACTAATCAAATAATAATTAATTTTAAGACAATTAAAATAAAAAGTGAATTTTTTATTTAAATCATGATAAATAAATTTAAAGCAGTATTATGCATAATTAAGCTGGTTTATATCCAACTCCCTTTAAGCTTTTTATATTGTTAAATTATAATTTAATCCTAATAATGCATATTATTTAAAAAAAAAATTAGGAATTATCTGAAAAATGTTTACATATTTACAGAAATGAAACAATTTAAAATAGAAATAAAACTTTTTTTTCCACAATTCTAATTGTTACCTTAATTTTCTAATTATAAAAGCAATAAAATACAAAAATATTGAATTTAAAAGTAAACATCAAAGAAAAAGATGAAGCCATTAAAGAAGAAATTCTGCATTTATAAATTATCTTTTCATTATGAAAATACTTAAAAAAACACCATACTCAGAATATTAGAACTGCACTAGATTTTTAATAGAAAATAGACAGAAAAAAAAATATAAATAATTCATTTAATTAATAACTGACTAGCAATGAATAAGAATAAAACTACTTAATGATTCCAAATACTTATCAATCCATTTAAAAAATATTCATATTAAATATCATTAATATTTCTCTATTTGATTTTTCAGGTGATTAGAACATATCACAATTCTTTTTATGAATGAATAATAAACATTTTTAAGTTAAAACATTACTCAACGGATACACAAAAGAAATAAAATTTTTATTATTAATAGACTGAATATTTTTAAAGCAATTGACTAATATAAACAAATTGCTTATTGTATTTTTATTAGTCAATTTTTGTCATCTTTATTAGTCAATTGAGTATTAAAATTAATATTTAACATTAGTTAATTTTTTTCAAAGGTCAAAAGATAATTTTGAAAGAAATTAAATAATAAAAAATTATTTATTTTGAAAGAAAGAAAAAATAAATTTAAGTAGAAAAAAAATTTACTTATCTAAACTTTTACATTTGATCTCATGTAAGGTTAAAAAAATTCATTTTACATCACAAACATATGCAAAAACACAAAATATATTTACACAATTAAGAAAATACATGTACAACACAAACAGTTTTTCCATGAATGTCTACAGAAAATTATCACAATCACAGATAGAACAGACATTACCCAATGTAATTTTCAGCACCTGAAGAATCAAACAACAGTAGCACTACTAATTTTAAAATTATCATCAAACGTTCTCTAAAAAATAAAAATAATATTTTATAATTAAACTCTCATAAAATGCTGCTACTTTTTAAAAAAATATACAAGTTATCTTAGTATAAATACAAGTTCGGCTTTATAATTTCTTTAATGGACCAACTTTTTATACATTTATGTAACAAAAAAGTAATAATAAACAAATTTCTTCTATATATTACTGATCAAGTATTTTCATTTAAATATTATTGTTATTGACAATAGGTATCACTGTTAGTGAAAATAAATATAGCCACCACAGATCGCATGGAATGATAAACATACTGTTTAATGGTAGAAATAGACAATCAATTATTCGTTATTCAGAAACGCATGGCATAAAGCTGCTTTGAAAGTAAAAGGCATAATAGTTAGTGAGGAATTTTTTCCTAATAATTTCTTTTAATATCGTATAATTTAAAATTTTAATTATTAAAAATTAAAACTATTTATTGCAATTAAAATAATGCCTAAATGGCATTTCCTCCCCTATGATGTTGATCTTTTTTAATTCATCTGACTTGCCTGCTTGCCAATTTTCCTCGCGATTGGCGGCCAGCCTACACATAGCCAAGATTAAATTACAGTTTAGTTCTTGAAAAGTCTTGTTGAATGATTAATTTGAAACTAACTTTTAACTTTTTTTCCCTTAAGAGTAAGAATCATGAATTTCGATGAAACAAAACATTCTTGCATCAAACATGCAATTATTAAAGCAATATTAATTATATATAAAAATTAATAGCCTCCATCATCAGTTGTAGATCAAAATTAAACACTTATCTTATAGATATATAAATGTAACAAATATTTGAAGCTTCTATTAAATTCAAACCTATTTGTGGGACCTAAAGAAATTCCCTGAAAATTCTTCTTAAGTTAGAAATAATTGGTAGTTCATGCAGGTATTTCCCAAGGATATGAAAAAAGGCGGCAATCTTGATAGAAATGTGCCAAGGTGAAAGTCAGCAAAGACATAATCATATTGTTCTGTTAAATTAACACTATTTACACGAAAATGATATTTTAGTCTCACAACTGTCTGTATTCAAGTTAGACTGCCAATTGTAACAAACCAAAAATATAGCTTTTTGATTGTATATGACTCGATGTTTCATTCAATGAGTCATAAACCATAAAAACTTCTTATATATGAATAAACTGAGGAAAATGGCCGAAAAAGTGATCCCTAAGAGAGTAGAATCTAATAGAATTCTTGAAATATTTAAAGCACCAACATATCTGTACATTTTGCTGAACATTTCATTATTTAAATATTCTATTATTTTACAAATACTCAATGAAAATCTTATTGTATAGTTAATTACTTTAATATTATTCTTTGCTAATAATTTATTTTTATCCGCAAAAGAAAGTGGAGGAAAAAATTAAACATACCTGTTTGATTTTCCTAAGAGTGTCACCTACAACTGATTCATAAATTGGTTCATCGTCTTCTTGCTCTGGTCTTGTTAAAGGCACAGTAGAATAAGGTGAACCATATTTTATGGCATTACCTCCACAAATTGTGATTGGTATATCTCGTTGGCGAGGAGCTGTATGCATATAACTAAAATTCTTGGATGCTGGTATATCTAAGTAAATACAATCGATAATTGACATTTTAATACAAATGTAAACATTAAAAAATATGATTAATATTGCTCAAAACACTAAATAAATGATATAATGGACTTTTTGAAATGGAACGGGAATTTTGGATAAATGGAATTTTTTAAATGGCTATATGAAACTTTTCAAGTACACTTTTATACTTTTTTCTAGTTCAGTGAAAAATTTTTAATGCTTCAAAACATTTGAGAGCTTTGCCATTTTTTTTATTTTAATATAGAAGCTATTTGTAATAGGATTTGCTAATAATTAACTTATTTATGAAATAGGCATTTAATAATTAATATTTTAAAGTGTAGCAAATTAATAGCTGTAATTTTTAATGAATTTTAAATAATGTCAAAATAATTAAAATAATGTTTTAAACATCACAGCAAAGATTTAGTACATTACATTACATATACAATTACATTTTATACAATTACATGATATCTTCCTAGCAAATTTTCTTTTATATCTTATTCAGCAAAATAATTGCTTAATTAAGTAGCCTATGAATGATTTTCTTTGAAGCAAAATTTTGAAATTCGGGTATTTCTACAAAATTCTCTGAATGTTCTTGAATTATGGATATTTATATTGAGGCCAATAAAATATTTTAAAAATTTAATAGCAAGAGTGGGAAGTAAACAACTAGTAAAAGTGATACCTCAGTGAAGCCTCATTGACCACTCATCATATTAATTTTACACATATGATGGCCTCACTGCCATCATATGTGTAAAATTAATATCATTTTTGCTGAGCTAGGACGAATATTGAAGGGCTAAAGAGACGGACTTTGCTCTCACCAAAAGGAAAATAATTATAAAAATGTTTTAAAATAAATTATATTTTAGAAGTTAAATAAAAAAAATATTAAAAATAATTCTATAATTCTAAATATTCTTCTAATAATTCTATGCAATTCTATAAATATAATATATAAATAATCTATTTTAGGTATTTGAAGTCTTTTCAAATACCTAGCAAGTAATGCTACCAGCAGTGTCATTTTGTGAAGCAAGACTCTTTGTAATATTAATTTGTTTTGAGCTGTGTTAAATTTAAAAATAGGGCTGTTTATGCCTTCCTTGCTAATAAAAAAAAAATTAACAATGGTTTTTGAAGATTAATATCATCATCACTTAGGATCATCATTAGGATTGGGATCTGTATATCAGATGCTGATGAGCCAGGGTTTCTGGCGCTCTTAAAAGCAGCAGTAAAGTTCAAATAAAAGTTCATTTTTCTGCAGGAAATATACCTACGTATTTTAACTATAACTCTTAAGGAATTTTGGGCAAATCATCTAAGCTGCTAAATGCTTGCAGTACCACATGCAGATACTGCAGGCTTGTGAAACTGCTCATTCCCACATTTCAAATATCTTTCAAGTTGCAATTAGCCCAATTATGATAAAAAATATTTACACTGAAAACACTGAGTTATTGACTTTTGGTTGAATTTTTCTACTTTAATTAACAGGTACAAAAGGCTGTCTACCTTAAAAATTTCATTTCTGGGTCAATTTGCTCGATGGTCTACCATATAGGCAAAGATTGTGCGATTCTTATTTAGCCAGTTCAGTGGTAATACCAATAACGAAATCCTTTTCGAAGAGAGCCCCTTTAATTTCCTTCTTATGGGTATTTTTATGCACACCTTTTAAAATTTTTGTGTTTATCTTTAATAGCCTTAAACGTTTCAGAGTAATTATAAAGAACTCAACATTCACCAGGTTATAATTAAATGGCGTGGATCTGAATTAATAAGAAATATTTTTATCATTTACCCAGCAAGTGAGATTCTAATTTTACAATCAAAAGTAGTGTTAAACTTTTTGAAAGTTTGGGTAAGATTGGCCATTGCCCCCCCCCCCCCCCATAACAGGTGGCATTCTGAGAGAGGGTAATATTATTTCCTAACATATCTTCAACAAAATTTTGAAAAGAATTACTAGTTTTAGCACATTAACATTTTGAGAGTCATTAGAATCAAATGAAATTTTAAATTCATGACATTTGAATTAAGTACAAAGTAAAAAAAAAGGTTAAGCTAAGATAAATGAGAAATTATTGAAATAGTGAAAATTAATTAGTTGAACGAAGTATATAAAATAAAAAAAGTGTGCATTTTAAAATGCTCACTTTTTAATAAAATTTATGTATATCACTAATTATTATTATTAATATAGTTACTAATTATCAAAGTATATACATACATAACCAATTATTTAATGAAAATTTATTTTAAATATGTATAAATAATTCATTCCAGTAATATTTAGAAATAACATGTGTTTGTTATGTTTAATATATCACAAATTTTTATTTTACAAATTGACAACCTTCGATATGTACCAAAACATTTTGAAGAAAAAATTTGAAAATAATTTACCTCCATAGATCTGTGAAGGAGGCAAAGGTCGTTTGGAATATACATACACACAAGCTCCAACAATTACAATAACTATAACAACAACAGCTACTGCAATAGGGATAGCTATATACAAAATTTGAGTACTCTCATCTATGGCAGGTTGTAATTGCGTGGGAAGAGGAGATTGAACTGTAATAAAGGCATTTATTTGAAAATAAATAACAGTTAAATAAATACATGCGATTACCACAATAACTCAAAGTATTTAGTTATAATTCTTTAGAGACTTACAAATAGCCTCAGGTGAGGTACGAACAGTAGCAATTTCACTAGGTTCACTCATGCCAGTGAAACCATGGGAAGTTACATAAATCTGGTATGGAAACCCAGATTCCAAGTTAGTGAGAGTATAAGAATGTTGATAAGCATCTGGAATAGATATTTCATACCATTTATCTCCACTTCTGCGATAATGGATGGTGTAACCTAAAATTAAAATTAATTATTAGTTTTTCCACATAACTTCTACAAATAATTTTATTCTGACAAGAAAATGAATTCATTAGTGAAAAAATATGTATTTGTTTATATTTAATAAATATACTTTACAAAACTCAATAACTTTTTAAATTGCATGTAGTTAAACTGAAGCTGATCAAAAGTTAATTGCATTATCTTATTATATAAATATATATAAACACATAATTATTCTAAGAAAATCTGTTGTTGATAAAATATTTGACAGACAATGATAAAAAAAAAAAATCTAAATAATTGCTCCTACAAAAAATAGAAAATAAATTATATTCTTTTACTTCACCCACTACTATCTCATAGTATTTATTCATGCATGGTAAGAATTTTGTAATCAAAGAGATATGTCATAGATTCTGTCATTTTTATGGCAGGCAGAAAAGGGAAGAGTTTATAGTTTATAAAATAAATGCATTTAAATAAAATAATTTAAACACTATAATATTTAAACATCAATTCTTCTAATATCTAAAAATTGACCAACACCACCAAAGATTAATATTTTTGATAAGTTTAATATGCTCATTTCCATAATTTATTTTTTATGGCCAAATGGCCCTAGCGCTCTGGACTTTGGTACCACAAGCTTCAAGTTCGAATCCTGACAGTGGCATGGATGTTAGTGGTTTGGAATGCACTTTATACTGTAGGTCCCAGTCTGTTTAGCCTCGTGTGCATAAGACGACAGTATAGCAAAAAACCAAATCATAATTTATTTTTAGAATATATATATATGTATATAACAGCATTTTCCACACATATATATTCTATATTTATCAATACTTAAACATAAATTTAAGTTTCTAAATATAAAATCCAACATCTTTATAATAATAGTGTAGAAATTTTACCAGATATAGAAGATTTTGCTGTTTCTGATAACATCCAATTAAGCCGTATAAATGTTGAGCCTATATCATGAACTAGTAACACAGGGTGAGGCAATGATTCTGGAAAAAAAAAATTTTTTTTTCTTTTACAAATATGAGATAGAATATGAGATTTTGATATATAAACGATCACATGCAAAGAAAGTATATATGTTGTTATTTTCCAATACTCAGTTCTTTTTACCTGAAATTGTTTGCTAGTAGAACAGCAAATAAACAGCAGATTAAACAATATGCAGAATGTACCATAGGGAATATTACATCGTATTTACTTTTTCCCACTGCAATTTGGAATAAGCGCCTACAAAGAAGACATTCACAGAGTCTACACTCTTTTTCCCCAGAAGGGCTTTCATGCCCCTTCCCCAACATAGAAATGAAAGCTTTCAAATTATGAACCAAGCTCCTTTTGTTCATAAGACTAACAACCTTTCCCAGCTTAACAGAAGGGCTACCCACAAAAATATTTTACCCTACACATATACTACATATGGAATACACATATATAAATCAAAATCTTGTTATATAAATATAACTATTTATCTATGGATTATAATTTATTCATCGAAAATGAATTTAGAATTTTAAAGATACTAAGATTAGCTATTTTGACATAATTATTTGAGTGAGACTTTAACAGCTATGAATTTCACTTGGAGAAATCTTTTTTGCTATACATTATGTTATGGATATCCTATAATGTATTTATTTTCAACATACCACAAATAATAAATTTAATTATAGAAAATACGTAAAAGATAAAAAAGCTTGTACACGGGTTTTAATTTTGCAGTTACTGTTACAAATAAGGCAGCATTAGTTTGTCCTATACCATGCTAAAACATGAAATATAGCTCGACGTCATAGTGTTCTTATTTTGCTATTTTACGCAACATCATAACTGTTCAATTTTGTGATTGTAAAACGATAATAATTCTTTTTATTGAATAAAAATTCAAAGCCATCCTTTTCATTAGATAATGTTATATAATACATCATAAAAATATTCATAGAATATTCTTAATTGACAAACACGAAGGAACTAGTGAATTTAATTTCTTGCTGTGAGATGTTGTAATTTTCATCAAGTTGATTCTAGTTGATTATAACAAATTGTAAAAAGTACTTTAAAAACTTGGAATTAAAGACAATTTTAAATAAAAATACAAATTAAAATTAAAAACTAAAGTAGAAAAAGACTATACAGCATATAGAAAACACATGACAAGGTTGGTCACTCTACAGACAAAGTAAATTTCCTGACTTTTCCAGATGAAATTCAGAAAAATTCCAGATCATTTGCATAACATCAGAACACCATATAAGCTACTTTATTGTAAATATAAAAATTATACTGCATCAGTGCTTAATAACATTTATGTTTAAAACATTGTAAAAAGTAATGAATTTAACAAATGTTTTCAAAATTTGACCATACTATAAAAAATCATAAAACAAGAATTTTCTGTGATGCCAACTAGAATCTTAAATCATCATACAAATTTATAGTATAAAGCAAAAAAAGTTGTACTACTTAATCAAAATTTTTACCATGGAAAGTATAAAATAATTATATAGAGAAGTCTTGTTCAGTCTACAAGGCTCACAATATACTACACCAGACTTAGTTAGCAAGTTAAGGAAATCTGCAGATAAGTCGACAGCAAGAGCTACAATCCAAAAACAGCATCAAATGTTGATTTTAGAGAGAAAAGGATCTTTAATATTTTCCATAATTAAAACCTATATCTACCTAGTTAGCCATGGTAAAATGGGTAAAAAAAAAAGTTTAATAGGATATAAAACTACAAATTTCTTACAAAATATTTATGTTGTGCAACAAATCAATTAAAGAAATTACTACAATTATAGTAACAGAATTGTCTAAAATAAAATAAGAACAGAACTAAATACTTAATCCTTTTACATTTTAGAAAATCATTTCATCTTGCAAGTGCTCTTTCTTTACAGAAGTCTCTATTCTTTACAGCATCATTACGCAATTTCTTCAATGTTCTTGAAAATCAAAGCTAAGCACTGTTTTTATGGCCTTAACCCCATCATTAGTGAAGTTTTATAAGGCAGAATTCATGACAGAAGAAAATTTCTTGTATTTTTTAGAATTAATTCTTCACTACATTGACATTAGTTATTTTATACTGAACATACTCATTATTAATGATTTCCACATCCATATTTTCTATCTGCACCAAATAATATAAAAGGAAACAACTAAATGAAGAAACCATTAGAAAAGGGGGAAAACTGGAAGAAGGAGGTATCCACAAAAACAAAGACCCAATCCCTTTCCTTCTTATAGTTGTTTTCATTTCTTGTAATGCAGCAAGATTTATTTTAAGAATCATTGTGATGAAGACATATTGCTTTTTTATTTCTTTTACTCATTTCCTGATTTTGCAAGGGGAAAAAAATCTGTTTCTTTTATGTTAGAAGATCTATTATGCAATGACACATTATCGACAACAATGTTTATGATATTATACTATTATAATGAATTCCAATCTCTAACTAATTAGCATTTCTTCATATATATATATATTTGTGATATATAAAATATACATTTGAAAAAAATATATATTGTTATTATCTATATGAAATTCATCTTAGAATTTGTAGGTTTTTTATTTTTTATCCAAGTTTTAAAATTTGTAAAGATAATTTTTATAATCCTACATGCCAAATAACTACTAAAATATTAAGTTTTAAAAATGTGAATACAGTTCTACAATGTAGAATTTATTTGCAATGTTCCAAATAAATATCACTTTACTTAGTGTAGTCAAATTATAAGTTAATGGAATGGATTGTACGCTAACAACCGTTTTTTAAATGGTTTTGTTTATAATATACACTAACTTTTATTATAAACTAATGAAGAAATTAACTAATTTGTTTTTATTTTCAATAAATAATTTCTACAGGGTGGCTACAGAAATTGCGAAAAAAAAAATTTGATTTCTTTGGCTTTTTCCTCGATTAAAACTTGTAGGATTTCCTTGACTTACGACTACAAATTATATTAGTTTCCTGGCTTTTTCCCCATTCAGAATTAGTATAGGATCACTTACTCACAATCCAGTATAATATACATTACTTAAAACATTTTTACAAGTTATTTAATATAAAAAAACAATATATATTTTTATGAAATTTAATTTTAAAAAATAGAATGAACATCCTAAAACCATCTATTAAAACAGTATATTAGTCTTTCACTACTGTGAAAGACAAGTTTAAAAATGAGATCCATCATAAACTAGACAGCCCATCATAAAAATACGGAAGTATTCCCTCGCATTTCGAAAACAATTTCCCTCGATTCTTGGATATTTTTTATGAATTTTCATGACTTTTCAGATCTATAAAATTCCTTTTCCCTTATTTCCTGGTTTTGTTGCCACCCTATTCTACCATTTATTTAATATTTCCATAAATGCTTTATTTCACAAAACATGCATAAACTTCAAAAAAAATTCCGTTTTTAAATGCATTTGCTATAATTATGTCTGCAACAATTTGGGCTTTAATTAATGATTTAGATTTAGTGATTTAATATTTATTGGCAATTGTGAACAGTGAGAGAATTTTGCATAAAATAATGTAAGTTTTATCCAATGTAATATGCAAATGTAGGATAAATGCCTATTAAATTTAATTTACCAAATGAAACAAATGTCTTTTTTAAATTTAGAGTTAGTATATAATATTATGTATAATAAAACAGGTTGATAAATAAGAAGGGGAAAAATTATTCCATGCTCTGCTTTAGTCATTTTTATATTAATACATCAATTCTTAAAATTTCAGATTTTAAATCTTTCATTAGATTTTGAAAATTCATAGTACTAATACTTTGAAAAATATTTTTTCAAATACTATAAAATTAATAAAACTGTAATAATGCAAAATTTACCTTGATTATGAGTTTGGAAAAGAATTTCTTCACTGGGAGGACCAATTCCAACTTCATTAAAAGCCCTCACATTGATTAAATACTCAGTTCCACGTTTCAAGCCTCTTAACATATAGTAGTAAGAAGACGTGTCATCAGCCTGCACTGTATTGAATGTATAAGGAGTAGTTGAAGCCCTCTGTTTATATCCAATATAATAGCCAGTTATTCCTCCATTCCAATCTTCTTGAGGTGGTGGCTAAAAAAAAATATTTTCAAAATTGTAAGTAAATACATCAAAATATTATAAATTTATTAAACATTATATAAAAAATACTAAAAAATCAAGTAAAAAAAAATACAATGAGATAGAAAAGATAAAATACAGTTTGAACGAAATAATGATAGTTATTTTAAAACAAATAATAAGGAATTAACTATAATAATATACAAAGCTTAAACTGTTTCATATAATTAATGAATAGAATAACATATAAAATTTGTTAATATTTGGCTAATAATAAACAAAAATATATTTCCTAATAGAGAATTTATATTTTAATATAGCAATGTACCTTT
>BPLQ01014602.1:0-59112 GCA_021605075.1 Caerostris darwini
ATTTTCCAAAACAATGTTAAAAATTAGGCCTGAAAGAGAATCCCCCTGCAGAACTCCATTTTGAATGGATTTCAATAATTATTACATATAAAATTTAATATAAATATTTACTACAAATTAATAATTCATTTACTTACAAAATAAACCATATTATATGCATTACTTTTTTATGCCGACAGCTTGAAATATTAGAAGATTTTCTATTTATTATTATTAGTGATACATACGATTGTACTAAAAAATAAATTATGTATTTTTAAAGTATTATATTCCAAGGATGGCCCTTAAAATCTTCCAGTCGAATAGACACAAATGCGCCTCATCGTAACCAAATATAACCGTTATTAAATTCAATCATATTTATATCAAATAAAAAAATCCATTAATATCAAATAAAAAAATGTTGACGAAGCAGAGCGATGTCCAAAGACAAGGATGAATGAAATGAACGATGAATCATCTTTCTTCAAAAAACATTAATCCAATTAAACACATTTGTGACATCATCATTAATGTCATTGCCCTACTCAATGGTTCCGTGGACAATCCAGACATCCTAACTCCCAGAAAGTCATCAAAGAAAGAAAAGATGAGATCGTCTTCAATTGCATCTACTCAACATCATTTATAAAACGTAAGTAATTTTAACCGAAACTGTAACCGTATTCGTTTGGTTTTTTTTTCTTTGGTCGAACTAATAACACATCGTTTGCTGCAGGAAGGACTAAAATTGCATTCGAAAAGAAGAGTTTACAAATTAAGGCAAAGGAGAATTCATCTCCCTTAAATATCTCATTTCGAAACCAATTTCGGCGGGTCGTTTTGCGAAGAATTACGTTCTCAATGCTCAGAGAAATGAGTAGATGAAACCACTTATTTTTCACAAAATAAATCACTTCTTAGTCTAATATTTCATTATTTTCGTAACTCAATGTCAAGCAAGCACACCACTCTTTATTTGTAATGATTTTATGGTCCGAAATTTCTACTGATCAATAGAAGTTGCCTTGAAAATAAATGGTAATCGTTATCTGAAATCATAGTAATCATCTTCGTACAATCAATATAATGAAATGAACGTTCACTTTCATCTAAATAAATTACTTTTTAAAAAATATTATTCATAGGCATGGTTATGTTAATAAAATTTGGATTATATAATAAATAATTAAATTGGTAAACTACTTGGAAATAAATTATTTTGAAATATTTTTTCTTCATCATAATTTCCCCTTGTGCTCCAGACTTGTATACATTGTTCAGGTTCGGATCCTGGTGGTAGCATGGATGTTTATTGGTGGTTCGGAATCCACTTTAAACTGTAGGTCCAGGTCTAATTAGGCTAAGGTGTGCACAAAATCACAGTAGAGCGACAAATAAAACTAATCAAATTTACAAAAAATAATAATAATAATAAATAAAGCGGGTTTTTTTTTTATTATCGTGTCATAACTTATAAATTTCAAATATTATTTTGAACAGAATGTATTCAAATGATGCTTTAATATTTAAATAAAGAAATGTTAAATGAAATGAAAAATTTCAAAATATTGAATATCCTTTTTTAAAGTACACAAGTCACTTAAATATACTTCGATGATTTAAAATAAGATAATAATTTCAATGACATATTTATTTCGTGTTATTGAATAAGAATATAACATGTTAGCAATTCTACATGTTGTTGCCACTAATCTCCCTGGTGCAGGAAAGCCTACACCAGGTCCCCGTCCATGCTGAAGGGAAGATTACTAGTCCGTACAGCTTCCCTTTAGCGGGGAACCAGGAGGACTGAAGACTGACTCAACCTCAAGACAACGCTCTTACAGCCATAACAAACCTACGCTTTTAAGTGGATTCCGAAACCCTACAAACATCCATGTCGCAGCCGGCATTCGAACCCGAAAACTCTTGAAAACATTCAGCCCCATCTATTTGGGTGAAAATTACAGAGAGCTTGATTAATTTCAATTTTTTGAAACTTTTTAATATTCGAACTTTTTATAACTTATATGCAAAAGTCTGACTTGATTCCGTGACGCTCTACAGTCATATTGGGCCGCAACTTACTGTTTAAAAGTGGATTCGAACCAGGACATACATTCATGTTTCCGGGCCTGAATGGTCGAGTGGCTAGCGCTCTTACCCAGGTTTCGGGTTCAAGTCCCCGGAGGTGCCATGGGTGTTTGGAATCCATGTCCCGGTCTGTTTTTTGTGCACAAGCATTAATCTGTTGCACCGATTCAGAGCGCTAGACACCTGGCCATTCATGCACCATCTTACCTTTTCAGAAATGTTAGGTTAAAAACTTTCCTTTTTTGCATAAAAAATATATTTAAATAATATCCATTAAGTATGATCTTTTTATTCCTTTCCGTACTTCTTTAAAAGGGCTTCCTTCTTTTAAACATTTTCAGAAAAAGAAAGTAACCCGTAAAATGCATGAAAAAAATAATTTCCCTTAAAAAGAAATAAAATGAATTCCCACAATGCGTTATTCAACTTACGCATTTCCCAAAAGCGCCCACCTTCTGTTGTACTATTCAAATTATAAACATCGGAAATACGAACGGGTCTTTTATGAAATAAACGGGAAAATAAATTGAATCTTTTTTTTTTTTTTCGCATTTCGGCAAAAAGGCTTCCATGTTACTTCTCCGTGAAGCTGAAAATAAATGACGTCCTCTCCCCACAACCCTCTGTTCGAAAGATTCGAACATCGGAACTGCGAAGTTAATGCAATTCGAACCACCCCAAAAGGGTTTTTAATATGTTTTAAAGCCGAAAAGATCTCGGAAAAAATAAAATCAACAATTTTTTCATCGCTAAAAAAGAGTTGCGAAGGCTAATATGTTTGATGTTTGTTTTGGCTGAAAAGTAATGTTTCGAAATATTGATATGGATGTGTGCTGGTTTCATAAACATCTGTTTATTTTTTCCTTGCATTTTGCACGAAGAAAAAGAAATTAGGATGGAAATACGATTTATGTTACAAAACTAAACGATCGTTTGAGCCCGCAATCGATTAGGATTGCTTTAAGGTGGATTCTATTTCGCTGTTTGCCCTGTTCAGTGAGGATACGAGGTTGATCGGTGCAATGTTTTTTTTTCTAATGCAGCTGACAAATACTTAGACAGTTATCTTTTTATGTCATAAGCAAGGCTTGCACCGACGTTACTCATTCAGCTCTACCCAGGTGGTGCGTGTAGCTTCAATATAAGCCACGGGCGCGGAGTAATACTACCCCAACAGCACTCTACGATCCTATGAGACCCGGACCTTCGGCTTAAAGTCGATTCCGAACCACACCAAACATCCATGGCACCGCCGGGACTCGAATCCGAAACCCGTGGCCCCGGGAGATAGACACTCGTCCATTAGGCCTCACTCGATGCAATGCATGCCGCCTATTCAAATAAACTGTAAAATTGGCGAGTTACCATAAATAACGTTGGGAATCTGCAGGCAATCGGTTGAAGAAATGATGGTTGGATTATTTACTGATGATTGGATGATTAGGGGCATTATTTAAGAAACTGAACATTTAATTCATTTTTAATTTTTTTCATTTCAATACCCTTCCAGAAAGCAGAACACACTATATCCAATTGAATCAATTCTTTTAATAACATCATTGAAATGTTTTTTTTTAACTTCACGAATGTATTGCATTTCGTCTGATAACTAGGTGATTAAAGTATTTTCTCTCTCGCTCAATTTTTTTTCCGACTAAAAGATTTAAGATGTATTTTCCAACCGAAGAAAATTTCGCAGAATAAGAAGAAAAAATTTTCTTCCATGTTGCCAGCAGCGTCGAAACTAAATGGAAAAGTGACGAGTTCACACTTGATTCAACTTTTTTTATGTATATTCGCAGATCCTTTAATCTTCGTCTAAAAGAAAAAGAATTATTTCCTTCCGAAATTTGCATAATCCCTAGTAGGACAGAAATCCTCCTCAAAGATTCAGGATCTGATTGAAACAAAATAAATTGGGGACCATTTTTTCGAGATTTGCTTTTCCCAACAAAGATTCGCTTCCAAGAGAATAGCGCGTGAAACTTTTTTTTTAAATTTTAATTTTATGCAATGTTTCTAAAAAAAGTAAAAATGGGTCGGCTCATAACGTTCGTTATTTTATGCCTTTTGAATTGACTGAAATAAAAAAAAAAGAATTGTGTCTGATAATAAGGCCTTTTTTGGGTTCAGAAATTTGTTTAAATCAGTTTTTTTTTTTTTTCTTTTTTTCTAATGCAGCTGGAAAACACTTAGACAGCTTGGTCTAGGATACCTTAAGGCAAGTGCTGCACAGACGTTACTCAGTTTGCATTACCCAGGGGGCGCGTGTGACTTGAAGATAAGCCACAGACGCGGAGTAACAATGTCCCCGCAACGCTCTACGATCCTATTAGACCGAGACCTACGGTTTAGAGGGGATTCCAAACCACTACAAACATTCATGGCACCGCCGGGACTCGAACCCGAAACTGGGATACCGAGCGCCAGAGCGCTAACCACGCGGCCATTCAGGCCCTATTTAAATCACAGTTCATGAGCAGAAAAACCAAATTCTTCTTATAAAAAAACCCCTCATTTTTACACAGTTCCGAACTCCTCGCTAACATCCACGCCACCGCCTGTATTTGAAGATGAAGCCAGTGATACCAAAGTTTTATTAGTACGTTTTATCGATTGTCGATTTATTTCATTCATTTTTCATTGTATTTTGTTTTAATGTTACGCTATAATAAATGAAATTTATTAAATGCGTGAAAACCTAAAACGTTCTCGCTTTGATTTGTTTTCGATTTACACGGTTTTAGATAAAAAAAAAAAAAAAAAAGACTGTCAAACTTCGATTTACAATGTTTTACATTCAAAGTGACCCACAAACCTACAATTTCGATTTGCATGCTTTAACATGCAAAAAGACCTACAATTTCGATTCACATGGTTTGAGATAAAAAACAAAAAAAGAAGCACCCTTTCGATTCACATGGAATTCTGAGATACGTATTTGTGTCAATTAGGGATAAATGTTATTTATTAACAGATTCAAGGAAAAATGTCTTGAAATCAGCACATACAATTACGGAAATCTAACTTGTGGAAATACAACTTACACAAAAGTAAGAGAGACCACATAATGACATGAGAGACCACATTTTGTCAAAAAAGTCCCTCAATTTCAGTTTACACGGTTTTACAACAAATGGGGCCTTAATGTCGATTTACAGAGTTTCATATGCAACAAGTATTATAAAAAAAAAATTTAAAGTCAATTCCTACTTTTTTTCCCTCTATTGCAGAAAGTCCTTTATAAATAATTTTCATTCGTTTTTTTTAAGTTTATCTAGCGCCATCTATGGGTAGATATATGCGACTTAACTCTAAAATTAATGAATTAAATTTAATTACTGAATTAATATTTAAAAAAACTGTATTAACATCCAGTGTCATCCACTGCAAGCTAAAAAAAATGCATTTAAACTCGAGTGGAGGAATAAAAAGTGTTTTATGAACGATTGAAAATGTGAACTAGATATATATAGGGAGAGTGTGAACTAATAGAAGGAATTGAAAAAGAAATACCATTTCAATACACATGGATATACGAGATATCTTCCTATTTTCCGTGTCAATTGGGGTATTGAGGTTATTTAACAGATTCTTGAAAGAATTACATATAAAAGCATATAACATAATATAAACACATATATAGTAGCACATACAAATACAGAAATCGTATAAGTTGCACAAAAGTAAGAGAGACCGCATAATGGCAAGATTCATTTCAAGCATTGAAAGGAGCTCTTTTTCCATTTCAATCAAATTAGCGGATGCAGCTCTCTTTACCTGATTACTTAAAAACGGGGGGATATTCAAATTTCTATTATTTTTATAAGTGAAGTTTTGTTAAAAAAGACCCACAATTTCGATCCACTCTGTTTCACAAACAAATGGGGCCTCAATTTCTATTTACACGGTTTCACATACAAGCAGAAACATCCTTTCGACTCGCATGAAATTCTGAGATGCCTATTTTCCGTGTCAATTGGGGAACAGATGTTATTTATTAACAGATCAACCAAAGAATTTTCTTAACAGTATCAAGTTAAAGAGACCTCTTAATGGCAAGATTCATTTCAAAATATACTGCGTTGAAAGCAGCTTTTTTCCCTATAAATCAAATTAGCGACACAGCGCCCTTTACCTGATTACTTTTTAAAACGGGGAGTGGGGGAAAGGCTCAAATTTCAATTATTTTTCTGTGAGGTCTTTAATGAGATTTTTGGAAAACACAAAAATTAAACGTTCATCTATAGTTTAGAATTCTTACCTCCTTTTCTGATTAAAACCGCAAAGGGAATTATAAAGCTGAATTCAAGGAAAGAATAGCGTTCCCGGTTTTTTTTCTTTCTTAACTCTATTTGTAAAGATTTTAAGATCCAAATTCGCAGAAGTTCGGTAATACTTTAATAAATTTATTGTTAAAGAAAAATCGCACTTTTTCGCACGAAAAAATAAATATGAAAAGGACATATTTTTTTTTGCTATGAGATAAATGAGTAGCAAACAAAAAGTTCAATAGATATTTAAATTAATTTTTTAGAAGCAAGCGTATGAAGATATTTTATACATAAGTTAATTTTATGAAATCGAAGCCAATCGTATAACTTTCACAAAGAATTTTAATTAAAAAAAATATGGTCTTTATTTAACTTAACAAAGCAAATCATAGAATACTATGCAATCCTTCAAATTACTATGGTCAATGAAGACCTCCCATCAATTACATATTCCTTCAAGTACGGTTTTTCTCGTACAGGATTTGTGAAACGCAGGTAACTAATTCTTCTGTGAAGGGGCAATTCTATATAGTTGATGCAGTCTTGGGGGTTAAACATTTTTGACCCGCATTTTTGAAATGGAAAAAAAAAATCTGTGAATCTCTCATCATTTTGAGAATTCCCTTTTAACAAAGAATAAAAAGAAGTTTTTCAGATTGTGTCTGCCAATAAGGCCTTTTTTGTGTAAAGAAATCTGTTTAAATCCCACTGATTTTTATTGCTAAATTTGCAATTTGCAAGCAAAGAAAGCAATTCAATCAGATGTATGCTGCCTTAAATAGGCGTGGAAGAATGTTGTCTTAAATAGGTCTAAATTTAAATAAAATAGTTAAAACTTATTAACTCTTTTAAGAGTGTGGATAATCATGGTGGATCGTGGGGATCATCCGAGGTGAAATAAAAACCATGAATTTAAAATCATGGTTGGTCTTGGGGATAATCATAGTAATTTTAAAATCCTGGTTGGTCGCAAGGATAATCATGGTGAATTTAAAATCACATTTGACGGCGGTGATATCTTGGTTGGTCGGGGGTATAATCATGGTTGATCATGTGGATAATCCCGGTGATTTTAAAATCATGGGTCACTGTGAAAATAATCAAGATTTTAAAATCATGGCTGATCGTGAGGTAATCAATGTGATATTAAAATCATGGTTTTAGCATGGTTGGTCTCATTCGTGCAGCAGTTTAAGTTTAAAGAAGAACAAAATATTAATGACGTAACGATTTTAAAATTTCGCTTTTAAGATGAAGTGGATTCTTCTTTTAAATTAATTTATTTGTCAGATTCCATTAAACTTCCTCACCTTTTTATCTTCATCGCTTCAATCCAATTAAGTTCATTTCTTCATTAGGACTGAAAGATCGGCGGGGATACTTCTTTTTTTCTACTTATTATTTCTGTAATGAAGTTATGCCCTTGAAGTTAAGCAGATATGTGTCCCGTTTTTGTTTTCGATATTCGGTGCAAAATCCCCTCCTTTTTACGAGGCGATCTTCTCAAAAGACTTCTTGTCGGCGAAGTCGTTAAACACTTTGCGACGCCTGCAGGGATCAAGAGAAAATTATTAAATGAATGTGTTATCTGAGGTGTCATAAAATGGACGCTAATGAAATCATTCTGAAGAGAGAAGCCATCAAAGGGTTCGAAAAAATCGTTTCTGTAAAATGTGGAAGTAAATAAAAGTTCGGAACATTGTTTATCGAAAAGTGCATAAAATTACGGAAGCATGTTTTTATACAATCTCTGATGCGTTTTAATATTTTGTTACATACTGATATGAATGTCGTATTCTTTATTAAAAAGAGAATGTTTTGGTTGAAAAATGTTATAACATACCCCTAAGTTTTCAAAACAATGTATATTTTTTTCTTTTAAATGGCACTTAATTTCGTTTATATCCATTTAGACGTCAACTAAAGTGTACTGAACTTATCGAGCATTTTGTTTTTTACGTTCAATTTAGACATACAAAAATATACTCAACTTATTAATGTTCTTGTTTACGACGATTTAGTTTCTTTTAGTTTAGTCGATGGATGTTTGCAGTGTTTCGGAATCCTATTTAAACCGTAGGTCCCGGTCATAATAGCATCGAAGAGCTTTGATGAGGTAGTTTGACTCGAGTTCATAGCCTCTTTTCAAGCTACGCTTGCGCCTGGGTGGTACTCAATGAGTCGCAACGGTGCAGTCCTTGCTTGTGGCATAAAGGACTACTGTCTCTATATTGCCAACTGCATTAGATAAAAATGCTATTATTATTGAAATAAAATAATTATATCGACGGAGAATTCGAAATTTAATGAATCGACGGAGAATTTAAAAAGAATTAATTAAAACACAAAGGAAATTTCTGTTAGCATTTATACGTGATAAATTTAATTTTCGAAATCCAGAAAATCGATTTGATTTTGAAATTTGTAGGCCACATATTTCGACAATTTCAATAAAACAGATCTTATGAACATTTTCACAATGAATAGTATACGATGATAGCTATTAGTACTATACAATTAGTAGCATTCATAGGCATGGGAAATTTCAAAGCATGCAGCTTAAGAATTTTAATTTCATCCGATTATAAACATTCCGTTTTCGATTAAAAACTTTTTCTCTTTCATTTAAAAGTTTTTGTTTTTTTTAAAGTCATTGTTGCTAAATAAAAATTAAACAAATGATAAAATGGGTCAACAAGGAAGGACAGGAGGTAACTGAATTAGGAAAGATTATCTAAACAAGATTTAAAAAAACAGAAAAGCCAATTGAAGGGTCTTGTTTACTTCGACGACTCATCTTCGGAACGAAATTCCCTATTTTTGCCTTTTTTTCTTCTTCGCAGTTTATTAGAATAAAAAAACAAATAAGTTAAAAGCGAAGCCTGATTGCATTCCAAGAGAAATATTCGAAGCATCGACTATTGAATTAAGTCCCATTTATTTCGCCTGACTCATCGGAAATGAAATCAAACTGGAGTAAAAGTCCCAATTAGAGAGAGAAAAATTATTTTACGCTGTAATGAAAGAAAAATTTCGTCATCAATACGTGAAACGGATTGGATTTTGTGTTTACGAGTGCATTTGAAGTTTTCAATTTTTTGGAAAATTAAAAAAATTGATTAAAAACTTTTGTGTGTGTCTGTGCCTTGAAAGAAATAAAGCATGTAGCTAATTTGAGAAAAATCATACACCTACAGTGTACATTTCAAAATGGTATTCTTTATATTATATAATTTTAAGAACAGATATTTTTTGAATTAGATTTATTTAGATTATCCCGCAGACCTGTATACTCTAGACCAGGGGTGGCCAACACACAGCACAAAAATAATACTGAGACCTGGTGATTTTAAAGTTCGAAGCTCAGAGCTAAAACAAATACTGAGTGTTCAATTTTCCTAACCACACCCTAAACACTCCATCTTTTAAAAAAACACTGCTGGAAAGAAAAAAAGTTTCGGTAAAGAAAGAAATGTTTTATCTGATTAAAACCGACGTCATTTAAACACAATTTAAATTCCTTCTCTCCCCTCCCTCCCCCCAGAAAAAGAAGAAAATTAACCTGAAATCAAAACTAAATAAAACAGAGCCTGATCCGAAAGCATCATTAACCACGAGATACAGAAAAAAAAGAAAAAAAAAGATCACAGAAAAAAAAACTGGCAACACTTATTGACTCTTGTACAATAAATCCCGGGAGCAAGATGAACTGATTTCCGGAATTCAAATAGGGGTGGGGACGGGGTGTACCTGTTAAGGCCACCCCCTATGACACCCCCGGCTTCGTCGGTACATTAAATGGGATGTCTCGCTTCACTTCCCAGCAGGATTCGTAAATTAGACAAATATTTTTTTATATTTTTTTATTAAACTTAATCACAGCAACCATACTGTAAAAATGCTTGTTTGTAAACTTCAATGTTATCTGTAAGTTAACATGAAATGGATTTATTTGAATAGATGTCAAGAACTTCAGAATTTAATTTTAATTTTTAATATAAACATATTTTAATGATTAATCATCATCATCATCAGTAGCGCAGCAGCCCCATGGTGGGCCAAAGCCGTCTGCATACTGGCAGATTTCGAAACATGAGATGCTTTCCTTTTTATGGGGTAGGGTTGTCAGTACTATGCCAATAGTCATATTAGACCGGGACGTGCTGTTTAAAGTGGATTCCGACCCACTGAAAACATCCATGGTAGCCCTAGGACTCGTACCCGAAACCTGTGGCACCAAGCGCCACAGCGCCAGTCAGTCGTCCATGATTATCTTACCTCTATACTCTATACCTCTATATTTTTATATAATTGTACTGTAATCCTTTTTTAATTAAAAACTGTCATACAAAAAATAAACTTAAGACACTTTTAATACCTGTTTTATTATGGGTAGCAAATGAAGAATTGCGAATTGTTACTTATGGATGGATTTAAATGAATAACTCAATTCTTCGAAGTGATATTTCAAATATTTTAAAATTATTCACTGAAAATATGACGTTCACAAAGTGTAAAGGACGCATATTCTAAATTATTATCACACACCAAGAAAATATCTGGATGAACTGCCATGATGTTATTCCCAGTAAAATGAGAGTGTGAATTTGCAGAATGATGGCCCTGCTATCCATATTTAATCCAAAAAACTATCATTGTATCAACCTCGGTTTCTTCTTTACCGTAATTTCCAGAGAAAACCCATTTCAAAAAGAATTGTTCGTTTCAAAATTCAAAATGAGTTGGCAGCTGAACCCATTACACTGTAATGAATGGACGTCTTTATTCTTTAATCAACCTCCATTGCAACCCAATGGGCGGTTTGAATCTCATCTAGAGGGTTAACTCGTTATTAATTTGACCAATCCCCACTTTGCGTGCAGATGCGTCTTTCATGTGTAGCTAATCAAGAACTCGATCCATTTTTTTTCTGTGGTAGATACCCATGGAAGATAAATAGGGTTGGAAATTCTGTTTGTAAGAGATCGTTCGTTAAATAAGACACTAAAATTTTCACTAAAAAGATGTGTTTCGTGTCATAATAAATATGAAACTATTTTGTTGAGGATGTTATACCGCGAGAAACAACGACGTGTTTGTTCTTGTAAACAGTTCTTTTCTTAAAGATGAGCATTATTTAAATTTGGAAAGCACTTTATTTTGGAACTGTCTCAATCATAAAAAACCTCAACTGTAGAAAATGCTGTATATATCTAGAACTCTTTACGAGTTTACTTTTGAGCTGTAACCGTACTTCTGTGTAAAAACGTTTCCTCTGCACTTTATTATTGATAGGTTTTTTATGTCCGCAATTCCTATTGTTGTGTTTATGTATCTATATCGTCATTGCAATCTGTCCAATAAAAATACTGTATGAATATTTGAATTGACTGATTACATCCCGACCTTTTGGATATCTCATCTACGGTTTGTTGAACTGTATTTCTGTTAATGTACTAGAGATGTTAATCTTATATGTTAGATACCCCAGGTTTCGGGTTCGTGTCCCGGTGGTGCCGTGGATGTTTACAATGGCTCGGAATCCACTTTAAACTGTAGGTCCCGGTCTCGTATGACCGTAAAGCGTCACAAAGCACAGTCAGACTTCTCATCCCCATCCTTCCCAAACTGTAAAGGGGTAACTCATCTCTAGGCACAGCGGTGTGTTGTGGTGTGGTGTGGTGTAGTAGTAGTATTCCAAATGGCTCGTTATTGATAGGCCAGAGCATGCTGAAATATATTTTTAAATCAACGTGCCATTAGCAATTTAATTTCAAACTTTTGCTATTTTACTCATGGCACAGTAACAGTGTGCATATCTAGCAGCAGTTATAAATTTGATGCCCGCTGATGGCCTGCGTTGTGGTCGCTCTCTTCAAGCCGAGTATACTGAATGGGATTTTGTAAGAGTGCCTCGCGTCGATTCGAAATACCACGTAAAAATGCATCTCTCGCTCAATCTTTGAGTGTGAGCTGTTACGCATGAAAATTGCATCGGAATTCATCATTTCAACTTTATATGGGCTGGAACATGAAATCTTCAAAACCCTAGATGCAGACAACATCCTTTTAGACAGCTGGCACCAGGACAGGTTTGGTTTGTCGCTCTAATGTCATTTTGTGAACACGTTGGACTCATTAGACAGGGACTTACAGTTTAAAGTGGATTCCGAACCCCTGCTACTTCCAGGATTCGCACTTGGAACCTGTGGTACCAAGGCAAGGCAAAAGCGCTAACCAACTGGAGTCAGCGACCCCCATGCTTCTTAAGATGCTCACGTAAGCACTCTGCTGATAAAATAGATTTGACTGCTTTGGTGTCAATGAAAATTATGCTGAAGTATATTTTTTCGGGTTCTTTTCTCTTTCCTACTGTTGAAAATGAAAAAGAAAACCTTTTACTGCCGTTTATAATCCTATTAACAACACTGTAGATGTGTGACAAATAATAAAAAATTTAAAAAATAAAAAAATTGAGAGAAAATTACACCAAATTATTTGAATTCATTAAAATTATTGAATTCTCTGTCAGAATATATATGGACGACATGATGACAGAGTGGCTAGCTCTCCGGTGCTGGGTACCTCAGATTTCGGGCTCGGATCCCAGTGGTGCCATGGATGTTTGCAGTGGTTTGGAATTCACTTTAAACCGTAGGTCCCGGTCTCCTAGGATCGTAGAGCGTTGTGGGAATAGTGTGACTCGCGTCCGTAGCGATGCAGCCCTTGCTTAAAGATTAACTGTCTCTGTATTGCAAGCGGCATTGGAAAAAATGTCTGAATATAAGTTAAAATAACTCTTTCACTTGATGAGACTGGTCATGTTAATATCCAATAATTCTACCAATATACTGTTATTATAGTTATTTAAATATTTGAAAAGATTACAATTTTGCTACAGTAAGAGTAAAAAGGTTGCCGATACTATAAAACAAAAAAAAAATAATAATAAGATTATAATCTTTATTAGAATAAAATTAATGTGAATAATGGCAACTCAATGTCAACCCTTATTATTGGGGCATTAAAACTGCCAACAATGTTGAGTGAAATCCACGATCAACAAACAATCCACGGTTCCAAACAGAAAACTTCTCTCTTCCATTCAGCCACGCAGTCCTTGAAGCCATTGTCGACCAACAATGACAGCTTTAAAAGCAGACTTTTGTGTCGCAGAAGATTAACCGAGACATTTGCACTTTCTGGGTTTTTCTGAAAGAAAACTCGTTGCACAACTGAAGTGCAGAAAAGGAAACTTCGGTTTTTCTTCTATTCTATCTGGACTTGCGATAAACAGTTCATTTTTCTTTCTTATCTAATTTTTTTTTCTTCCATTCTACAACTGAGAATAAATAAAACGAAAAAAACCTGGCAACAGACTCGAAATCTTTTGGGACGGTTGTTAAACGAAAAAAGGAATTTTGTATTCAATGACAGATTTACAGATAATATGGTGACAGAATAGAAGAGAAATTATTTTATTTCATAAAAATACAAGATGTCTTCCTAACGAAATTAGATAACTTTTTTTTAATAGTCTATGTGATTCACTACGACTTATTTCAGTCCCGGGTTAGTTTAAAATGATTCAATTTATTCGAAAAAAAAAAAAAAAAAAGGAAATTTCTCCAGGACTTTTATTCGTGAATTCTTAGTTGAGAAAGAATTTCTCGGTTAACGAGATTTGGTTTCGGAATTATCGATTTCAAGTTCTCCGTTCGCTTCGAAAGGATTTGGCTGGTTTCGACAAAGAAGCCGTCAAAATCCCGGAGTTTAAAAGGATTTTCTGCTGAAAAACTAATTTATTTCTTTTGTTTAAGATGGGGATATAGAGAAATCAAACAAAGACTTTCCCGCTTCGAGTTGCTTTCGAACTGAAATCGTTAAACATTAAAATGTCCTAAAACGTTTTGTGCTCAGAATCATACTCTAATGAGTCATTGACTCTGAAGAACGTTTAATAAAATATATATCAGAATTTTCGCTCAAACTGTTCCTTTAAAATAATGCGGTTAATTAACAGGGTGATTATAATTGAAATCCCACTTTCAAAATGTTGTAAAATAAAAACTATCTCTCAGTGAAGCAGGGTTCGAGTTCCGGTGGTGCCATGGATGTTTGGGGTAGTTCGGAATGCACTTTAAACCGTAGGTCCCTTTCAAATATGGCTGTAGAGTGTTGGACGTAGTGCTGACAAATCCTACCGTGTAGAAAGAAAACAATTAAAATCTCGAAGTCTGCCAGGAGGCAGACGGCCTTGGCCCACCATGGGGATGTTGCGACACTATGTTGATGTTGATTTATCTACAATGAAAATATGCTGAGTGGTATTTCACACATTGATTATTTATTGAGAGGTAATTCGCACATTTAGAATCAGATTTTTATGATGTCCTTTTTTTCGAAAAAGTAGCAGTTGCGAAACGCCGAACAGCAATTTGTAAACACTCTTAATTATTTAAATGCAGGGTGATGTTAAAGAGCAAACTAAGGGATTCGTTGAATTACTTCCATTCATTCATTCTTTTTTTTGCTGAATGAGCTGCAATCTAATGTGAATCTACTTATTAAATTGAGAGAATTTTGCGTACATTTATACTTAATTATTAAATCTCTTCCCATTGATAAAGTGACACTTCAGAACAGGATAAATATCTTTTTTTCTAATGCAGCTGGCAATACAGATACGGTTCATGTTTATGCCATAAAGATGGAACAGCACCGTTGTGACTCATTGAGCACTACCCAGGGGACACGTGTAGCTTGAAGATGGGCTACGGACGCGAGTCACACTACTTCCACAACGCTCTACGCTCCTATTATAGAGGGACCTATGACTTAAAAAGGGATTACTACTACTACACCACACCGCATAACTGTGCCCTGTGTTGCCCCTTTACAGTTCGGGAATGATGTGGGCTAGAAGAAGTCTGATTTTGCTTTGTGACGCTATGTAGTCATATGAGAGCGGGACCTAGAGTTTAATGTGGACTCCGAACCACTACAAACATCCATGGCACCGCCGGGATTCGAACCTGAAATCTGCGGCACCGAGAGCCAGAACGCTATCCACTCGGTAATCAGACCCCACATGATAAATATAAAAACAAATTATCCGAGGTAAACATATTTCACTTTGTGAAAAATGCTTTCATTACTTCTTCGAGCTTCAAGGAAAAAAGAAGTTTTGAAGCATACTATCTCATGAAGAAAAAAATTGTTTTACATAAAGTTAAATGAAATTGCCGCAGGGAATGCTTTACGTAGCAACGAGTAGATGCACACGGTATTTAAAAAAATATATATATTGTAAGATCGTAAAATAAATAATTATAATAAATGATTATAGTGTTTAACGAAAAGAAAATAACAATTTACGAAATGTAACATAAAAATGTGACAGACTCTAGGATTCATTTTTTTACGTTAAACCTGCACTTAAAATGGCAAATGGGTTTTGAAATCATTCGCATATAAGCGTTGCATTTTGTGGTGCGAAAACATTATTATTTTTTTTTATAATGAAGTATTTATAATGAAGATGAAGGATTCTTATAAACGTGACTCTTTAGTTATACAAAAAAAAATATTTTTATTCTCCAAAGTGCATTGAAAGTAATCTTTCCATATTATTCTCTGAAAAAATTAAAATTTTCTTTTTAGACTGAGAGTAATCCTGCTCGAATAGCTCAACAAAGGTTTCGCCAACATACTCGTTTAGCTTTCACGTTGACGAGTTGAGAAGTCCGCGGAAAAGCGCCAAATGAAACGTGGATGTTTGTGAGGTATTCTGAATCCACGTTAAAATCTAATTAGCCGTAAGTGTGCACAAAATGATCGGCAAGCCAAAAATAAATCTATTAAAAGTAATAAATTCGCTTTTAAGTGAAAATGATTCATTACATCACAATTACCTAATATTAGATAAAGACGAGCTTTGTAAAGTGGCAGTTAAGTCTTAACTATGACTTTAAGCTACCTGCCTCGCCATCTACCGCAGACTCCGAATTAACTACCATATAGATATGGCTACCATCATCCATGTTGATTGGTTATGAAAATCCCTCCTTTCTACGGCAGCTCGTGTCCTTGTATCATCCTTTATCTCCTTGTTCGGAACCAAAATGCGCAAAATGACCGTAGAATGACACACCAAACGACTAAAACGGTATCGGAAATTTTTAATTAATCGAAAACTCATTCATATTTTCAATATAATTATAAAAATTGCTTATTAAAATAAATGATTACACAAAATAATCCCATATGATTACGCCCCCAGTGTTTTATTGTTGCCTTTATATTCCCGAAAACACTTATTTCGTTAAGATGAATTAGAATGACCAGTGGAATATTACTACTTTTCCTTACCAATCTCTTGAACGCATTCCTCCCACATAGTCGTATTCTAATTAACATTGATACATCAAATAGTGATACTTTACAGTTTGGGAAGGATGTGGTTGGGAAGAAGTC
This sequence comes from Caerostris darwini, assembly GCA_021605075.1. NCBI lineage: Eukaryota > Metazoa > Arthropoda > Arachnida > Araneae > Araneidae > Caerostris > Caerostris darwini. The sequence continues at coordinate 16,827 of BPLQ01014602.1, forward strand.
TGACTGGGCTCCGTGTAGCTCAACGGTTCTATGAGACCGGGACCTACTGCTTAAAGTGAATTCCGAACCACTACAAACATCCAGGGCACCACCAAGAATAGAACGTGAAGCCTGTGGTACCAACGGGCAGAGCGCTAGCCCCTCGGCCATCAGACCGCCTGAGCGCCAGGGCTCTATACACTCAGCCATTCAGGCTCCGAATGTGCTTTAGTTAAGTATACGGAAGTGTGAAAACACAATAAATTCAATTCACATATTTCCGTACATAAAAGTATTTCACCTTCAGCTTCCCTCACTTAGACTTAACTGGAGTAGACACTTTCTCAATTCGTGGTCTATCACCGGGTTTCGTGGTTAACAGGATGGAACAACTCAGGATATAGTCCATGTTCAATCTGTAAATGTTTCGAGCTGTGAACGTTGTACAGACATTCGCTCATTTTCTGAGTCTCATTATACATGTCGCTAAATATCTGCTATCCGATTTGAGTGACAGGTCGTTCTCATGAGTACAAAACGCTCATTTTATGTAAGATAACTAACCACAACACTGCTTGTCTGATGTCAAGTTTGAGTGTTATTATGTACTTGTTAACGAATATACATTCCTCCTTCCTGGGAATGAAATGCCAATAGTCTTTTCGAGAGAAAAAAATACTTCGAAAGCTTTAAAATAAGAAAATAGAGTTGTCCTTTAATAAATGGCTCTGTAATAAGTTTATTTCGAGAACAAATGATTTATTTTGAATGTTGATCATCATTTGTTTATTAATTTATTCATTTATTAATTAATTTTAATAATTTATTTATTAATTGGATAAAGAGAAAGGGTCAGATATTAGAGAGTTTTTGCATACCGTATTTTAAAAACACGGTATTTTTTTTTCTCCCTAGCGCGCATGCTCATAGGAAACATTATTACAGATACGCATGAGCAATTTCCTATGAGCGCTAGGGAGAAAAAAAATACCATGTTTTTAAAATACGGTATGCAAAAACGCTCTATTAAAACATAATATCCAGTTAACTGAATCATTCATATGATTTATTTTGAATTTGAAAGAAAGATCCCTCATTCACAGAAAAAAGGTGGCGCTTGTAAAAAGACGTCCACCGCCTAATCGACAGTCGAGACGTCATTTCGCACATAATCAAACATAATCAGTTTTCGAACGATCCAGAAACCTTTTCTATTTTTCCCATTTATAAAAAGAAAATCCAATTCCGTTAAAAAAAAAAAAAGAGACGAAATACAATATCGCAAACATTTTAAATTGTTTTTTATTGTCCGCAGTGGCAACAGCGGTGATTCGGATGTCGTCCATTTCCAGTTCTGGTCCATTGGGCATCCCAAAACATTTTTCAGTTTAAGAAAACTTTCGGACGAAAGTACCCGTTACAAAAAATCGATTTCAAGAAAAAGAAAAGTCGACGATTGAGTTGGATTAAAGCTTTGCTTAAAAGTGCTTTAACGAAACACATGCGAACAAAAAAGTTCGATATTTAAATGGGTCAGTTTTTTTTCTGTAAATAAACGAAATGCAGTGAAAATTATTTATGAGAGATGGAATTTTTTTTTATTACATTTATGTTCTGTGAGAGAAAAATGACATACTATTTCAGTCCACAACGGAAAAACGTCTTATAAGGATAATTTCACATTTCATATCATCAGTATAAGATAATCGCAAATAAAGATAGCAAAATAGTATCGTCCATTTCCATTTATCTATACATTCGGTGAAATTCTAATATGTATGTGTATGGTATTTGTCAGTGTGTCAATAAAGCTATGAGTTTAATCTATGCCTCTGCGGCCTGGTGAACAAGTGGCTAGCCCTCTGGCCTTTGGTATCCCAGGCTTCAGATTCGGATCCTGGCTAAGGCATGGGTGTTTGTTTGTGGTTCGGAATCCGCTTTAAACTATAGTTCCTTGACTGTAGATTGACAAACCGAGCCAACCTGGGCCCCAAGTATCTCCACCCAACCACAACAAGTTGAAATCTGGTTGCCCAACCCGCATATTACAGTATCGTTATTGCCAATAGCAATCAATGATCATGATGGCGGTTCACTCTCTCGGAATAAAAATATCTCCCCCCCCTGCCATCAAAAGTGAAGCACCGATTTGAATGCCTCCCTCTGTGGTCTTTCGATTGAGGGAGAGGGGGGTGGGGTGGACAGTTCAGTAAAAAGTATCGATGAGTGGCCGCGAGTTGCTTGTGAGGATTCATGATCCGACTTAAATAAGCATGTGATTCGAAATCGCAGAGCGGAGAACAGCTTGAAGGGCAAAGAATGGAATGCTTTCGTTTTCAATTATGATACGAATGAACTTTTTTTGTTCTTGTTATAGGAATGCTTATTATGTAAAGTAATGGGAAAGTAAGATACAGTATGGCCCAGATTCGATAGAAATTTTATATTTAATATATTTAAGAAAGTTTTATTGGGAAAAAGTCCTACGAAGACCGCAGAATTAGGGCTCGTAATTCCAAGAGAAAAAAACCATTTAGTTTTCTCAATTATTTTACCGAACTACTCGCTACATCCTTCATATTTTATACTCATCATCATCAATGGCGCAGCAGCTCCATGGTGAAATATTTTTATTTTTACTTGGTAGGGCTGTCAACCAGACGCCCAACGCTATACAAACATGTTAGACCGGGACCTACGGTTTAAACCTACAGTTACGGACTTACGGTTACGGATTCCGAACCATTATAAAGATCCACGGCATTGCCGGGACCGAATCCGAAACCTGCGGCCCCTAGTGCCAGATGTTATATACTCAGTTATAAAAATCATGTGCGAAAATAAAATATACCAACATTTATTTAAAATGTTATGTTGTACCAAAATGTATGAAAGTATTAAACTCCACTTAGTGTGTTAAAGAATAAAGATACAATAAATAAATTAAATAAAATGAATAGATTAGTTAATAAACATGTTATATTGGAAGTACTAACCTGGCTCGAGGTTTGGTTTGTCGCTCTATGGTCATCTTGGGCACACGAAGGCAAAACAGAACGGGACCTATAGTTTAACGTGGATTCCAAACACCTCAACAGCATTCATGCCACCGCCAAGGATTCGAACCTGAAACCCGTGGTACCAAAGGCCAGAGAGCTAGCACCTTGGCCACCAGGTCGCAAGTGGAATAAGAAATGAAAAAAGGACTCAGTTTTCATCGTGCACATTTAATTCTATCAAAATAAATGGATTAAACGCAAAATTTTAATTCCTCATTTATACTATGCAATTTTAGTTCAACACTAAAAAAAGATATGGTAAAGACAAAAAAATTGATATTTGATTTTCTTTGTTTTTCTAGACACGGGTGGGTGATAACACGTAAAGAGAATTTCGTATTTATTTTTCGCCTCTTCATAGCTCACGTAGTGCACTTATTGAATTATATCTCCCTACTATAAATATATCCAGGAAAAAACGGATAAGAAATCTGAACACTTTCCAATGAAAGCAAAGTGAGTGAAATGTTATCGGGAAAAAAGGAATACCCCTCCACCGTGGCTTCGAACAGCGACATCGATTCGAATGAAAAAGAAGACGGGGGACTTTCTTAAACAAACATGGGTTTCTTTTTCTCAATCTCTTTTACCACTCGGAATTTATTAAATCCTGCCGGATATTAGAATCGCACACCGACCGAGGACTTTGAAAGTATTTGTTCAAATCGACGCCGTGCTCCCTTTCCAAGTGTTGTGTTTTATTTGAAGACCTTTAAGTGGATTTAGAAATGAGGATACATTATAATTTAAATCTCCATTCTGGCAGGGTACCCACAGGGTTTAGTTTCGAAAGGTTTGAGTTTAGGCGGTGGAATGGGCGATTGGAGTGGTTCGGAATCCACTTTAAACTGTAGGTCCCGGTCTGTTAAGCCCTCCTGCGCAGAAGATGAGCGACAGGCAGACAAACAAAACATTCAGAGACATGTGTTTGCAATTTTTTTTTTTTTAAGTGTGTAATGGATCCTTTGCTGCAATCTTACCAGCCAAAGAAGTGGCCTTCACATAAAAGGAAAACTGATCTAAGGTGGAATATTTTGGAATTTCTATTAAAAGTATAAGAACTCTGGAAAAATCCATTCACTTAATTTGTTTGGTTAAAAAAGGAATGTAACGATTCACTGCCTGACAGGAAAAACGATGCTTACTGAAAAAACACCTGAACTAATAAAGTCTGTCGTCCTGAAAAGAACTTTTAAAACTACATTGTCATCAAGGCAAATCAGAGGGGCCCCAAAGAAGTCCACTTGCGGGAGATAAATAAAGTAAAGAAAATAGGGCCCATGAATTCGAATGAGGAGTCTTTTAAAACCCATAAAGGAAGTACACCTCCGGGCCACCGATCTAAATGTCGTTTAAGGGGGTGGGGGTGGAAGGGGCAAAACGTGGAAGAACCCCGAAGTAGCCCAATAACTTATTCGCTTCTCATGATGGCAACTCACTAGATATGAATAAAATTATCTTTCCTCGTGCCATCAGAAGTGAAGCACCGATTTGAACGCCCCCCCCCGTGCCGTCTTGTGATTGGAGGAAAAGGGGATGAGGTGGAGAATCCAGTGAAAAGTATCGATGAGTGGCCGCGAGTTGTTTGTGAGGATTGATTATATCAGGCAAAAATTCAAATTCCGGGATTTAAAATGGCAGGGCAGAGAACTGTTTGAAGATCAAAGAATGGACTGCTTTGGTTTTCAATTATAATGCGATATCATTTTTTTTTATTCTTGTTATAGGAATTCTTGTTATATAAAGTAATTGGAAAGTAAGATACAGTATTGTCAGGTTCGATAGAAATTTCATATTGAATATATTTAAGAAAGTTTTGTTGAGAAAGAAATTTTTTTTCCTAATGCAGATGGCAAACACTTAGACAGTTGTCTTCGGGGCCTTAAAGCAAGTGCTGCACCGACGTTACTCACTGAGTACTACTCAGGAGGTGTGTGTAGCTGGAAGATAAGCGACGGATGCGGAGTCACACTACCCCCGCAAAGATCTACGATCCTATTAGACAATATTTATTTAAAATTTTATGGTGTGAAAAAATGAATGAAGGTATAAAAAAATACTCAGCCTATTAAAGAGCTAAGATACAATAAATAAAAATCTCTTAATAAAAAAAATGTGTAATAAAATTCAAATATTAAAAAAATTTCAATTAAAATATTTAATTCAATTAAATAAAATCGTGATCATCATCAGTGGCTCAACAGCCCCATGGTGGATCAAGTCTGCCTGCCACTAGCAGATTTTGAGACAGGAGACGCTTTCTTTTTTACGTGGTAGATTTGTCGGCGCTACGCCCAACGCTCTACAGTCATATGAGACCGGGACTTACAGTTTAAAAAGGATTTCGAACTCCAACAAACATCCATGGCACTATCGGGACTCGAACTCGAAACCTGTGGCACAGGGATCTGGATACTTCATATTTATTTATAGAAATCACGTGCGAAAACAAAATATACTAATATTTATTTAAAGTTTTATGGTGTCAAAAAATGAATGAAAGTATAAAAAAAAAAAAACCTGAACATGTTAAAGAATTAGGATACAATAAATAAAATATTTTATTAAAAAACATACGTACAATAAAACTCAACTACTAAAGAAATTCAATAAAATAAAATAACTAAATTAATAAACGTGTTATATTCGAAGTACTAACCAAACGTGGGTATTCGAGCTTTTTTGAGTGAGTCGAAATCAGAAGTAGGGTATAAAAATCAAACTCTTTTATAAACAAGTAATATATAAAAAAATTTTAAGTCAATTCCTACTTTTTTTCACTCTATTGCAGGAAAGTCTTTTATAAATAACTTTCATTCATTTTTTGAAATTTTTCCCGCGTCATGTATTGTTAGATCTATGTAACTTAAATGTAAAAAAAAAACTAAAATTAATGAATTCAATTTAATGACTGAATTAATATTCGAAAAAAACTGCATTCACATCCAGTGTCATCCCCTAAAAGTTTCAAAAAAATGTGTTTGAACTGGAGTGGATGAATAAAAAGTATTTCATAAACAATTGTAAATTTGTACAAGATCTATATAGGGAGAGTGTGAGCTAATAGAAAGAATTGAAAAAATCATTTTTATTTTGCAAAAAATTCTAGGAAATAAAATGAAATGTAAAGAAGGCAATGGAATTCTGTTGCTGTTGCATATCACCCCAAAGACTAGCTATATATATATATATATATATATATACATAATTTCTTTTTCAATCTCTGCGTATAATTTTTTTTTTTTTTATGATAGATAGCATACACATTCAGCTAATAAACAAAATATAATAATGTCGTTGAACTACATTTTTAATAAAACATAGTAGTACGAGATGCGAATTATTTATTATCATTTTTGTTGAAAGTGAAAATGTTACCGTGTGTTTCGTCTTCTTTTCGATGGTTGTCTGGGGAAAAAATTCTCTCGTGATATTCAATTTAAATTTCTTCTCGCATATTTGAGTAAGTATTCCGGTTCCGCTATTTTTAGAAACCTTACATTTCTTTTTAAAATATGAAAAGTCTTATTTAAAATTTTTTGCATGAGATTTTAAATATTCATACTTTAAAAAAGAAAGAACGCATATTCATATAGAATGTTTTTATTTTCGTATATTTTTAAACATTTGTATCATTTTCGAGATATAAATCTAAACTTTTAAACAAGGTGGTTTTGGTAGAAGCTTTTTAGACTCTCTTTGCATAAGTATGTAATGCAAAATAATTCAAAATTTCCGATCAATCTAATTTTTCTCTTCATTTATGGAAGGTAAATACAAAGATTTATATTTTAAATTGAAGAATTTCCATTATTTTCAAGAAATCTTCATATAATAAATTTGTATATGACGTAGTTTCTAAAAATGAATAATTGTTTTCTATTTTAACCGTAGTATTTTTAGTTACACGGTACCACAGGTTTCGGGTTCGATTCTCGGCGGTGCCATGGATGTTTGTAGCGGTTCCGAATCCACTTTAAACACCATACGTCGCGGTATAATATGGCTGTAGAGCTATGGACGTAATGCTGACAACCCTACTCAGTAAAAAGAAAATAGAGAGTTTTTGCATACCGTATTTTGGACGTCCGTTAGCTTTTTCTCCCTTGCGCGCATGCCCATAGGAAATTGCGCATGCGTATCTGTAATAATGTTTCCTATGAGCATGCGCGTTGGGGAGAAAAAGCTAACGGACGTTCAAAATACGGCATGCAAAAACTCTCTAATATCTCATATCTCAATGTGCCACTAGGCAGACGGCCTTGGCCCACCATGAGGCCGTTACGCCACTTATGATGATGAGGAATTTTAGTTAATACCAATTAAAATGGGGGTCTGAATGGCCGAGTGGCTAGCGCTCTGACGCTCGGTATCACAGGTTTCAGGTTCAATTCCCGGCGGTGTCATGGATGTTTGTAGTGGTTCGGAATCCACTTTAAACTGTAGGTCCCCTTCTGTTCAGCCTAAAGTGTGCACAAGATGACAAACCAAATAAATTAAAATGAGTATGTTACTAGAATAAATTAAACAAGGGTCATGATGGCCGAGTGACTAGCGTTCGAAGCACAGGTTTCGAGTTCGAGTCCCAGCGGCGCCATGGATGTTTGTAGTGGTTCGGAATCCACTTTGAACTGTAGATCCCAGTCTGTTTAACCCAAAGTGTGCATGACAAACCAAACCAAACCAATTAAAATGAGTATGTTACTAGAATAAATTAAACAAGGGTCATGATGGCCGAGTGACTAGCGTTCGAAGCACAGGTTTCGAGTTTCACCACCCACTTTGGGATGCTCACAGGGAAATAGTCAATACTACCCAGTCCTCGATGCAATTAAAAAAAGCAATGAATTCAATATGGATTCCTTTTTGATTATTTTTTAAATCAACATTCTCCCAATTTATTTTTAATCTATTGCTATGCCAGCTTTTTTTTAGATATACAGTTTTTTTCGTTTAATCTTAATAACGTAAAAAAAAAAAAAAAAAAAAAAAAAAAAAGGGACACATAAAAAAAAAGAAAGAAAACAATTTATTTAGAATAAATAAATTAACAACTTTCAAAATGTTCAGAATACACATTTTAGTTGTCTTTTGTCAGTTTGTAGGAGCAGTTCATTTATTGGAAATTAAAATTATTTTGTTCCCTGGAAATAATTATTTGATATACTAATCATGTCATCCAATACCTCTATTACGGAACGTCGTATGAAACACGTTTGTCATGGGTTCTCGTCTACGCTGCATTTAAATGAGTGAATGTATTTTAGAAATGCAAGTAGGTTGTTGTTACTAATCCCCCTGGTGCAGTAAAGCCTATACCAGGCCCCAAAAGGCCCCGTCGCAGGATCCATGGTTAAGGCTACTATGCGGCTTCAATTTAGCGAGGAATCATGAGGGCTGAAGACTGACTCAACCTGAAAACGCTCTACAGTCATATCAGACAAGGACCTACGGCTTAAAGTGGATGTCGACCTACTACAAACATCTACGGCACCGTCGGGACTAGAACGCGATACCTGTGGCACCGAGGCCATTCAGGTCCAGAAATGCATGTATCGTACATGAAGCCACGTTTACACTTGAACGCATAAGTTTTGAGCGCCTCAGACTAACCTATTTCAAAATAGTTTATTTCACTATGAACACCATGCAAAAAAGTGCCAATTTTTGGTTAAGGACCTTCCGAAAAACGACTGGACGTCCACTTGTCGTGGAAGAACACTTCAACGCACCAACCTGCAACACCCCAGATTAAGACGATCCTACCGTCGCAGGTTTCAAATCTTCAGCCACATTTGAAGCCGTTTTTCTAAATATTTTGAGTTGCAAAACTTTCAATTTCTTCTTCATCCAACGCCCGGCCGTGACCATCCGACGCCGTGCCATCCAATACATCTCTTAGTAGCTTCTGTCGTGTTGGACATCGTCAAGTCCATTGCAAGATGGGGAGTGCTCTTGACGGTGATATTGCTGTGGCTTTTCTCTGGTCACGTTTGCCTCCGCAAGCACCTTCACAGAATTAAACTTGACCCTCTCCGTCTCCTGTGTGATAACCGGGCAGAAATGTCTCGCCTTGTTTCCTGTTTCTCTATGGAAGCGTTATTGGATTGCCAGACTGAAATGGATGGATTAACGGATGTCATCTGTTTCTATTTCGTTCTTTGTATTTCCATTTTTATAGTATCTGTTGTCCCGTAAACTTGCCATTGGAAATTAAAAAACAGGATGCATATTTAATTCAATAAGCAAAATGAATATTAAATTTCTCTTTCCTAATATACAATTTTAGTCCAACATTAAAAAATGCTGTCGTATAGTAAAGAAGAAAAAAAATAATCGATATTGAATGTTCTTTGTTCTTCTTGGCAGGGGAGGGTGATAACGTGCAAAGCGAATTTTGCATTTATTTTCAGCCTCTTCGAAGCTCACGTAGTGCACTGACTGAATTATTTTGCCCCGCTATAAATGCATGGCCAAAAAAAAAAAAAAAAAAAAAAGAACACAAGAAATCTGTACACTTTCCAAAGAAAAGAAAAGCGAATAAAATGTTATCGGGAAAGGAGGAATGACCCAAGTGACTCGAACAGAGATATCGATTCGAGTGAGAAATAAGACAAATAACTTTCTTAAACAAACGCGATTTCTTTTTCTCCGAATCTCTTTCGATTCGAATAAATTAAATCTTGGCCGGATATTAAAATCCTTTAAACTGTAATGGGTAAGGGTCCGATTGAGGGCTTCAAAAATATCTTGTCCAATCGACGTTGTGCTGCTGTTCAAAGGAGACGGGTGTGTTTTCTCGAAGACCTTTCAGAGTGTTTAGAAATGCCTTCAAAATTTATTTGGTACACAGGATTGATCTTTGAATGAGGATACATTGTATTTTCTCAATCTCCTTATCAAACATGGTACCACAGGCTTCAGGTTCGAATAATGGCGGTGGCATGGATGTTTGTGAGGGGGGTCTAATGAGCCCAAAGTGTGCAGAAAATGACCGTAGAGCGACAAACCAAACTTATTCTAACCTTGACATGCGTTTTGGGATCTGATGCCCAAGTGTCTAGAGCTCCGGGGATTGTTACCGCGGGTTTCGGGTTCGAATCGCATGGATGTTTGCATTGGCTCGGAATCCCCTTTAATCCATATGTCCCAATACGTTCAGGAAGTGCGTATAGCTTGAAGATAGGCTACGGACGGGAGTCATCCTACACCCGCAGAGCTCTACGATAATATGAGACCGGGACCTACGGGTTTAAAGTGGATTCCGAACTATTACGCACATCCATGGCACTGTCGGGACTCGAACCTGAAATCTGTGGTACCGAGAGCGAGGGCGCTAGATATGTGCAATTCAAGTGTGATAATTTCTGATAATCACGTGCATAATTCATTTTGTTTTTTCGTGCGTAGTTCCCTCGTTCGTTCATTTCGCAACATTCCACGTTTTAAAGCAACGGTACGGGCACAAACGGCTGTTTTAACTGTGAAAATAAAAAACTCTTGGAATTGTTCCCCTAAAGGAGATTTTCCTTTACAAAATGACGCCATCCATCAGTGTTTGAATACATTTCTAAAATAATGGAATTAAATAAAAAAATAATTTGAACTATATATTTCAAACTGACGCACACAAAGCGTTTCTTCTGAATTAAGTATGCAGCCTATTTTAAACTGACAGACATGAATCGAAAAAAGATTATTTTTCAATTAAAGGAAAGATTATTTTTCTGGCGTACACCATGTACAGTTTTTAAACTCTCACAAAACATTACAAAAAAAAAAAATGTTTAAGCGGCTCGGCCGATATACAGGCTGTCCATATTCGAATGTAAGAATAAAACGCGTAACAGCTATCTTAAAAAAAAAAGCAGGGAAATGTATCCATAAATACCTTTCAGGTAATGCATTATCTTCATCAGCAAACTGACGGAAAAAAACAGATTCAATAAAAAATATAAAACCATAGGATTTTTCAAATGATTTCATAAAGGAGCACAAAAAAAGATTAAAATAAACTAATAAGAATAGCTCGTGAAAGAAATTTAAAAAATAATACTGCATTAAAAATAACGTAAAAATAGGAATTACAAAATTTGGATCAAGTCAACATTAAATGCGCACATATTCAGTACTTTTGAACACATGAAGTCCTTTCGTTTCTAACCGCAGAACTTTTATCTCGGCAATGCAAATTACAAAAATGTCTTCTTTGCAGCGGCTCATATTTTATTTCCATAATAAAAAGATTTTCCCGCTCTGATGTGAATAAAGATTCCGAAGGTGGTGGGGGGGGGGACAACCTTCGAGTGTTGTTCCCTCTCATGTTCTGCGGGTGTCTTAACGCATCTCTTTTTTCAAGAACGAAAAAGTGAGAGCTTCGCCCAAAAGTGAGTTTGGGGTCTCATTAAAAGTGATTTTTTCCCCAAACTTTGACTTTAATGGAGGCACGAGGGCGCTCTTTGCATGTGAGGACTCTCCGGGGTCTCATGGAAGGAGAAAGAGGAGGCCATCGCGAAATGCTCATGATCCTCCAGTAGGTGTATAGCACTAGACAGAAGGGAGGAAAATGTCGGATTTCATATTTATTGCACGCTTTAGGGATTAAATAAATTTAATATGATTATTTTCTGATCTGTGGAACACTATAAAGACATATTTCGAAATAGGATCTAATTTAAGAGTTCTTCAGAAATAATGAATCATTGACTGTGACTTGATAAAATCACAGCAAGTTTAATAACAACGCGATTTCAGATATTAAAACAAATAAGATTGCATGATTATAATAATTATCTTTAAAATAAATAAATAATTAATAACTTATTTTAAAAAAGATTATCATAAAAATATAAATAAATATAAATTATATTTGTTCATTCAAAACAAGTTCGTTTAACCACTGTATAGAACAGAGGTTTCCAACCCAAATGACCTTGCGGACCACTTTGGAAATGCATCATAACTTCGCAAAAAAAAGCATGAAGCGCAACCGCAAGACACTACTAACAAAATGGCCGTAGAGTGACAAACAAAACCAGCAACTCAATGGCGATTGTAATCTGTCATTAGTATTCGACGCCATTAAAACTGATGAAAATCAGCCCCGAAAAAAAGTCCGCGTGGAACAAACTCGGTTCGAAACAGAAACTTCTCTCTTCACTTCACCGACCCTGTACTGGGAGCCATTGTCTCCCAACAACAACAATTCTGAACGCAGCAGACATTTGTGCTTTTGTGTCGCAGAAGATTAGCGGAGACATTCACACGTTCTTGTTTTTTTCTGAAAAGAGGAACAGAAAACTCTTTGCCCGACTCAAACTCGGAAAAGAGAAGCCAAGTTTTTTCTTCTATTCCATGTGGGCTGTGTGATAAGCAGTTCGTTATTTTTCTTACGAGGATTTCTTTCTTTCCTTCCACAACTGAGAGTAAAGGGCCTGAATGGCTAGTGCTCTGGCGCTCGGTACCACAGATTTCGGGTTCGAGTCCCGGCGGTGCCATGGATGTTTGTAGTGGTTCGGAATCCACTTTAAAAAGTAGGTCCCGGTCTAATAGGATCGTAGAGCGTTGCGGGGGCATTGTATTCCGCGTTCGTGGCTTATCTTCAAGTGACACGCGCCCCCTGGGTAATGCAAAGTGAGTACGTCTGTGCAACACTTGCCTTAAGGCATCCAAGACATCCATGTATGTTTGCCAGCTGCATTGGAAAGAAAAAAAACTGAGAGTAAATAAAACAAAAAGAAAACCTGGCAATAGATTCAAAATCGTTTGAGGCGAACGAAAAGCGCTTGTAGAACAAAAAAAAAACAACAGAAGCAGAATTATGTATGCAATGACAGATTTGGAGATAATAGAGAGACGAAAAAGTGAGAGAAAATATTTGAATTTAAAAAAAAGTACAATTCGATGCACCTATAAAATATTCTACGAGATTAGCTGAACATATTTCCTTCCGGGATTGATTTAAAAAGGTACAATTCGTTCCGATTTTTTCTTCCTTCTTAAAGCCTTTATTCGTACATTCAGTCTGGTAAAGAATTCCTTAATCAGATTTGGTCTCGGAATCATCGATTTTAGAATTCTCCATTCGCTGCTCAATTCGCCTGGAAGGAGTCCACAAAGAAGCTGCAAAAAGTCCCGCTGTTCAAGAAGACTTGTTCCCGCGGAGCAACTAATTTGCTTTTCGCTTGAGATTTGGATACCGAAATCGAATAAAGTCCTCTTTTGGCTTCGGGCTTCTTCCAAAACTCCTAATCAATACAGAAAAAGCTGTGTTAAAAAGTCGCGAACTCGGACTGCGAGGGCCGATTGAAACTGTAATTGTGTCGATACAACATCGCACGCTTTCTTTTGTTCAAACTGTTTCTCTATAATAAGTCAATTAGGACACGGTAGGTTGTGCTTATATATTAGTTTTTGGATAGAAGTGTGACATTGTTTTTTAAATATATACAATTTTCAATTCTAGTTGTATGGCAATTCAATGCATTGCATTCTTTTAAAATAAATAAATTTTTACGAATTGTGTTATGCAGAAATCACCTCTGACCGTTGGTAACACGGTACCACGGCTTCGAATCCTGGCGGTGGCATGGATATTTGTGAGGGGTTGAGAATCCACTTTAAAACTGTAGGTCAATGTCTATTTAGCCCTCGTGCGCCCAAGACGACCGTAGAGCGGCAAACAAAAACTAATTAGCTTAAAGTGTGCATGAGATGGCCGTAAAGCGGCACGCCAAAGCCATACTGTATGCAAAATCGTATACCGACAAATATATTTACGGATAAAAAATTAACTTTTTAAACTCAAAAGCATGTACGCGGTGGCTATGTGATTTTAAATCAGTTCGCTTTCAGTCACAAAATTAGAATACTGAAATAACTTTAGTAATTCGTTCATCCGACCCGAGGCAATTATTCTCTGAGTACATCAGTTAAAAATGTAAATGTTCTTCTGAAACGACTCGCGAAAAAAAATATATGAATAAGTGATCTTCGAGTATTTTTGGTCCATTAACAGCATTTGAGAAAAATTGAAGTCATACCTCTAAAATCTAATAACAGAAACTTAAAAAGTAAACCAAAGCATTACAAAGAATTAAAAGAAGAAATTTTCATCGATTTATTTTGATTTACTGATATCGTTAAAAGACATTATGCATTAAACCGTAAAACCCGATTATTTTAAACTTTTAATAAATAAAAATTATTTTTTAAATACTGTGTTCTCCCAACTCATCCGTTAAGCAAAAAACATACCTCCTATCAGAGACAGGGGATGCGGAGTCAGAAGTGAGTTTAGTATTTTTGAAAGAGTCGAAATCAGCAGTCGGTTTAAACATCCGATTCCTGAGTCTTTTATAAGACAGGAGTCTATGAAAGATTTGGGGTCAGACGAAGATTTGGTTTGGAAACAGCGAAGTTTTAAATTAGACACGGACTTACGATTTATGACGGATTCCGAACCACTCACCAACATCCATGCCACCACCAGGAATCGAACCTGAAGCCAGTGGTACCATAGACCAGAGTGCTAACCAAATGTTATGTGACAAAGAGCCCGGTAGTAACCACCACGATGCACAGAAAGGTGAGTTGCCTGTCAAGCCCAATGAAAGCATTTGTCCCCAAAAGTGACTAGTTAGCACTAACTGTAACTTATGCGGATACTTAAATGAATTAGTTTTAAAAAAGTACTTCAATCTCTCACAGAATAACTTATACAAAACGTTTTGCGGATACGTGTGCTTCTTTTCCTATTCATTTATTTTAGAATTTACGAAAAAAATCACATAATATAGTTATAAAGTTTAATTCACTGTCCTTTATTAAGAAATCAAAAATGAAATCATTCGTCTGCAACTAAAGCTTAATGTAATATGTTTCAGTTACCGCCATCTAACATTGAGCTCAGCTCAATGATCTGTAACGATCGTTGTAGCTTTTTTTTTTTAAATTAAAATTTTAAAAGCTATATCAATTATCATTCATTTGATTCACCAATAGAGGTTTTTCTAATGGATCTAGCAATATAGGGACAGTTAATTTTATGTCAGCAGCAAGGTATGCACCGATTTTACTCATTGAGCACTACCCAGAGAGCACGTGTAGCTTGAAGAAATGCCAAGGACGCGAGTCCAAACCCCCACAACATTACCGCTCTACGAATCTATGTGGTACAGACAGCCAGATCGCCAGCCAATTGCCCACCAGGCCATTTCAACAACTAACAGATCAAGACGTTCATGCAATATATTTCAGTTACCGTCATCTAATGCTAAGCATAGCTCAATGATGTGCAGCTTTTTTAAATTAAAATTGCTAGAGCTATATCACTCATCATTCTCTCCATTTCCAAATAGTGTGCTGTCTATTTTCCAAAATTTATCAGTTTACAGATTAATTCCAATCATGAATCTCCAACTCATGCTACATTCATTTTAATGCATGTTAATAGAAAATGGCATTTCTTTTCTGGATACTGACGTGAATCATTAAAATGAATCATTCACAACGCTATCCGAACCTAAAATACGAAACAGCGCACTCGTTCACTCACATCAACTCTGTTACAAAAAGCAAGCGAACAGAAAATTCCACCGCAAGTGGTTTGCTGAGATAGCTCTTTAGAACGCAAAAAAATGTCTGTCTCATTTGCGAACTCCGGTTGGGAGATGAAGCGAAGCATCCCGGTTTAATGTAGCGACGAAAGCGGGGGTGGCCTAAACAGGTGTTTGAGGTGCACCCCATTCCAGCCCCTATTTGAATTCCTGTCGGGATTTATTGTACAAAAGTCAATAAGTGCTGCGAATTTGTTTTTTTTCTATCTCGTGGTTAATGATGCTTTCGATTCTATTTAGTTTTAACCTTCCTGCTATTTTTTTTTTTTTTTTTTTTGGAGGGGAATAGGGGTTGAATTTAAATTGCGTTTAAAGGACATCAGTTGTGTTTTTTGAATCAGATAAAACACTTCTTTCGTTCAACTTTTATCTACCGAAACTACTTTTCTGCACAATAGTGGTTTTTTTTTTGTTTGTTTTGGGTATGGATAGAAAAATTGAACACTCAATATTTGCTTTAGTCTTGATTGGGAACTTTAGAGTCATTAGACCTCATTTTCCCTTTGATTATTGAAAATGAAAGCAAATAGTCGGAAATTGAAAATTTTCCTTCCTCGGGCATATGAATAAAAGGTTTATTTTGTTACTGTCATCTTATGAACACGACGGATAAAGAGGCCAAGACACTACAGTTTAACGTAACCTCACAAACATCCACGCCCCCGCCAGGATGCGAACCTGAAGCTTGTCATACCAAAGGCCAGACCGCTAGTCACATGGCCACCCACCGGGCCTCTTCACTTCTGGGAGATCCTAACAATTCCCTGTATAAAAGTTTGAAAGCCCGCCTCTCAGAAGTCTGCTTTTAAGTCCTTTCCTCTAATAAAAATAAGTAAAACACAGTATGATATTTATCTTATCTGAAGGTAATAGATGATATACAATTATTAAATTAATTTTGCATTTAGTGCATAACTCTATTTTCTAGATTTTTCGTTCTTTAAAAGAGTAATAACTAAATTCTATTAATTTTCTACATAAGTTTATCAATGAATTGTAAAGGCGATAATTGCTAAGCCAAATTTCATTTATACCATAGGAGAGATTTGGAAAGTTAATGTTGCCGTTAAACTCCCTTAAAATACTGCATAAATAGTTCATTTATCCAATATTTCTGCGCCATTGCTTATATGAGTGAAACACGGCTTCCGGTACAAATGGTGAATTTTCAAAAGATGCATTGACGAGCATTTATAGCAGTGTGTATGTGAATGGGGTAGGGGTATAAGTTAAGGGATTTTGTATCGGAATTTAAGCTTCCAGTCTCCATTGACTTCCTTTGTTTCGAAAATAAAACTTACATATATCGCGATACTTACTAGGGTTATGATAGCAACGCGTTCTATCTGTCAGTTATTTTGGAGTTACCTCTATTCATTTAGAGATAGAAAATATCTAGGTTCATTTTTATATCTAAATAAGGTGGTTTCCGAAATAAATCGTTTTGAATGTATCAGCTATTACTTTCTTATATATTCTTTTTCCTGATATTCAAACTAACTAACTATAATATTCATTCACTGATACTCTGATCATCAGTGGTGCAACAGCCCCTTGATGGGCCTTCTGTCTACAGTCATATATATATATATATAATTTGCCATAAAATATGTAGAGACGGTAGATGTTTTTCATTTTACAGGGTACGGTTGTCGGCCCTATGCCCAACTGTCTACTGTCATATGAGACCGGGAGCTACGATTTAAAGGGGATTCTGAACCACTACAAACATCCCTGGCACCGCCGGAACGCGAACCCAAACCTGTGGTAACGAGCTCCAAAGCGCTAGCCACTCCGCCATTCAGGCCCCTAACAGGAGATATAGAATTCCACATTTTTCAAGTATTTTTTATACCAAATAAATAAAATATAATTGTACAAAAATAAAAATGACTTTTTTATATTTTAAAAATTCGTCCACAAGTAAAAGGAAAAAATAAAATAAAACTCCTTTCACTTATTTGAAAATTAATATATTTGCCTAATCATTTGGTGATAATAATAAGCAGAAACTGGCAACTGTCATACCGTTGACGGAATACCCATGGGGATAGACCCCTTAACCTCCTCATCTTAATTCATATATAAAACTTACCATTATTAATTGGCTGTTTAAGATTACAATATAGTAAAAAATAAAGTTTCTAAAAATGTAAGAATGGTACTCGTAAAAATTAAAATATATTAAAAACAAATAAAAGTAAGATACAAAATAAAAATTGAAAATCAAAATTAAAAGAATTTAAATTAAAAATTCGGTACAGTGAGGGACCCGTTGTCTATGCCATAAAAATATTGTATGAGATTAAATATTAATATAATATAAATATAATACGCAGTAAAACAATTTATACACGATTATGATTTTTTGCACAGGAAAAAATCACTGAAATAATCACTGAAAATAAAAAAAAATTGAAATAAGGAATTTTAAGTCGTAAAAATTCGTAAGGAATTTTAAAACATTTTCTTCATTTGATCTATTACTTCAGCTCAACTTTATTTCCGATGCGCAAAGCAAAACAAATTGGACTTAATTGAATAGTCACTGCATCAAATAAATTTCTTGGAATACAGTAATATGTACAGATATTTTTGTTCCGTCATTTTCTTCTAATAAACTTCGGTGAAGGAAAAACTAGTTTTTTTTCTGAAATAGATTCTGACCTTTAGTGGCCAAAGTAAACAAGATCATTAGACTGGCATCCCAGTTTGTTTTTTTATTTTATAATAATTATTATTATTTGATATTTTTTCTTAATTTAATTTAGATTTTTCATTCTTATTGACCAATTAGTTTTTATACATATTTTGAATGCAATGCTAGCTAATATCCCTTTTTTTTAATTTTTTAAATTGACAACTGAATATTTGCTATTATAAATCAAAATCCCTTGTCTACAGTTACAAATTTATTTTCTAAAATATTTTATATTGATTAGCCTTCCAAACTTATCACTTTTTTACTTGAAATTTTTTGTAACTTGTAGTATGATAATAACTAATTTTAAATCGTTGTGAGTGCCTTCATTGGTAATGATTATTATTTTTTTAAATATGATTTTCATGTATTTTTCATATATTTTAAAAAGTTGAAGAAAATTGTACATTTGAATCACAAAGATTCTCTAATTGTAATATATTAAATATTTTCTGTTCTTAATAATTGAATAGCTTCTATAAGATCTATTCGAATTCATTGTTAATCCATATATCTTTTGATAAGGCTCTGTAGTGTTTCGGCTTGTCGCTCTACTGTCATCTTGTGCACACGAGGTCTAAACAGACCGAGACCTACAGTTTAGAGTGGATTTCGAACCACTACAAACATCAATGGGATTGTAGTGATAACTTTTTTAACTTTTTTTGGATGTCGTACCATTTCCCCCTTCTTCAAGTATCCAGTGCAAATTGGAACTCATATTTTTCTTCCAAAACCGAAAGAATCCAGCACTTTGAACACTACAATTGGTTTAATGTTGGCAACTCATGCCAAATACGTTTTCATTTCCATTAAAACTATCACTGGCAGCCGGATTCACTTTCTTTCGGCTGCTTATAGCGCCATCTATTCATAAACTTTAGAACTTTTTTGATGCCATACCGTTTCCCCATTTTTCCAGTATCTTTAGTTCAAATTTGAAGCCATCGTGATGAGTGATTTTTTTTGACAGCATTTTGAAAGTGGGACTTTAATTATAATCACCCTGTATTTTGAATAGTTGCAGAAAATTGTACGTTTGTATCAAAAAGATGCTCTATTTATAATGCATTAAATCTTATTTATTCTTTATAATAGAATAGCTTCCATAAAATTTATTTTCATTGTAGATCAAAAATATATTTTTATAAGCTTCATTGTTCACTGAAAAAATTCTCAATACTTACTTGGTATGCTACTAAAACAGTCACTGTCACTCTATTTTCATTTATTTACAATATTTGCAGACATCTTCTCACCATTTCGTTACATTTAAATACTTCTATGTCGGCACAACTAAGTTTGTGGCCAATTGACTAGCGCTCTGGCCTTTGGAACCATAGGTTCCAGGTTCGAATCCTGGCGGGGGCATGGATGTTTTGGGAGCAGTTCGGAATCGCCGTTAAATTGTAGGTTCCCCGTTATGTTAAGCTCTCGTGTGTAAAAGATGACCGTAGAGTGACAAACCAAAACAAACCATCTAAGTTTGTTTTAAGCGGTTAAAAATATTTAACGTTACGAGATCCATCTCTCAGCATTTTGTTCACTGACAACCTTTTTATATTGTCGCCATGAAAACCATAAAATGGAAATATTCATATTTTTTTTTATTGCGTGACATTAAATAAAGATAAAAAAAATGGATTTTATGCAAAATGTAATCGTGATGGAAAATCGCATGATATTGCGGTGAAGAATCTGTTGTAGTTGTTTTAATGCAGCTGGCAATACAGAGATGTTGAACTAGATATATTATTTTTAATATAAAATACAGAATGGCTCAATTTTTTAAATGCGTGGGCCATGACACTTAATTATTTATACACTTTTTGATTAAAAACAATGCAGTTTTTTAATTTTCTTTATCAAAACCCTTTAACATTTTACGGCGTTTGAAATTTTTACGAACTTTTCGATTCGATTCCGTCAAATTCACTTCATTTTTGTCGCTTTTTATGACACCATAGATAACATTTTAATGTTTTAACGGGACAGAAAAAAGTAAGACATCAAAGTTTCATTGATTGTAAGGTTTATAAAGTCTTTAACGATACATTTTACGGACAAAAAAGTCGTCATAAAAACTAAAGCAGTTTACTAAAGAATGTAAAGAACAATAACACAAAAAAGACTTACCTGACTCGAGTGCATCCACATAACTTCATTTAAGATTAATACAAGAAAGTAATCGTGCCAGCATTTCACGGTTAATGAAGCGTGGGACTTTATTTAATTTAAATATTCAAAAAAGAAAGATGAAACTTAAAGAAATCTAGCATATATTGTATATTAAAAGTAAGTTTATTTTAATAGTTCTATCTCATTCAGACTCTTTTAATATTTAATGGTCTGTAAATACTTTTTTTTCTTTCTAATGCAGCTGGCAAACACTTAGACACGTTAGTCTTGGATGCCTTAAAGAAAGCGCTGAACAGACTCTTTTACCCAGGGGGCGCGTATTTCACAAGCAACGTTCTACGATCCTGTTAAACGGTTTAAATATCGAACCACTACAAACATATGGCATCGCCGGGACTCGAACCCGAAACCTCTGGTTCTGTCGGCCAGTGTGTAAATATATTTATTTACATAATTCTTCTGTACGTGTGTTTGTCACTGAACTCCTCCTAAACGGCTGGACCGATTTGGATGGTAATTTTTGTGTGTGTTGGAGTGGTTGATGGTTTAGTTTCACAATTGGACCTGGTAGGTGGCGCTGCAACCGGGTTCTTGTGTACCATGTCCTGCCAAAAACATGCATTGTAGGAATTTCCATATCGTGAATCTATTCTCCATGTTCCAATATAGGTGCATATTTATTTTCATGGATATCTTTCAACGTCATATAAGATGAAATGCTGCAGCACCCTCTGGTGGCAATAAAGTGGACAGAGAAGAGAAAAGAAAGTGTTGATAAAAAATTCTGGGTTGGCTGCGACGGAACATACTAGCTATATAGACGATTTTGAAAACTAAGTTTCGTAAAGTTAATTGTAATTAAATGTGAGTTAATTCATTTAAAAGAATTTTTTATAATATAAACTAAATAATAGGGGCCTGATGACCGCTGTGGCTCGCTCTGGCGCTCTTACCATATGTTTCGGGTTTGAGTCCCAGCGATGCCATGAATGTTTTGAGGGGTTCGAAATCCACTTAAAGTCCTGGTCTGATAGGATCGTAGAACGTTAATTTTAAAAATCACTAGTCAATACGTTTCAGAAAACTATCGAAAATCGATGCAAAAAAATGACTTTTTTTTCCCCTTAAATCTCAAAAATACAAATTTGTTCCATGAAAGATGTTGCTAATGATTCCTGGCTTCCAAGATCCCTATAAATATCCCTACGCGGATGGGGAAAAGAGCTTCGATTTTTTTTTACACCGAAATAAAACGCCCCGAAACTATTCGCTGTCATCGGATGCAATATCACCCACAAAGGGATGTTAGACTTCAGATTTGAAAACACGATGCGTATTCTGGAAATGTGGCAACTTTTTCCCAGATGCTGGGTGCATAAAATGAGGATTTCCTTTTCCAAAACGAGCTCTCTCTCTGGTACATTTTTTAATCATATGTGAACATGATGTTGTCCTTTTTAGGGGTCCGTGACGTTATCCGAAAATGAGGGCCAAGCAAATAAAACTCCATTTCAAATATTGGCTGAAAATGGTACTTTGGGCCCCTTAACTCTTGAAACGATTCATGGATAACGTTAATCCTCAGGAATTTTCTGGAGAACTTGGCTTTTGCTTTTGAAGTGTTTTGTAGTATGGTTTTGAAGCACATTTCACGACTTGGCTTGGATTTTCAACATTTGTATTTCCAATAGCTTACTTAACTGTAACCTCACTTTGGTTTAAAAAGTTTCTGCCTGGACTTTGGAACTTTCTTGTTGGTAGACAACCGTAGTGGACGCGTGTTTTTTTTTTTTTTTTATGTCTGAGTTTCTATTATTTTTGTGTGTCATATCGTCATGTGTGAATAAAAACATTGTAAATATTTATTTGAATTGACTAACTACCTCCCGAATATCTCATTGACAGTGTGGCTCGTTGAACTAGAGAGAGGTAAAAGGAATTTTATGTGAAATTTTTCTAGCTTGGCGGATTTCTGATACATTTTGAAATTATAAACATGCTTTATGTGGATATCCTCTGTGTGGGGCTGAGAAGCCAGAAAATCTCTTGAAGATTCTACAAAATCGAAGTGTATGAAGAATCGCATCCTTCGAAAAGCATTGACTCCTCTCAGGATGGGATGAAACATCAACGCATAATCGAATTAGCCCTTTTACATTCACTCACATTCATGACACACTGATTCCGCGATACTTTGGATCCTTTAATTTATTATCGGGGCTTATTTGTCTTCCTGAATAGAGAACCCCGGTAAGTTACTTAAATTCATTTACCCCGCTACTCGGTGTGTGCTATGAGGCCGCTGTCTCCATCGCGACCCCATGATGCTTTGATTGGTTTGTCAATTAGTCCACGCGCGGCTTCCAATGCCTTTTGACAGAGCAGCAAACACGGCCAGGGGGCCACTTTGTTTAGGATGGCGTCTTGTCTAACATTGTGAGAATTGGAATATCCTCATGGCATCTAGTCCTATGTAAGGAATTGCTGAAGTTCCGCTCTACTCCTTATAAAATGTTTCGTTTGGGTATCCAGATGATCAACGACAATAGCGTAAAAGAAATAAAAATCGAAGCATTAAAATTTAGAATTGAATGTAAGAACAAAACGCATGACAGCAAACATAAAAAAACCAAAGAAAAATCTATATAATTCCAATCGAACTCCTTTTCTTGGAAGAAAAAAAAATCTCATGTTCACTTTGAAACAAAAGGGTCTTTGCTTTCACTAAGTGATATTATAGAACAATTTTACATTATTTAATTATTAGCTAGTGGGAAAAAATTAAAAATAATAACATAATTTAAACATATTTTTAAAAAACACGTGAAAGAAAATTTAATAAACTAATAAGAATAACTTGTAATAGCGTCTCTCATATCAGGGTTTTCTCCAGATACTGGGAGGAGATAGACTTTTTAAATTGTTTGAAGACTGGTCCTGTTTTAACTTCAATCTGTCCTAATGCTTACCAGTTTAATTTCTGTTTGTGCAATTCTTCCAAGTTTTTTTTGTGTGATCTGTTGAATTTGTATGGTTTTCTGAATGTGTGTATGGCGTAAAGATAACTGTCTCTCTGTATTACCAGTTGCATTAAAATTAAAAAAACATTATTAATTAAAATTATCATTATTATAAGGTTGTTAATTGTGAGTTTAAATGTACACAACGAAGGGTTATAAAGGGTGAGTTTAAGGTAATAAGGTATAAAGTTTTCATCTGCGACGTCACACTGTTGCCACCTCAGCTGCAGAAATAGCGGCCGTAAATTGTGGGAGCAGCAATCCCCACTATCCGGCTTTTACGAGTGTGGCAAAAGTTCCATATTTGGGCGCATTTTTCTGTTCAGGAAAAGAACTTCCGAAAAAGAATCCATTTTCCTTCCCGTTGGAGCAGTTTTTCTTTCTCCATTTTTACAGCCTCTGCATTTTTTTGCGACGGAGAGTGTCCCGTTTTATTGACGTCATGTCTCATCCGGTACATTCATTGGATTGGCCGATTTTTAAAAATTCCGCTTTTCTTTCTGGCGGTTTCTCTAACGATTTCAGAGGACACAAATTCGACGAATTGTTAAGCTCGTACTTTCGGGAATTTGAATTTTTGAATAAGGGGGGGAGAAATCAAAGAGGTTGTTTGTGAAAACAGAATTTCGTTTTTCCGAACTGTTTGAAAGAGTTTTGAATCGAATTGATTTTCGGGAAAAACTTGTCTTATTCATCCACAGAAAATGACGTAACTGGGAAAAAGTTTGGGAAAGCGGAAAATCATTTGACTTTGCGAAGTGAAATATTGAAAGAGACTTTATTTAGGTTTTGTTGTTTTTCATATTTTAAATAATAATAATCAATAATGAAGAGTTTTATAAAAGGAATGAATGGATTATCCAAAACAGTTTTTCTTCAGATATGGATAAATATAAAATTTGGAAAAACGTTTGGTAAAACATTTTTACTTAAATCTGTTAATTCAAAAAGTTTTTAAACAACTCTATTGGAAAATATTTTAATATTAACCTTTTGTATCTTTGCATTTTACTAGTGTCATAAAATATAAAAATTCTAATTAAATAGTAAGTGTGAAAAAAAATAGATAAAAAAATTAATGAATATAAATTATTTTTAAAATTCAAAGCGTTGCAGAAAAGATGAAAAGTTTGGAATATTTTTTCATTCTTTAAAGCAATATGTTAAAATTGAAATAAACGCGATACATATTTTTATTTACCGTTATAAATATATATGAAATTCGCGACTTTTATATCGATAAAGTTTTTTTTTCCACTTATAACAATCACTCCGATATCCAGAGCAAAATAAACAGGCATTTTATTGAGGAATTTTTACTTCTAGCAGAGCGAGCATTAGATAAATATTTTCCCTCCGATACATTTCCAATCCAAATTCTGATATCTGCAAGCTTAAAAATGTTAAATTCATAAGTTCAGAGCTAGGAATTGTAACGATGTTTGTTTTTGTTTCAAACTTACTGGTTTAGTTTCCGAAATATTACGTTTTGTTTTTGTTAGGAATATCAATTTCCAATGAAAGCACTACATAAATCCATATTTTTTTGTAGTTGTTGAAATTTATTGCATGAATAAAATACATAAATGTTATAAAGTTTAAATTTATTTATATATTTTTCTTGTATCACTGTTTTATAATCCATATATAAAGGTGTCTGAAATAAACATAGATCACAGCTAGAAAATATCTATATTATAGAATGTGATCATTTCTCAAAACGTCAGAACTCTGTCAGACAGTGTGGATGATAAATAGTCAGTACAAATCCCATATGGGATAATTCTACATTATAAATTATAGTTTATAATTATAGTTAGTAAATAAATTATAGTTAAATAAATAAGTATAAATTATAGTTTATAATATAATTATAGTTATATAATATAAATTATAGTTTCTATATTATAAATTATAGTTAGTCGATGTTTAAAAATTTATTTTAGCGATGCCATAAAAATATTTTCTCTTTAATAAATTATTTTATTCCATGTGATTTTACGTCCAAAAATAAATGTGCTTTAAACGAAATTCACTAAGATAAATCTAAAATTTTTTAATGACAATGAATGTTATGTGCCATTAAAAAAATTTTATATGGCGAAGAAAAATTAACTTACTAGTATCTGCTTTACAGATGCATCAAGAAAAAACTAAACTAGGAGAGCTTATTTGTTTCTGGAGTTTAAAAATGATGCCAAATAATTGCCAATCATAATGCAAATAACGAGCAACGATGTTCAGAGAGATTCGCGGTCAGTTTTTAGTGCGTTTTCTTTGAACTGTTCTAAAATGTCCAGGTAGTTATTTTTTCTTGGATATCAACATCCAAGAAGGGGTTTCAACTCCCGTATTTAAAAGACAACAGTACATGTTGAATTACTCAACATTTATAAAGTAGACAGAGTTAAGTATAATAAAGTATATACTGTTTATACTAAGTATAAACTTATTAAGTTGTAAAAGTTTAATTTATAAAAGTTTGTATTTATATAAGTTCATACAAAGTATTTATAAACTTTAAAACAAATAACTAACTTAAAAAAAGAAATGCATTCCCACATCAGGAAACAGAAACGAAACCTTAGACAACGAAAGCAAAAACTCGAGAGAGTTTTTTTGTGTGTGTGTGTGTCAAAATGAGGAATATGAAATTCAATTTTCTGGATTGCGGTGTTCATTATGACTGTCTCAAAAATAGACTTAAACAAATTTCATAAAATGTTTGAAGGGGGAGAAACGTGAGTTTCAGCATTTTGCATTTGTAATTTGCCGTATTGAAATATTTCAAAGGTGCATGAAGAATTGTAAAATTAAATGCTGTTTCGAAGAAAAAGTGTAGTTGATAATGTGTAGGAGTCATGTTGTAAATATGGATAATTTATTGGAGACCTGAATGGCCGAGTGAGTAGATCTCTGGCGCTCGGTGACACATCTTTCGGGTTCGAGTCCCGTAGGTGACGTGGATGTTTGCAGTGGTTCGGAATCCACTTTAAACCGTATGTCCTGGTTCAATAGGATCGTAGAGCGTTGTCTTGAGTTCGTTGTCTTCAGCCCTCGTGCTTCCTCGCTCAGGTGAAGCTGCATATTACCCTTAGCCATATATCCTAAGACAGGGTGTGGGCTTTCCTGCACCAGGGGGATTAGTAACAACAAACAACAACAATAAGTCATTGAATATAACTACTTGTTCTTCTTTTTCAGTTTAATGTTAGATGAACCACTCCACATATTACTATTTACAGAAGGATAATCTCTTTGAATGGAAATTTTTTAAACATTGAAAATCACATAGACGTTAACGCTTCTGGTAGTCAATCATAAAAGTGACAGAGCTCCTCATTTCACGTGCGGCCTGTTGTCCAATTGGTGCCTGTGGGACTCTGGCATTTAGTCCCACAGGCTTCATGTTCGAATCATGACGGTGGAATAGATGTTTGAGAGTTGTTTGGAATCCACTTTAAACGGTAGGTCCCGGTCTATTTAGCCTAAAAGTGTGCTTAAAATGACAGCAGAGCAATAAAGCAAATCTCATTTCTTAAAAACATTCTTTGGCGCATGATCTCAGTTTGGCACTTTTTATGTGAATAAAAGAAGAAAAAAAACAACCAGGAACGTTAGTTGTTTGCAATGGAAGTTATCTTTGAAAGGGAAAGCCTGCAAGTAAAAGAGTAACTATACGTATTTTTATATCTGGACACGTATTTCTCTGGAATACCACAGGCCGCACTTGGAAATGTCCTAGGGCTCACTACTGCGGCCTAGTGTACGTTTTAGATTGGTTTGTCACTTTCCGGTCATTTTGTGCACAATCTTAGGCTAAATAGACCGGGACCTACCGTTTAAAGTGGATTCCAAACCACTCTCTAATATCCATGCCCCCGCCCTGATTCGAACCTGAAGCCTGTGGTACCTGTGGCCAGATCAATAGCCATTTGACCATCAGGAGGCCGTACACACTTTGAGAACCCATAATCTAATCTCTCATATCTACAAAAAAAAAAAAAAAAAAAATATTGCAATTCTTTATTTTATCTTGCAGCCTAGAAGCCACGGGGCCTGAATGACTGTCTGGCACTCGGTGCCACAGTTTTTGGGTTCGATTCCCGGTGGTGCCATGGCTGTTTGTAGTGATTTTGTATACACTTTAGGCTGTAGGTCCCGGTCTCATATGGATCGTAGAGCGTCGCAGAGCCTAATTGGACTTCCTTTCACCCCTATCATTCTTAAACTGTAAAGAGGCACAGTTACGTGTTGTAGTAGTAGTAGCCTATTAGTCACTATTATGCATCCTTAAACGGGATTGCTCTCTTTCTTAGTGATTGTTTTCCATTTCGCATCTCGCCAAAACACACGCCAACTAGTGCAAGAATCTGGTCACGATGAAACGTCGCGAAGCAATAGATTTTTAGCGCTGGTGCAACACTTTAGAAAGCGCAAGTAAGGCTAATAAATGGCTCAGGTTCGAATCCTGGCGGTGCCAGGGATTTCCACTTTAAACTGTTGGTCCATGTCTGTTTAGTCCTCAAGATGACCGTAGAGCGGCAAACTCAAATCAAACCAAACTTCCTAAGCAGCTGGACCGATTTCGATGAAATTTTTTGTGCGTGTTTGAGTGGGTCCCTGGAGGGTTTATATTCACAATTGGACCCGGTAGGTGAAGCTTCAATAGGGTTCTTCTGTACATGTGTTTGTCATTGAATTCTTCCTAAATGGTTTGACAGATTTTGATGAAATTTTAATTGCTTTTTGATGAAAATTAAATTTTAATTTAAATTTGTGTACGTCATATTTAAATAAATCTGAATTATAAATCAAATATCATTAAAAATTTTGAATTAGAATCAGAATTATAAAGCAAACATTAGTGAACATTTTTAATTAAATCAAATCAGAATTTTAAAGCAAATATTATTGAAAATGTTTAATTAAATTAAATCGGAATTATAAAGCAAAAATTATTGAATATGATTATTTAAAGCTATTTATTATTATTCAGAAGACAATTTTCAATTCCTTGAATATATTTCGTGACAGCAGACATTCAGAATACCCATTCTGTACCCAAAATACCTTCGCATAAAGTGTCTCGCTCGGCTGCATCAGCTGTATCTGTCCATATAGGGAAGGTGTTTCCTATGTTCCCGTTTCCTATATGTGAGCCTGGGTCCCTTTATAGCAAATGGCGGCCTCGCTTTACGAGTGAAGCCCCGACTGCATTTCAGAAGGAACGGCGTCTTCTCGTTTCTGTACAGTTTGAAATATGTGTCTGGCATCTTCGCGAGACGCACGTTGCATCTTTCAAGGCCTTTCAAAGGAATGCAACTTTAAAGTTTTATTTCGGTATGCACAGTGGCTCATTTGAGTGAATAGAAACTAGGGAATTTTCCAGAAAAACATTTTTTAATAGTTAAGCATGAAAAAAAAATTATTTTGCGAATCATAAACATTCTATTTTTAGAAGTATATTCTACTTGAACATTGATTTATTATTATAAAAAGAAAATAATAAACTAATGGAAGTATATTTTACAAACATTTTGTATGCTATCTGTGTAATAATTTTGTATCACAAATCTGAGATTAGGCATTGCAAAATTTCTACCGACTTTAATGAACTCCGCTTTCCATCCAATTGTCCTAAAAATGAACCACTCAGCTGCGTGACAGGGACATTCACAAAAAAAAAACAATTTTTGAGAAAATAAACGAGCAGACTTCTTCGTCATCATAGATTTCTTGAACACATTTTATGGATGTATAAGAGCAAGTCCAACATGTTGGACATGTCCGGTGGCTGATGTAAAAATAACAAAAGGAGAAAAAAATTAAGAGCTTAATTCGCATAACTTGGCTAAAACACTAAAAGCATGGAGATTAAGACTCTCTAGTGGGTGTGTGTTGTAACGTCTCGGCCTATACTAGACCTGCAATGGCTTCAAGAAGAGGAACACTTTCAGGTTCATGGAAACACTTTATATGTATATATGTATGCATGTATATATATATATATATATACAGAAGGCTGGGTTCATATACTATTTATAAATATATTACAATTAAAGACAAATTTGATACGCAAGTGCAGTTCACTTCAAAGTTGGAGATTTTCAGATGATTCGAATCTACGGCGAATCTCATGCATAATAATTAATTTCCTTTCAGATCACATTCATGTAGAAAGTTATCAAGAATATTAAATATTGCTTCTTGAATTCACTCAGTCAAATTGAATTATTCTATTTTTGAATCAAATTTTGCTTATACATATGTAACGTCTCGATGTAAGACAAAACTCGATATGTAAGACAAAAGTCATGGGATACCTGTTAATATCGTGTCGGCCCTCCTTTCGCCCGGCGAAGTGCAGCAACTCGACGTGGCATGGACTCAACAAGTCGTCGGAAGTCTTCTGCAGGAATATTGAGCCATGCTGTCTCGATAGACGTCCATAATTGTCAAAGCGTTGATGGTGCAGGATTTTGGGCACGAACAGACCTCTCGATGATGTCCCATCAATCCTCGATGGGATTCATGTCGGGCGATCTAGGTGGCCAGATCATTCGTTGGAATTGTCCAGAATGTTCTTCAAACCAATCACGAACAGTTGTGGCCCGGTGACATGGCGCATTGTCATCCATAAAAATCCCATCGTTGTTTGGGTACATGAAGTCCATGAATGGCTGCAAGTGATATCCAAGTAGCTGAACATACGCATTTCCAGTCAATGTTCGGTCCAGTCGCACCAGAGGACCAAGTCCATGCCATGAAAAAACAGCTCACACCATTACGGAGCCACCACCAGCTTGAACAGTGCCTTGCTGACAGTTTGGGTCCATAGCTTCATGGAGTCTGCGCCACGCTCGAACCCTACCATCAGCTCTTACCAACTGAAATCGTGACTCATCGGACCAGGCCACGATTTTCCATTCATCTAGGGACCAACCGATATGCTCACGTGCCCACGAGAGTCGCTGCAAGCTATGTCGTTCTGTCAGTAAAGGAACTCGAGTCGGTCTTCTGCTGGAATAGCCCAAGAAAGCCAAATTTCTCAGCACAGTTCTAACAGACAAGTCCCTTGTACGTCCCACATTGATTTCTGAGGTTATTTGACGCAGTGTTGCTTGTCTGTTAGACTTTTCGACTCTTTGCAGACGTCGCCGGTCTCGGTCGTTAAGTGCAGGCAGTCGACCACTGCGCTGTCCATGGTGGGATGTTATGCCTGAAATTTCATATTGTCGGCACACTCTTGACACAGTGGATCTGGGAATGTTGAATTCCCTAACGATTTCCGAAATGGCATGACCCATGCGTCTTGCTCCAACTAACATTCCGTGTTCAATGTCTGTTAATTCCCGTCGTGCGGTCATCATCACGTCAAAACCTCTTCACATGAATAACTTGAACAGAAATGAAAACTCTGCGAAAGCACTGCGCATTTATACCAGTTCTACGCGATGCTACTGCCATCTGAAAATTTCCATATTGCTATCCCATGACTTTTGTCACTTCAGTATATATATATATATATATATATATACACTGGTGGACAAAATTAAGAGATGGAAAGCATTTTCGAACATTTCTCTAAAAATATCGCACAAAACCTGGACAGTTGATTGCCATATATGGTCACTGTAGCGCTATTGGCCCTGAGATAAGTTTACGTATTCTTGTGGGCGTTGCTAAGCCAGCAGGAGGTATAATAGTCCGCATCGAGCTGTTCATCTCATTCCTCTCTTCAACACAGTTGCAGATTTTAGTGCATTTTTTGTATAATCTTGTTGTTTCTTGCTGTTTTTTAGGTGAAATGAGTGAACATCATCGTTTAGACGAAGGTATGAGGTGGATAATTGTGGGTAGACTCGAGGCAGGCAAGTCCCAAGCTCAGGTTACTAGGGAATTGGATATAACACCAAGCGTCATTTCCAATTTGTGGAGTCAATTTAAAACTAGTGGGACAGTATGCAGACGACCAGGACAAGGTCGCCCGAGGATTACAACGGCCAATGAAGACCGGTATTTGTTCCTTTCAGCTAAGCGCCAGAGGACTCCTACAGCCACTCAATTGTCTAGGGGCCTCGCGGCTGCTACAGGAACATCAATTTCGAGTAAGACAGTTTCCAGGAGACTCCATAAGAGAGGGCTATATGCCAGGAAGCTCGCTATTTGCATCCCACTCCCTCCCTCCCACAAAAGAGCGCGTGCAGAATGGTGCAGACAACATCAAAATTGGACACAGCTTCAATGGGCTAATGTTCTCTTCAAGGATGAGTCCATATTCAGTCTACAACCTGATTCTGGACGGTTATTAATATGGAGGGAACCTGGAACCCGATACCATCCTAGCAAAATTATCGA
Organism: Caerostris darwini; assembly: GCA_021605075.1. Lineage (NCBI taxonomy): Eukaryota > Metazoa > Arthropoda > Arachnida > Araneae > Araneidae > Caerostris > Caerostris darwini. The sequence goes on from BPLQ01014602.1 coordinate 48,703, forward strand.
AAGGGACCAATATGCTGGTGGAGGAGTTATGGTTTGGGCAGGGATCATGCAAGATACCCGCACACCGCTCCATGTGTTTGACAATGCTTCCGTGAATGCCCAGAGGTACAGGCAGGAGGTCCTAGAGCCCTATGTGCGTCTTTTCAGGGGCGCTGTTGGCCCTGAGTTCATTTTTATGGACGACAATGCGCGACCGCATGGGGCTCTCATGGTTGATGAGTATCTGGAAAGCGAGGATATTCAACGAATGGATTGGCCAGCCAAATCCCCTGACCTGAATCCTATTGAACATGCTTGGGATGCTCTTGAGAGAGCTATTGCGATGTGCCAACCTCCCCCCAGAACCCTTCTGGAGTTAAAAATTGCTCTGGTGGAAGAATGGGAGGGTCTTCCACAAGCCTTTCTTAACTCCCTTATTAACAGCAAGCGTACTCGTTGTGCATGCTGTCTGTCTGTCAGGGCTGACCATACACCATACTAGAGGCAACACACACTGTACACGCCACACTTTTATTGTCATCTTTTATCCTTAAGTTCAGACTACGTTGGATTTATTGGCAATAGGTCATGCCAGTGAATGGCACTTTCATTTTTGTTTTGCATACTTTATTATCATGGAATAAGCTATATCCATACCAAATTTCATTTATTTATATTCAGTATTTTTTGAGATATTTGGGAAAATTTCTTCCATCTCTTAATTTTGTCCACCAGTGTATATACAGAACTCTGAATTATTATACAAACAAATGAAAAATTAAAAAATAAAATTTGATCACAAGAGTTATTGAAGCCGTTGTAAGCCGAGTATAGGTTGAGACATCACACATGGATAAGCAATATTTGATTGAAAAATAGGATAATCCAATTCGATGGACTGAATTCGAGAAGCACTATTGACTATTCTTGATAGCTTTCTACATCAATGTGATCTGAAAGGAAATGAATGATATTCACAGATGTTTATATGTGTAAGAATAAAAAAAATGAATTTTATTCGAAAGCTAAGTAAACATTTGTTTTTCTAATTTGATTAAGTGGTTGGCGAAATTGTTTCAGTAGAATTGTACTTGGCAGTATTTTATTCAAAAACACTTTTTTCTTTCATTTTATTGTTTAATCGAATTCGTTTGGTTTGCTGTGCTGGTTCATTACGGTAATTCCATTAGTTGTGGGAAGTAATTAGGCAATCTGATAACCATGAAATGTTCTTGAAAGTGGATGGAGAGCAAAGCATTTCGATTGCTTTTTTTGCCCCACGAACTAGACAATTATGTAAATGGACTGAAATATTTCAAAAAGCATCTTACACCCAGATTATAATCGAAATTTCTCGTTAATAATATCCGTTGTCAGATCAATTAAAAAGATTTTAAATCTGAAATCAAATGATTTTTTTTTCAAGTAAGTGAATGTATGATTTGAAATAAAATAAAATGTATTTGAGAAGAAATGCGAGTCATATTTTATGGTATACTTATGTTGGAAATGTTTCTATAATTAACATTGTATGAAAGAAGAAGAAGAAAAAAAAACCAGGATTGCACATCGTAAAGCGGCCTGATAGCCAATTAGCTGGCGCTCTCGCACCACAGGTTTTGAATTCCGGTGCTCTCATGTTTATGGTACCACAGGCTTCAGGTTCGAATTCTGGTGGTGTCATGGATGTTTATGGTACCACAGGCTTCAGATTCGAATTCTGGTGGCGTCATGGATGTTTATGGTACCACAGGCTTCAGGTTCGAATTCTGGCGTTGTCATGGATGTTTATGGTACCACAGGCTTCAGATTCGAATTCTGGTGGTGTCATGGATGTTTATGGTACCACAGGCTTCAGATTCGAATTCTGGCGTTGTCATGGATGTTTATGGTACCACAGGCTTCAGATTCGAATTCTGGTGGTGTCATGGATGTTTATGGTACCACAGGCTTCAGATTCGAATTCTGGTGGTGTCATGGATGTTTATGGTACCACAGGCTTCAGATTCGAATTCTGGCGTTGTCATGGATGTTTATGGTACCACAGGCTTCAGATTCGAATTCTGGTGGTGTCATGGATGTTTATGGTACCACAGGCTTCAGATTCGAATTCTGGCGTTGTCATGGATGTTTATGGTACCACAGGCTTCAGATTCGAATTCTGGTGGTGTCATGGATGTTTATGGTACCACAGGCTTCAGATTCGAATTCTGGCGTTGTCATGGATGTTTATGGTACCACAGGCTTCAGATTCGAATTCTGGTGGTGTCATGGATGTTTATGGTACCACAGGCTTCAGATTCGAATTCTGGCGTTGTCATGGATGTTTATGGTACCACAGGCTTCAGATTCGAATTCTGGTGGTGTCATGGATGTTTGTGAGGGGTTCGGAATCCATGTTAAACTGTAGATACTGGTCTAATCAGCCTAAAGTGTCCGTAGTTTAATTTGGCTTGTCGCTCTACTGTCATCTTGTGCACACAAAGGCTAAACAGACCGGAACCTACAGTTTAAAGAGGATTCCGAACCACTACCTCCATCCGAACCCAGTTAACAGACATCCATACCACCGCCAGGATTCGAACTTGAAGCCTGTGATACCAAAGACCAGAGCGCTAGCCAGTTGCCATCATGCTACTCTTGCAGAATTGAAGAGATGTTATTAAGTGGTTTACCAAACATAACTTACTGTAGCTGAAATATTTAAATGATTAAATCAGGTAACTATTTAATGTGTTTATGTGTATCTATTGAATGTTAAGCGTAAATATCAGACTTAATCACATCAATCCCAAACTGCAGATGGGCACTGTGGTGTGGTGTAGTAGTAGTTTTCTACATGCATTCAAATCGATATATGTTTTACTTATTTCTTTTAGTTGTGTTTACGAAAAGGCATATATATTTCTTTTGTCAGTCTTTGCATATTTAATGCTTACATTTGTCTATGATTAATAACAAAATACCTTCCAAAATATGACTATAAAATATTTTTTAAAAGTGTTCACTCTGAACATATTCTAATACTTTGAGTATCCAGATATACAGGGTGATTATAATCTAAATTTGGATATATATATATATATATGTATGTATATATATATTTAACAGGGTGATTATAATGAAAGTCCCACTTTCAAAATGCTTTCAAAAAAGAACCCCACGTCGCGATGATTTCACATTTGTACTGAAGATACTGGAAGAAAGAGGAAGCGGTATGGCACCAAAAAATTCTAAAGTGTATGAATAGATGGCGCTATACGCAGCCAAAAGAAAGTGAACCCGGCTGGAAGTGATAATTTTAATGGAAATGACAACGTATTTGGCACGAGTTGCCCATTAAACCACTGTCGTGTTCAATGTGCTAGATTGTTTCTGTGTTTTGACGGAAAAAATGACTTCCAAGTCATTCGACAGATGCGGCACTGAGTGGAAAGTCCATCCACCACGGCAAGGTCATACCCAATGGGATGGGAAAAATCGGTGGAACTTTTGTTGGACGAAGTACCGTATCAGTTCAAATGTAAATGCATTGTGAAGGTTTCTTTTTTGACAGCATTTTGAAAGTGTGACTTTAATTATAATCACCCTGTATTTCAAAATGAAACCAAAGAAAATGAAACACACTCATAAACATCCTGCATCCTAAAATATGCTCACTGATGTAATCCGTTTCGAAATTCCGCCACCAAACCCTGCACTTTATTGACTTCTTCCCAAATCCCACTTCCAAATTAAACATTTATCAGTTCACCGCATTCCAAAGAAGAAGATGAGCTCTTCCAACGACCACACAACAATTTGGCGGGAAACTTTATTGGAGGGAAGGGCGACTTAGTTACTTTTTCTTCTCTGTTGAAATTACCGCGTCACTGGGGAGGGAGGCAAGCTGTCATTAGCCTTGTCCGGCAGATGGTCTCTCTTGTTTGTCATTGAGAGGAAATCCAATGTCCTTGTATAAGAAGAAAGTTTTCGCGCTATAGACTGGGGCAGAGGAACCATGCAATTTTAACGCGGATATATTTGATTTTTGTTTGCCCGGTTCCTGACGGGTTTTCCGCTTTTTAATACGTTTTATTCCACAACGACGCCCTCTACTTTGTTTGGGCAGCTTTAAAATTGAATTTGTCCTTTTGAAAATAAATATTTTAAAAATAAAAACAATCATTCAGATAAAATTATGAAGTGCACATTATACTTATATTATTTTATATAAGTTTATATATATTATATAATATTATATATAATTAAATCATCATCATCATCGGTGGCGCAACAGCTCCATGGTGGGGAAAGGCTGTCTGCCTACTGGCAGATTTCTAGGAAATGTTTTCTTTTTACGGGGTAGGGTTGTCAGCCCTACTCCCAACTCTCTACAGTCATGTAAGACCAGAGGCCTGATGTCCATGGGGTAGAGCTCTGGCCACTGGTACCACAGGTTTCAGGTTCGAATACGGGGGAGGGGGATGACATGGATGTTTGTAGTGGTTCGGAATTCACCTTTAACAATAGCTCCCGATTTAACAGGATCGTACAGCGTTGCGAGGGTACTGTTACTCCGCATCCGCAACCTATCTTCAAGCGACACGTGCTCCCTGGGTAGTGATAGGTGAGTCACGTCCGTAAAGCCATTGCTTATGGCATAAAAGACAACTGTCTAATTATTTCTTAGCTGCATTAGAAATAAAAAAGTTATTGAACTGAGGCAGAATAAATAAGTGAACAGGAAATTAAGGTGGTAAATTAAGGTTTCGATTCCATTTAGAAGTAGAATAAAGATTGTCAATTGAATTGTGTCAAAATAATGTGTGCCTTGATGAGTGGGTAGCAAATGGTATTGAAGAAATTTCTAGAATGTTTTGTGATATAGTTGTCAATAGAATCAATATTTAAATATTGAGGGATTGTAGAGCTGCGGACAAATCAGTGCTCCCTAGTGATGATATGAAGAAGTTTGTTTTGAATAATTTGTACAAATTTTTTGTTAGATTTTGCAGTTACACCCCAGATTGGGGCTGCGTAAGTAAGGATAGGCCTTTGAACTTGTTTGTAGAAAAGAATTTTGCCTGACAAAGTTAATTTAAAATATTTACCGATGAGTGGCAGAGTGAGTTAAAATTTGTTCCTAAATTCTCTTTTATATATTCGGTCAAACGTTGAGTTGTTGTCTGTGATCAAATCGAGATTTTTAATAATTGTTGTCCATTCAATTTGTTGATCAAAGAGGGTCAGTTTATTACATGGTTGTCTGACGTGTCCTTTTTTGAAAGCAATGACTTGAGTTTTGTAGAAATGAATTGCTATGCACCGTTTAGTTAACCAATCTTCTAAATCAGGGGTCTCCAAACATTTCAGCCTTAGGGGTATATGTACCAAGGGCCGAAACCATTTATAATGGCAGAAAAATTAAAAACTCATTAATTAATCTATGGTACTACTTGTGTGAGAAAACATTCTCCAAAATGAAGTACACAAAGAATGTTTACAGATCTAAATTAACCAATGAGCATCTTAAATCTCTTTTAATAATTGGTACAAATAAAATTGATCCACAACTACAAACTATTGTCAGTGAAAAAATCACAGTTACATAAATCTCATTAGTAATTTTTTACAAGTGGTTACCCAACGGTTTCATTCGCGTAAATTTAGCTTTTCCGTTCCTGAGGTATTTTCAGGACAAAAATCATGTGTTTGATTCAGGATATATACATTCCAAACATCGATATACATACATATGTGATACTCTTTACCCCAACATTACTACCGAGGGTAACCCCGGGATGTTCACTAGTTTATAACGTTAGTGGAATTCATTTCAATTATTTGTCAGTTGTTATGCTTAAGTTAAATTTTCTGCATATTATGCTTGTCATTAAGCTTTACCTAGCAAGTCAATAAAACCGAGTTATTATAATTAAGTGTTTTTTTATCCAACTTATTACCGCAACAATAAGATATTCGATGTCGCGGGCCGGATGGATGACACTGGCGGGCCAGATTTGGCCCGAAGGAGACCCCTGTTCTAGAGTATCCAACGAAATTTTGAATAGTTTTGATGGCATAGCGAATAGAAGGTTTTGATGCTAAAATTGATGACATTGACATTATTGTTTTTGGGTGCTAATATAGCACATGCATTGAACCACTGAGGGGTTTTGAAATTTTGTGAGATCTTTGGGAAAGCTTTGTGAATTATTTCACCACTGATTGCTGTGATATTTTGTGATATATTTTATAGAAGTTTGTTGGCAATGTAATATATTGTATAGCTTCATCGATTGCCATTTTGCTATTCCCAATATTCGAGAATTCTTTTTTGAAACAATCAGCGGATGTATCATGTAGTTGTACAAGCATATTGACATTTTTTTTTTATTTTAACAAAGAAATTGTTACTCTACAGAACCTAACATAATAAAAACAATGCATTTTCACTTTAAGGTTTATTCTGTGTTGTAACTAATTTATTCACTTATTATAATTCAGGAATGAAAGTAATGCTTTCGAGTGAAAGTTATTGATTGAAATACTTAAAGACTTTCAACAAACACAAGATGAATTGTACATAACAGCAATCAAGTAACCTTATTTGCATTAAAATAGAACTCATTTGAAGAAACTCTCCACTGCACATAACATCTTAAGCCTAAAGCCAAATATCTCCATTTCCAGTAAACGCAGCTCAAGGCAATGAACTCGTATTCCTGTGTGATGTTTGTACGTATGTTAAGAAGCTGTTTGTATAGCAAAACAAAATATCCGAGTCACTTCAGACCACAGCTATCAAAATGAAACAATGCAATTTGTGCTTAAGTGTGAATGATGCCACGCTTAATGAGCTTGTATTTACATAACAATCATTGCAGAGCTGGAATGACGCGTCCCTCATTTAACTGCGACCGGAGCAACACGAAATTAATGAATCCCCTCTCGCTGAGGAATGACTCGTCCTAAGACCCCGTCGGATTAATGTTGATTCCGTTTTCAATAATGTTCAATGCGCGCCCGTGGAGATGTTATTCTAATAATGACATGAGGTCCAAGTAGTATTTTGAGAACAAAAGTTGTATTACTATTTTAATAGAAAATAATACAACAAAAGATGTAAGAAATCTTTATAATAAGGAAAACGTAAATGAGCTGGGATTATTTAATTTCAAATAATATTTCTCAATCTCTGCGTTAGATTTTACTAAGTTTTGTTCAGTAGCCGCATCCGTTTTTAAAATTCACTAATTTAAATTCACATGTGGGCCTGATGGCCGAGTGACTAGCGCTCTGGCGCTCGGTACCACAGATTTCGACTTCGAGTCACGGCGGTGTCACGAATGTTTGGAGTGGTTCGGAATCCTCTTTAAACCATAGGTTCCGATCTCATAGGTTCGTAGAGGGATGGTGGTGTGGTGTGACTCGCGTCCGCAGCCTATCTTCAAGCTGCACGTATCCCTTGGGTAGTGCTCAATGAGTCACAGCGGTGCAGACCTTGCTTATGGTAAAGATTAACTGTCTCTGGATTGCCAGCTGCATTAGAGAAAAAAATGCAGGGACCTTTTAAAGATACTTTCTTAGAATAATTATTAACTAATACCAATATAACAACTCATATAAGCAGTCTGAAATCATTCGCGAATGCTTCTTTTCTTTTGTAGACATCCTGAACTTCCTCACAAAGACAATTTTCTATTGTTATTCGCACCATGCTAATAGCATATCAGTGGTACTTCCATGCGTTGTTCCTTCTCTCTTACACCGATAGGGGCCTGACCGGCCGAGTGGCTAGCGCTCTGGAGCTCGGTACCACAGGTTTCGGGTTCGAGTCCCGGCAGTGCCGGGGGTGTTTGCAGGGGTTCGGAATCCCCTTTAAACTGTAAGTCCCGATCTATTTAGCCAAAAGTGTGCGCAAGATGACTGTAGAGCGACAAACCAAACCAAATCAAATCTCTTAAACCGACTGGAGTGTCCCTAATCTAGCAAGGAAATCTCCATGGAATCCCCTTTTCACTTCTGCCGGGTAGAAATATTGGATTTCTTTGAGAAATAAAAGCTCAGATAAATACATGAAACCAATTTATCAAATAAATAAATAAAAAGACAAAATACCAATAACTAATAAACCTTTTATTAAAAGAACAAACCAATAAAAAAATTTGAATTGTGCGCTTATGCAAATGAAGCTGCAATACAAATATAAATGTTAGATGTTATTATGACTCGATTTTCAGGCGACCTGATGAGCAATTGTCTTTGGTACCACAGGCTTCAGATTGAACTCTTGGTGGTGCCATAGATGTTTGTAGGTGGTTCGGAATCCACGTTCAATTGTAGGTCCCGGTCTAATGAGCCTAAAGTATGAACAAAAAGAACCATAGAGCAACAAACCATACCAAATATGGCTTCGTCTAGATGTCTACTAAGTGGGATAAGAAATAATAACAACAACTGTGATAAAACTTTCTGCATTTAATAAGCAATTTTTAAAAAATTTCTTAGTTTAATAGATTTTAAAATTATCTTCAAAGCAATTATGTGATTCATGATGCTCATAAATTGTTAAAAATAAATCCTAGTTTCGTTTCTGCTGTAATTATGAATTCAGTTTTATTTTTCTGTGCTTAAAAGTTCCTTGAAATGTTCATAAAAGATTTCCAACCACTAGTGAATGGACGGACGTATCTCTTAAATCCTGATTCTGCAGACTTTTCCACGAAGAAGATAATTCCATTATTTATCAATTCGGAAAAAATCACTATGCGTTTTCATTTTAATTAGTTTTTCACACAATGCAATCTTCCCTCCTATAATTGGAATTTCAGATTAGCTTTTTCTTTTTTTTTTTTCAATCTTTGTTTTGTTTGAGAAAATTACTTTGTGTGTTAATAAAATTGAACTCTTTCCGATATTTTTTTGATTTCTATGTACTTTAACAATGCAATTTTAAAATAATTCTCGCAGGTTTAATACACTGTTAAACAATGGCTTCACGTAATTAAAAATAGATTAATTTATGTATACTTTAGAATTGGATTAACTTGTTTATAGTTTCTAATTTAATTAAAGATGACTTTCTTTTACAGTCTGAGTAAAAACTTTAAGGCCAGTAAAAATTTTTGAGAAAATGTAAAATGAAATGAAAGGGATTCAAATAATATTAATTATTAAAGTTCATTGATAAGAAAGAAATGTTATGAACATAATTGGTAAATACATAATTATGAGAAACATGTGGTTATTTACAAAGTTTGTATTTCTGTCTGAGTAAAAACTTTAAGGCCACCAGTCATTTTTTAAAAATAAATATCACATAATCGTGTAATTACCATTGCAACTACTAGCTTGTGACAACGCTGCAATTTTCATATTTTTCATACGTTTCTTCGAAGTATTGGTGATCTTTGTGAAGATGGCGAAGGGTAAGAAGTTAACTGATCGTGAAAGAGGACAGATCGAAGCTTGGCCTTCAACAGGAATGAGTAGTCGTGCTATTGCAATAAAGATAGGAAGATCAAAGACTGTAGTCAACAATTTTATAAAATTGAAAGACAATTATGGTGAAAAGAATACTGGGGGAAGAACTAAAGCTTTGTCCTCGCGTGATGAAAGAAGAGTTTGCCAACTTGCATCTACTGGAAAGTACTCAACCAGGAAACTGATTCCGACGACAGGTTTAAAAGTTAGGCAAAAAACGATTTATAACACAATTAGAAGGTCTGGAAGGTACACTTATACAGCAAAATTGACTAAGCCTCAGTTACTGCAGAGACACAAAATAGAGCGTTTGAACTTTGGCCAGAAAGTCATGGCCTGGGACAACCAATGGATAGAAATTATTTTTTCTGATGAAAAAAAATGGAATTTGATGAACCAGATGGCTGGAATTTCTACTGGCATGATATAAGAAATGAAAAAGAAATATTCTCCAGCACCATTAGGTGGAGGGTCTGTCATGACTTGGGGCTGTTTTTTTACAATGGTGTGGGCTCAATTGCATTCCTTTCAGGTAGAATGAATTCACAAGGATATCAAAATGTCCTAACAAATCATCTTTTTGCCAAATGCTGAATGTCTTGCTGGAAAAAATTGGAAATATCAGCAAGACAATGACCGATCCATTCGAGTAACAGCACAAAAAATTGGTTCCAAGTCGACAATGTTGAAACTGTGAAATGGCCAGCTAGATCACCTGATCTCAACCCCTTCGAGAACCTTTGGGCTGACTTAGCAAGAAGAGTTTATGCAAATGGGAGACATTTTACATCAACAACAGAGCTGAAATCTACCATCGAAGATGAGTGGTATAAAACCGACCCCATCCTTTGTCAAAAACTCGTTTCATCCATGAAAACAAGAATATTCAAAGTAATTCGAAGTAATGGCTCCTACACAACCTTCTAAGAATTTGTAATTTTTTTCTTGTATGTTATTTTCTAT